>CAUJNA010003296.1:0-12500 GCA_963377175.1 Effrenium voratum | reverse complement strand
GCACAAAGGATGCCACAGTCTTGGTACCTCACTTCCTATTGAGTAGATGGCTCAGAAAGAGTCTGAACATGTCTGAACCATTTGTTTACCACCAAAATGATCCTCCCAAAAATCATAGACTCAAAAAACTCAGGGAGAAAATGTGCCAAATGTTCTACGCAGAAGCCTTTGGTTTGGGCTTCACAGTCTTGAGTACACGTCCTCCTCAATCCCAACCGATGCGCGAAAAGCAAATTTGCATGACGATGGCTTGTCAAAACTAGGGTCCTTTTCGGTATCCCTGTTAAAAAGGCTTCACGTACCGGCGGCACCAGCGTCCCGAAACATGCTATCTGTTTGACAACCCCAAGTGGCTTTCGTTGGCCTCTTGCAAAAGAGATACCCAAATCAAAATAAGACAGGCTTGCTTCTTCTAAAACGAAATTTGCACATCTGGGTTGGGACCTTTGCCAAAACGCCTGCCGACCTCACAGGTTGTTTTACTCTTCTGTGCAGCTCGATGCGGCATAAGCCGCGATGGATGGGTTGTCTCATAGCAGAATGACTGGGTGACCCGTTGAATGGGTTCCAACAAATGGGTTCAATTGGATGCCACACACATGATTGTCGCCGTCACTCAGAACCCATTTGTTGGAACCCGTCAAACGAGTCCCGTCTTGAGTGAGTCCACTTCTCGTTCTGAATTTTCGGAAGAGAATATACGGCCGCAGCACGAGTCAAGCTCACCTTCCCGTCCGAGTTGGTGGTTCACATTTCTAGTTTTGCACTTTGCCTCCCCACTTCCTCTTGGAACCAAATGGCAACCCGTCCACTCAGCCCCAAACCTCCCTCTTGCTTGGCAGTCGACCAAATCAGGTATCGGTTTTCCAGATGTTGCCCCCAACCCTCCAATCAGAAATCCGTGCTTTGGCTTGGGTGGTTAGGTGTTGCACGAAGCCGATCCCGGCCTGCCAGTGGCCCAGCACGGTCCTCGATCGACTCGCCGACCGAAACGACTCGCGCCGCATCGAGACGTGCCCGAAAAAGGAAACCAGTTGCATCCTGGGAAAACCAAACAAAAAAAAAATATTGTGATACTTTCCAACATGCAAAAGCAACTCCCACACTCATTTCGGGAAGAAAACCTTCAGCTCAGCCGCAAAATGAAAACGAAAGCCCACCCCAACCCTGTCCTCGGCACCAGCACTGGGCCCGCAGGCTTGCCGTACTGGCCATTTTGGAGCTGGAGGAATTCCCAAAACAAGTCGCGCAGAATTTGTTAGCAGATCTGAGGTGCTCTTGAAAAAAAACGGTTCCCTTTTTTACCGTCAACCCAAAACGAAATATGTTGGGAGACCCGAGGAATGGAAAGCGCGGGGCGGATGCCAATGAAATTCTTGCAAAGGACACTTGGGGCGGACACCGAAACTCCATTCGGTGATTGACCCATGGGTAGGTTCTTCCAGTCAGCTTGGCCATAGTCGGCCTGCGGGCTATCGCCGGCTATCGCCCCTTCATGGGGGGAAGAGAGAGGCCTCCCATCAGGCGAACTTCGAATCGCTCGCTCGAATCGGAGAGGTTGGTTTAAAGGGAAACACAAAGGAAACCAACCATTTGGGGGTTCCCTTATTTGGAGACAAACCCACTTCCCTCTCAAGCATCAAAGAGCCAGTAGGTGAGTCGCTGAAGCAAAATAAACATGGGACCCGGATGAGGCTCCTACAAGTCCTTTGCAAAGCTTTCAAGTCAAAGGATTTCTGTTTGGGCAGTGAACCCTGCAAGCTGAAAACGGAGCCTTCAACGCAAAGACTAGCGTATGGCTATCCCCTTCCCTGCTTTTGGAAAGGAGTTCTTCGTTGAAAGAGTCCTTCCCCACATTTAAGACTATCCTTCCTTCAAAAACAAAAACACGGTTAAGCCTTCTGAAAGATTGCTTTCCATTGAACTGTTCTTCCCGCTTTGCCTCTTTCATGTTTTGGGTTTCTTGCGACTTCCTTTCTGTTTTTCCCTTCTACACCCATGGTTGTTTCTACGACACCAAAGTGGTGGCTCTGCATGAAGAACAAAGTGGCCACCCTAAAAGGGGCCCCTTGGCCATTCGAAGAATCTGGCCAAACCCAAGCACCTCCAAGGGCAGCGGCGCCGTCACCGGCACGAAGCTGCGCATGCTCCCCATAGAAAGGGGCGACGGCCTAAAAACGGAAAACCCGAGAAGTTCCCAGTTGGTAGAAGTTCGCGAAATGATGTTGATGCTTGACTTTGCAGATGCTTGATATGGATGTTTTTGATTTGGCTGATTTCGTTGTTTGATGCAGGCTTGAAAACCCCCGAGCACTTTGTTCTCCATATTTCCTTTGAAAACATTACCAAAGGAAACTCAAACAGGGTGCCGTTCGAAACCACCAAAAACGAACAGCTACCGTTGAAAAATTTATACTTATTTCATTCCGTCCAACTGGGTCCACATGGTCACTGATTCGAGCCGGAGCCTTTGGCAAGAGACAACAATCCTCTCACATGCTGCAACTCATTACAGGCCATGCTGCAACCTAGGTTCAAACAAAGATGGTTTAAGCAACCAAATGCTTAAACGGAACATCCATGGATGGGTAGATGACTAGAATCACTCATCTTCCAGCAAGCGGACAAACGCAAGCGCTTCGGGAGAAGTTGCGATCAAATACAGACGGTAATAAACGCGCTTCCTGCCCTCGTTTCAATCCTCTTCGTGCAAGAGCTATAACAGCGTCGTCCGCACCACTTTCTCCTCCTCCCTCCTGCTCCTCCAGCTCGTCCTTCTCCTCCTTACTGCCTCACACGCTCACTCGCGCCTCAGTCATTCAGTCACTCAGTCGCTCACTCACTTGCGCACTCACTTGCGCACTCACTCACTCACTCACTCACTCACTCACTCACTCACTCACTCACTCACTCACTCACTCACTCACTCACTCACTCACTCACTCACTCACTCACTCACTCACTCACTCACTCACTCACTCACTCACTCACTCTTCTCTCTATCACCTCTCACATCACTCTCACTCTCTCTCTCACACTCACACCTCACACTACACTCAACTCATTCTTTAACTCTCACATCACTTCATCACACTCTCACACTTCTCATTCTCACTCTCATTCACACCTCACTCTTCACTCTACTTCACTTCTCACTCTCACACTCATACTCTACACTCACACTCAATCACACTCACACTCATTTCTCACTTTTCACTCGAGTTGAGTGTGAGAGTTGTTTAATTGTTGAGAGTGAGGTGGGGTGGTGTGTGTGACGTTGTGAATGTGTGTATGATGTGAGAGTGAGAGTGGAGAGTGAAGTGGAGAGTGAGAGTGAGAAAGAGTGAGAATGAGAGTGTGTGAGTTGTGTGTGAGAGTGAGAGTGAGAGTGAGAATGAGTGTGAGTGTGAGTGTGAGTGTGAGTGTGAGTGCGAGTGTGAGTATGAGTGTGAGAGTGAGAATGAGAGTGAGAGTGAGAGTGAAGAGTGAGAGTGAGAGTGAGAATGAGAGTGTGTGAGTGTGAGTGTGAGTGTGAGTGTGAGTGTGAGAGTGAGAGTGAGAGTGAGAGTGAGACTGAGAGTGAGTGTGAGCGTGAGTGTGAGTGTGAGTGTGGGTGATTGAGTGTGAGTGTGAGTGTGGGTGTGAGTGTGAGTGTGAGTGTGAGTGAGTGTGAGTGTGTGTGAGTGAGTGAGTGAGTGAGTGAGTGAGTGAGTGAGTGAGAGTGATATAGAGAGTGTGTTGAGTGTGAGTTGGGAGTGTGGGTGGGAGAGTGAGAGGTGAGATGGTGAGAGTAGAAGTGAGATTTGAGAATGAGGAGTGAGAGTGTGAGTGTGAGAATGAGTGTGTGAGTGTGTAGTGTCAGTTGTGAGTGTGGTTGGTGTGAGAGTGAGAGTGAGATGTTTGAGGATTGAAAAGTAGAGAATGTGATGTGGATAAATGAGAGGTGTTGTTGTGTGTTGAGTTGTGAGTTGTGAGTTTTGAGTGTAGTCAGTTGTGAGAGTGAGAGTGAGAGTGAGAATGAGAGTGAGAATGAGAGTGAGTGTGAGTGTGAGTGTGAGAGTGAGAATGATCACTCTCACTCTCACCTGCACTCTCACGCCCTCTCGCTCTCACTCTCACTCTCTCACTCTCACTCTCACTCTCATTCTCACTCCCACACTCACACTCACACTCACACTCGCTCTCATTCTCACTCTCACTCTCGCTCTTCACTCTCACTCTCACTCTGACTCTCACTCTGGGTGAGAGTGAGAGTGAGAATGAGTGTGAGTGTGAGTGTGAGTGTGAGTGTGAGTGTGAGTGTGAGTATGAGTGTGAGAGTGAGAGTGAGAGTGAGAGTGAGAGTGAGAGTGAAGAGTGAGAGTGAGAGTGAGAATGAGAGGTGTGAGTGTGAGTGTGAGAGTGAGAGTGAGAGTGAGAATGAGAGTGAGAATGAGAGTGAGTGTGAGTGTGAGTGTGAGAGTGAGAATGATCACTCTCACTCTCACCTGCACTCTCACGCCCTCTCGCTCTCACTCTCACTCTCTCACTCTCACTCTCACTCTCATTCTCACTCCCACACTCACACCCACACTCGCTCTCATTCTCACTCTCACTCTCGCTCTTCACTCTCACTCTCACTCTGACTCTCACTCTGAGTGAGAGTGAGAGTGAGAATGAGTGTGAGTGTGAGTGTGAGTGTGAGTGTGAGTGCGAGTGTGAGTATGAGTGTGAGAGTGAGAATGAGAGTGAGAGTGAGAGTGAAGAGTGAGAGTGAGAGTGAGAATGAGAGTGTGTGAGTGTGAGTGTGAGTGTGAGTGTGAGTGTGAGAGTGAGAGTGAGAGTGAGAGTGAGACTGAGAGTGAGTGTGAGCGTGAGTGTGAGTGTGAGTGTGGGTGATTGAGTGTGAGTGTGAGTGTGGGTGTGAGTGTGAGTGTGAGTGTGAGTGAGTGTGAGTGTGTGTGAGTGAGTGAGTGAGTGAGTGAGTGAGTGAGTGAGTGAGTGAGTGAGTGAGTGAGTGAGTGAGTGAGTGAGTGAGTGAGTGAGTGAGTGTGAGTGTCACTTCGAGTGTGAGTGCGAGCGTGATCGTGAGAGTGGGAATGAGTGTGAGTGTGAGTGTGAGTGTGAGAGTGAGAATGATCCCAAATGGATTCTGTTCTACCTGAGAGGCTCCTGGCACTCGTCCGTCCAGGAAATGACCTCGTCCTGCGAAGGGTTCGAAGTCTAAAACGCTGCGTGCAGGCGTGTGGCTGCAAAATAATGACCCCTAGATATGCTTGCAAAATGCCCAGCAGCTGCGTTTCTGCAAGGCGAGCTAAAAAAAACAGGGAAAAAAAAGAAAGCCAAGCCAAACCAGCCAGAAAGCCAGCCAGGAGCCAAACCAAACCAGCCAGAAAGCCAGCCAGGAGCCAAACCAAACCAGCCAGAAAGCCAGCCAGAAGCCAAGCCAAACCAGCCAGAAAGCCAGCCAAAGCCAACCAAACCAGCCAGAAAGCCAGAAGCCAAGCCAAACCAGCCAGAAAGCCAGCCAGAAAGCCAGCCAGAAGCCAAGCCAAGCCAGCCAGAAGCCAACCAAAAAAGCCAGCCAGGGTTTCCTTTGAGGGCGCTCGCCTTGCAGAAACGCAGCTGCTGGGCATTTTGCCAAACCGCATATCTAGGGGTCATTATTTTGCAGCCACACGCCTGCGCGCAGCGTTTTAGACTTCGAATCCTTCGCAGGACGAGGTCATTTCCTGGACGAGTGCCAGGAGCCTCGCAGGTAGAATAGAATCCATTTGGGAAACCCCCTCTAAAGAGAGAGGTGCTATGTTCTGTGTTCGCGCTTTCGCGCGGCGCAGTCTGCAGCTGTCGCTGCAGTTCGCGCAGTTCGCTGCTCCGGGCTGCGCATTATTGATCCAATGTTGCGCCATTGTTGCTTCAAGACAATTCAATGTTGCCTCAAGAATGGCATCATAGCCACCCTGCCGCGCCACCTGCCCGGCATAGAAGCCTCCAGCCTGCCGAGCCTGCACCACACCGAGGTCGGAATTCCGACTTCGCTCTACACCGAGGTCGGAGTTCCGACTTCGGTATTTTGCCCGAAAAACCCATCACCGGGCCAGCGCCGAAGGTCCGGCAGCGGGTCGGTCCTCGCAGCCTCGCTGCCGGAGTGTTTTTTTTCACCATTCACACGCCCTGCCGTCAATCCTGGCGTGGGCACAGGATTGCTCCACTCAATCCTGGCGTGGGCACAGGATTGCCCCACTCAACCCTGGCGTGGGCACAGGACTCAATCCTGGCGCGGGCACAGGATTGCCCGGTGTCTCCCTGAAAACACTGGGGGCGCAGTGCTGTACAGCACTGCGCTCCCAGACTCGCCGCCCGGCTTGCCCGGACAAACTATGTCAGCGCAGTGCTACACAGCACTGCGCTGACATACTCGCCGCCAACAGGATTGCTCCACTCAACCCTGGCGTGGGCACAGGATTGCCCCGGTGTCTTCCAGAAAACTCCGTCAGCGCCCTGCTGTATAGCAGTGCGCTGACAGACTCGCCGCCCGGCTTCCCGCCTTCAAATTTGGCAAGTAACGCAAAGGAAATGGGGAAGATCAAGCTGTTTCCTACGACAGAGTATAGCAGTAAGCAGCCCTCTGACCCCGTGGTGCCCCTGGTGCCATGCACGGGCATCTTCCTCGGGCCATCAAAATCGGGCAAAACCGTGGCTCTGATCAGCCTGATTCTGGAGCAGTATCGCGGCGTCTTTGAGAGAATCTCGTGGGGAAGACGTTCATGCTGTCCACGAACCTCAGCGGGCCCCAGCTCATCTGCAGGTACTTCTCGCCCGACTTGCAGAGGACTCGGAGGCAGAGGTGGCTGTAGTCGCACTGCTTGATCGCGGCCTGCAGGGCGCACCAGTGGCCGAGGGACCTGGGCTTTGTGGAGGGCTGCGACGCGAGGCCTCTCTCTTTAGAGGGCGTTTCCCAAATGGATTCTATTCTACCTGCGAGGCTCCTAGCACTCGTCCGTCCAGCATTTGACCTCGTCCTGCGAAGGATTCGAAGTCTAAAACGCTGCGTACAGGCGTGTGGCTGCAAAATAATGACCCCTGGATATGCTTGCAATTTGGCTCCAGGTTGCATTTCAAGCGAGCCAACCTTTGCAGGGCTAAGAAAAACAAAAAAAAAAGAAAACAAGGGGTCCAAAAAAAAGGGGTCCCCGAAAAAAAGGGAAAAGGGGTTTCCTTTGGCAAAGCTTGACATCGCTTGAAATGCAACCTGGAGCCAAATTGCGGCGCATATCTAGGGGTCATTATTTTGCAGCCACACGCCTGTACGCAGCGTTTTAGACTTCGAATCCTTCGCAGGACGAGGTCAAATGCTGGACGGACGAGTGCTAGGAGCCTCTCAGGCAGAATGGGATCCATTTGGGAAACGCCCTCTAAAGAGAGAGCTTCAACACAAGTGCCACTTGTGTTCACATCCTGCCGCGCCAAGCCGCTGAACCCCCACAGTCTCCGGGCTCCTTGCTATATGTGCTATATGTGCTATATGGTATAGAAGCCTGTGTACTATACACATAGCATCTCCAACATGTACCAAACATGCATTGTATAGCACATATAGAATATTTTAAAGCGCGTGCAGAATAATATAGCACATATAGTACATAAAGCAAGGAGCTGGGGGAGAGTGGGGGTTCAGCGGCTTGGCGTGTAAGACCCATATAGCACATATAGCACATATAGCAAGGAGCCCGGAGACTGTGGGGGTTCAGCGGCTTGGCGTGTAAGACCCATATAGCACATATAGCACATTTTGCAAGGAGCTGGGGGAGAGTGGGGTTCAGTGGCTTGCCTTGTAAGAGCCATATAGCACATATAGCACATATAGCAAGGACCCGGGGGAGAGTGGATGTTCAGCGGCTTGCCTTGTGAGACCCATATAGCACATATAGCACGTATAGCAAGGACCCGGGGGACTGTGAGGGTTCGGCGGGTCGGCACTCCGTACGCGCCGCATTTTGCATGGTTTTTGCATGGTTTTTGCATGACATGTGGAACAGCTTGTTTTTTGCACGGTTTTGCACGGTTTTTGCATGACATGTGGAACAGCTTGTTTTTTTGCATGACACGTGGAACAGCTTGTTTTTTTGCATGACATGTGGAACAGCTTGCACGTTTTTTTGCACGGTTTTGCATGTGGTTCAACCCCAAAGTGCCCCCCCTGTTTTTTTCCTGTCAGGCTGCCGTACGTAGGTCGAACATCCCGGAGAACTTCGCCGGGAGGCAGGGCGGTGCCGTGCCGAGCAGGCACAGCGCCGAGCAGGCACTTAGGTAGACGTGCCGAGCCGGCACAGTGCCGAGCAGGCACTTAAGTAGACGTGCCGAGCAGGCACAGTGCCGAGCAGGCACTTGCAGTGCCGAGCAGGCACTTGTAGACGTGCCGAGCAGGCACTTGTAGATGTGCCGAGCAGGCACAGCGCCAAGCAGGCGCATGGAGCAGGCGTTGTGGGCCACTGTGAAAGTGGCGGCCGCTGTACAAGTGGCAGGCCGCTGTTCAAGTGGCAGGCCGCTGTGCAAGTGGAGGGGGCCACTGTGAAAGTGGCAGGCCACTGTTCAAGTGGCGTGCGCTGGGTAGCCAAGCGGGCACTTTTGACGCCGAGCAGGCACACTGGCTCGCCCAATGAGTACTGGCTCGCCCAACGGCCCCTTAGTACTGGCTCGCCCAACCTCGTTTGATGGCTCGCCCAATGAGTACGGGTTCGCCCAATGAGTACTGGCTCGCCCAACCTCGTTTGATGGCTCGCCCAACGGCCCCTTAGCACTGGCTCGCCCAACGGCCCCTTAGTACTGGCTCGCCCAACCTCGTTTGATGGCTCGCCCAACCTCGTTTGATGGCTCGCCCAACCTCGTTTGATGGCTCGCCCAACGGCTTCGATACCTAGCGCGCCACATTCCTGCCCGGCATAGAAGCCCGGCCGCACCACCTGCCTGGCATCGAAGCCTCCCGGCCGCACCACCTGCCCGGCATCGGAGCCACAGCCCGACGGGTTCGCCCAACGACTCTTAGCTGAACTCCACGCGGGCATGTCCCAAAAAATGGGTCATGCCTGTTTCCAGTTCCGAACTCCACGCGGGCAGCAACCAAAAAATGGTCCGTGCCTGTTTTCAGTTCCGAGGCACTTGTGTTCTCGAGTCTCACAGCCGCGCCGCCACCCGGCCGCGCCACCTGCCTGGCATAGAAGCCTCCCGCCGAGCCCGCGCCAAGGTCGGGATTCTTCCCAGGAAAAAAAATGTCGAGGTTGTCGTCTAAGCCGACAACTGTCTAAAGTTTCGGCGAACCTGCCCGGCATTGAAGCCTCCCCGGCCGCACCACCTGCCCGGCATCGGAGGCCTGCCGAGCCCGCGCCAAGGTGAATTCTTCCCAGGAAAAAAAAATGTCGAGGTTGTCCTGTGGGGGGACAACCTCCTTCAATCCTGTTGTCACCCCAGGATTGCCTCCTTCAATCCTGTGGTCACCCCAGGATTGCCTCCTTCAATCCTGTTGTCACCCCAGGATTGCCTCCTTCAATCCTGGGCTCACAACAGGATTGCTCCGAAGCCCCTCAGACCGGCGTCCCCGTTTGGCCCCACCGGAGCCCCTGAAGGGCGTCGATTCTGCTCACAAGCCGCTCGCAGCGGGCGTCGACGTCGAATTGGGTCATCTCATCGAGGCGACCGACATCGATGTTAATCTGCTCATGCAGGCGGTCGGTTTCGATTTTGAGCTGCTCATGGAAGGTGATGACTTCTTCGCCTACGATGCGGTCATAGAGGGCGTCGGTTTCGACTCCGAGCCACTCATGCAGGGCGTCGGTTTTGAATTTGAACCGCGCCTCGAGGTTGATGGTGTCGGTCAAGAGCTGATCACGACGGACGTCGGTTTCGTCTGGGAGCCACTCACGGAGAACGTCGGTTGCGCTCGCGAACCGGCTCAAGGCGGCGTCGGTCTGGATTTTGAGCACCCCCTGAATGCCGTCGGTCTGGACTTTGAGCAGACGCTGGAGGGCGTCAATCCTGTCTTTGAGCCACGCTGCGTTGGTCCGCGTCGCGTGTTCTGCCATCCCGGCATCTGTGCGCCGGCGCTTGCGCTGCGACTCCTCTCGTCGCTCTTCCTCTTCTTGCACCCACTGCTGGTTTGCGAGGTGCAGCCGGCGCATCTCATCGGGCTCCTGGCTCTGGGTGTGAACCAGCAGTCCCAGACAGCAACGTCGGCCTCCCACATCTCGAGCAGGTCTTGATGCAGGCTTGCGGGCGCGACGGAGAGGCCATGGTCTCAAGATGAGAGTAGAGGCAGCTGTGTTTAAAACCCACAGGCGCCAGCCCGCCCGCCGCGGCAGAGACCGCCGGAGGCTAGCAGGATGAACGCACCGCCACCTGCCCGGCAGAGCCGCGTCAGCCCGCCGACGTGGAGGCTTCGATACCTAGCGTGCCAGGCACGCAGCTGATGATGTCTCATATGTTATCACCAACTACGAAGCAGTGTCCGATTATGTCGGACACTGGCTCCACACCTAGCGCGCCACCCGGCCGCGCCACCCGGCCGCGCCACCCGGCCGGCATCGGAGCCCTGCCGAGCCCGCGCCAAGGTGAATTCTTCCCATGAAAAAAAATAAATCCCGTTGTCCCCTCAGGGGACAACTGGAGCACGCTTTTTTTGCCAATGTCCTTCAACACCCCAGGATTGCCTCCTTCAATCCTGTGGTCACCCCAGGATTGCCCCTTCAATCCTGGGCTCACAACAGGATTGCTCCTGCCCGGCATAGAAGCCTCCCGGCCGCACCACTCGAGGTCGGAATTCTTCCCATGAAAAAAATCCAGTTGTCCCCTGGGGGGACTGTCGAAATTTTCGACAGTTTACCGACAGTTTACCGAAAATTTCGGCCGTCGTGCGCAGGTCTCGCGATTTGACCGGCGCCACCGGTCAAATCATTGGAGTCACAGCCCGCCGATGTGGAGGCTTCCAAGGTCGGAATTCTTCCCAGGAAAAAAATCCAGTCCTCCCCCAGTCCTCCCCCAGGGGAGGACGTACTTGCGGAAACTTGCGCCGAAGAGGGGTTGGTGCGTTTGACGCACCAACAAGCGGTGACGCCTAGCCTGTGAAGGCGCGTTGCGAAAGTACAACACCCCATTGTTACGAATTCGTGTAACGACTACTCCTAAGAAAACATGTTTGAAGGACCTGTCACCGGCAATATCCCGGAGGTCCTGAAGCTGTCCAACTACAGCACCACGGCGGCCATGAACGGCTCCATCGCCTCGGCCAACAACGCCACGCTGGCCACGGTGGCCGCCAACTACGGCTCAAGACGGCGGTGGACGCACTCCCTGCCGCCGCGGCGCTGGCCTGCGAGCAGAGACGCCTCCATCTCGGGGCTGCAGGCCTCCAAGGCGGACGCCAGCGCCCTGACAGCGTACGCCCTGCAGTCGGCCGTGGACACTTTCTCGGCGGTGGACTCTAAGATCTCGGCCGCCCTCCTGGGGCCGTCACCACGGCCACGCCGCGGACTGGACACCCCACTGGGGTAGACACCAAGATAGCAAATGCCCTGCTGGGTCTCGCCACCAAGGCCTTCGTCGCAGCAGCTTGCTAGCCGGAACGCCAGCACGGCGCTCCAGGGGGGCAAGGCCGACACGTCGCTGCTGGCCTCGTCGCCACGAACGCCGCGCTCTCAGCAGCGAGACCACGCTCCAGAGCGCCCTCGACGCAATCCTCGCGGAGCTCGCCGCCCTGCAGCTTTCCGGCAGCGGAGTTGTTAACGCGCGGCCTGGGCGCTCTCTCTTTAGAGGGGGTTTCCCAAATGGATTCTATTCTACCTGAGAGGCTCCCAGCACTCGTCCGTCCAGCATTTGACCTCGTCCTGCGAAGGATTCGAAGTCTAAAACGCTGCGCGCAGGCGTGTGGCTGCAAAATAATGACCCCTAGATATGCTTGCAATTTGGCTCCAGGTTGCATTTCAAGCGAGCCAACCTTTGCAGGGCTAAGAAAAAACAAAAAAACAGAAAACAAGGGGTCCCAAAAAAAGGGGTCCCCGAAAAAAAAGGAAAAGGGGTTTCCTTTGGCAAAGCTTGACATCGCTTGAAATGCAACCTGGAGCCAAATTGCGGCGCATATCTAGGGGTCATTATTTTGCAGCCACACGCCTGCACGCAGCGTTTTAGACTTCGAATCCTTCGCAGGACGAGGTCAAATGCTGGACGGACGAGTGCTAGGAGCCTCTCAGGTAGAATATAAACCATTTGGGAAAACCCCCTCTAAAGAGAGAGGTTGCCAATATTGATCCATGGTTGAGTCTCGTTGCCGCAATATTGATTCAAAATTGCTCCATGGTTGACTCTTGTTGCCGCAATATTGCAACAAAAGTGTACGCCAAGCCGCTGAACCCCCACAGTCCCCCGGGCTCCTTGCTATATGTGCTATATGTGCTATATGGGTCTTACACGCCAAGCCGCTGAACCCCCACAGTCTCCGGGCTCCTTGCTATATGTGCTATATGTGCTATATG
>CAUJNA010003295.1:654743-713527 GCA_963377175.1 Effrenium voratum | reverse complement strand
TGCGCATGCTGGAGAGGCAGTCGGCCTACGACCGGCTGACGGCGGGAGCTAGCGTCCTAGTGTAAAAACCATGATGTCGATCGAACCTCGCAACGAGCCGCAGATGCTCCGGTGGTTTCGAAAGACCTATCCGAGCTACGACCTGCAGCCGCTGCTGCTGAAGCGCCAACCTCCATCACGGGCCGTCTGCGCAGCGCGGCCGACGGAGCGCAGGCAGCAGCGGACCTGGTGGGCGCAGGAGCAGCAGGGCTCGCGGCGGTGCAGGCCTTCCGCTCCCAGCTCCCCCAGGACGCTGCTGAGTACGTCCGCCTAAATGTATTGCCCCGCCCAGGGCCGCAGCCGCAGCCGCCGCCGCAGATCATAGGCCGACCCGACGACGTAGAGCGCCTCCTGGACGAGGCGGGGCAGCGCGCGCAGGGGGTGGAGCGTGGCGCAGCGCAGGCTATAGAGGAGACGGCAGCGGTGGCTGCGGAGGAGGGTGAGGTCGCCGTTGCCGCCGAGGGCGTGGGCGGAGCCTTTGGCTACTTGGGGGGCCTGGCAGAAGGGGCCGCTGCTTTGGCGCCCACGGCGGGAGAGGTTGCTGGAGCGATGGCTGCCACGGCGGGAGTCGGCGCAGCGGCCACGGCAGGGTTGGCTGTGGGACTCGCAGGCGGCGCAGCCTACGGCCTGGCCCGCGGCACGGGCTGGGTGCTGGAGAACACGCTCTTCCGACCTCAACAGGGCAGCGAGGACGCGGCCGTGCAGGACGTCCGGTCCGCCAACGGCATGAACGACGCCACGCAGCCCCAGCACTTCACGCTGCGCACCGGCAGCAGCACTTCGGGCAGCCCCGCAAGCAGCCGCGCCTCCTCGCAGTCTGGCTTCCGAGTCCAGGCGCAGACCAATCACACGCCCCGCCCCTTCTCCGGGGGCCTGAACCCCGTGACTCTGCCTCAGTCCCAGCCGAACTCCCGGGCAAGCTCCCGCAGCTCGGGGCAGTCGCGCCAGAGCCGCCTGCCTCCGCCGAGCTACGACCAGCTGGCCCGAGACATCGAGGCGGCCTAGACTCTCCTTCGCCGTGCGAACAAAAATGAGTGTTGCGCTACATGTAAAGAAGCATGGAGGTAGTCACAGCCGGAGCACAGGATGAGTTGATGCAGAGCTTGGACTACAAGCTGTAAACCAGCAACACCAACTACGTGACCGCACGGCACGACGTGCAGTATTTTCCCAGCTCGCTGAGCTCCTTCTCCCCCGCCACCTCGAGGGTCTGCCGCTTTCCTCTGACCAGCGGCACCTCGTTTATCGACCCCGAGTCGATCAAGATCGCCTTCAGAGTCAGAAACACGGACGCCACCAACCCGCTGGCGCCTGCCACACCGAACCCCGCCTGTTTCATCCAGAGGATCCAGGTCTTCGCCAACGGCCAGCGCTGCGACGACATTAACTACTACGGCCGCACCGTGGCCATGCATGACCTGCTGAAGGGCCGCGAGTACAACCAGAACAAGGCCGTGGAGGGCTTCGACGAGGTGAACAACTCTCGGACGCCCCGCGCGGTGCACCAGAGCGGCTACGCGGACGTGCTGCTGCGCCCCACCATGGTGGGCATCCTGCGCTGCGGGAAGATGCTGCCGCCGCAGCTGTACCTGGTGATAGAGATCGAGTTCGCGGACGCGACGACAGCGCTGTGGTCCGAGAACGCCGGGGCGCACCCGGCGGGAGCCACGCTGAGCACCGACTTCGAGATCCAGAACGTCCGAGTTCTGGCCTCTCAGGTCGTTTTGGACTCTGCGTTGGTGGAGTCCTTCAACCGCGTGCTTTTGTCAGGAAGGTCCCTGGTGTTCAGCTACCCCACGGTGCACACGCAGCAGTCCACGGTGCCTCCGGGCGTGGCGGAGCACAACGTCACCGTGGCGCGCGCCATCACGAAACTCATGGGAGCGTTCGTGACTTTTTGGGACAACGACGCGGGCTCCAAGATCCACCTGCTGGCCAACCCGGGGCAGGACGTGGCCCCCATCGGTGCGGCCAGGCAGGAAGACAGTCTCCTGGAGTCGCAGATGCAGCTGGGCAGCCTGCAGTACCCGCACAACCCCATGAAGGGAGCCTCGGAGCACTTCCTCTTCCTCTCGGTCCTTGCGGGGACCTACGATGACACGGTGCGCAACATCGACATCGACCGCGCTGGCTACCTGCGCCACAGCTTCATCGCGGGCTTCCCGACGGAGCGAGTGCCCAAGATGCCCCTCAGTGGCGTCAGCACCCGCTCGGGCGACCTGGCTCGGTTCACCGTCAAGGCGCTCGACGGCACGATGACGGACGTGTTCATCCACCTGATAGCCTATCAGCTGGTGACGCTCTCTGGCACGGGAGTCTCCGTGCTTGACTAGTAAGGGTCCATAGCTCAATTGGTAGAGGCTCTGCAGCTCCGAAGCCTGGAGGCCGCAGGCTCGATTCCTCCCGGGCGCGGATCATTTTCGCAGGCGAGCGCCTTTTGGGAATTCATTTTCCTCCCTCTACCCGAGAAGGATCCCCGAGACGGATCTTCCCACCTCCAGCCCGGTGAGCGCCTCTCCTGGGAGCAGGAAATTGCCGAGACGGATCTTCCAGCCTCCAGCCCGGTGAGCGCCACTACCTAGGAGACTTTAAATCCAAGGTCCGAGACGGATCGTCCCGCCTCCAGCCCGGTGAGCGCCTCTCCTTAGAGCAAGAATAAAACCCTAGACAGAATAAAACCCCTGCTCCGAGACGGGTCTTTCTCAGCCCTCCAGCCCGGTGAGCGCCTCTCCTTAGCTTAGAGCAATTAAACCCACTGCTCCGAGACGGATCTTCCTGCCCGCCAGCCCGGTGAGCGCCCTCTCCTTAGAATAAAGAATTAAAGCCCCTGCTCCGAGACGGATCTTCCAGCCTCCAGCCCGGTGAGCGCCACTACCTAGGAGACTTTAAATCCAAGGTCCGAGACGGATCTTCCCACCTCCAGCCCGGTGAGCGCCACTACCTAGGAGACTTTAAATCCAAGGTCCGAGACGGATCTTCCCACCTCCAACCCGGTGAGCGCCTCTCCTTAGAGCAAGAATTGAAACCCCTGCTCCGAGACGGATCTTCCAGCCTCCAGCCCGGTGAGCGCCACTCCTTAGGGGCAAAGAAAAATTAAAAACCCCTGCGACCGAGACGGATCTTCCCACCTCCAGCCCGGTGAGCGCCACTACCTAGGAGACTTTAAATCCAAGGTCCGAGACGGATCTTCCCACCTCCAACCCGGTGAGCGCCTCTCCTTAGAGCAAGAATTGAAACCCCTGCTCCGAGACGGATCTTCCAGCCTCCAGCCCGGTGAGCGCCACTCCTTAGGGTAAGAATATTTCATGGTCCACTCCTTAGGGTAAGAATTAAAACCCCTGCTCCGAGACGGATCTTCCAGCCTCCAGCCCGGTGAGCGCCACTCCTTAGGGTAAGAATATTCGATGGCCAACGGATCTTCCCACCCCACCCGGTGAGCGCCACGCCTAGAGTAAGATATTAAAAACCCCTAGCTCCGGAGACGGATCCTTCCAGCCTCCAGTCCCGTGAGCGCCACTCCTTAGGGTAAGAATATCAATGGTCCAGGAGCTGAGGCCGGAGCCGCGCAGCCCTGTGAGCCCGAAGAACTACGCTAAGAATTTTCATAGGGGGGGGGGGGGGGGGGGGGGGGGGGGGGGGGGGGGGGGAGGTCCGAGACGGATCTTTCCCTGCCTCCATCCCGGTGAGCGCACTCCTTTAAGGGTAAGAATTAAAAACCCCTGCTCCGAAACCAAAGGATTCCTTCCAGCCTCCAGCCCGGTGAGCGGCCACTCCTTAGGTAAGTCATCATCATGGTCCGAGACGGATCTTCCAGCCTCCAGCCCGGTGAGCGCCACTCCTTAGGGTAAGAATATTTCATGGTCCGAGACGGATCTTTCCCCGAGACGGATCTTCCCACCTCCAGCCCGGCGAGCGCCTCTCCTTAGGAGAATTAAAACCCCTGCTCCGAGACGGATCTTCCAGCCTCCAGCCCGGTGAGCGCCTCTCCTTAGAGCAAGAATTAAAGCCCCTGCTCCGAGACGGATCTTCCCACCTCCAACCCGGTGAGCGCCACTCCTTAGGGTAAGAATATTTCATGGTCCGAGACGGATCTTTCCCCGAGACGGATCTTCCCACCTCCAACCCGGTGAGCGCCACTCCTTAGGGTAAGAATATTTCATGGTCCGAGACGGATCTTTCCCCGAGACGGACCTTCCAGCCCCCAGCCCGGTGAGCGCCACTACCTAGGAGACTTTAAATCCAAGGTCCGAGACGGATCTTCCCACCTCCAACCCGGTGAGCGCCTCTCCTTAGAGCAAGAATTAAAACCCCTGCTCCGAGACGGATCTTCCAGCCTCCAGCCCGGTGAGCGCCGCCACTCCTTAGGGTAAGAATATTTCATGGTCCGAGACGGATCTTTCCCCCTCCAACCCGGTGAGCGCCTCTCCTTAGAGCAAGAATTAAAACCCCTGCTCCGAGACGGATCTTCCCACCTCCAGCCCGGTGAGCGCCACTCCTTAGGGTAAGAATTAAAACCCCTGCTCCGAGACGGATCTTCCCACCTCCAGCCCGGTGAGCGCCACTCCTTAGAGCAAGAATTAAAACCCCTGCTCCGAGCCTCTCCTTAGAGCAAGAATTAAAGCCCCTGCTCCGAGACGGATCTTCCAGCCTCCAGCCCGGTGAGCGCCACTCCTTAGGGTAAGAATATTTCCTGGTCCGAGACGGATCATTGTTGAGAGACGGATCATTGTTGAGAGACGGATCTTCCTGCTTTTTTTGGCCTTGGAGCTGGTGACATATAAGAAATGCCCCTCGCTTCAGTCCGGGATGCTCTGCCGATCCGCAAGCTCTGCCGTGGCCGCGCGCGCAATCTCCTCGCACAGCGCCGTAGGAATGCTATAAAGCAGCTCGCGCGACTGCCCCCTGACCCTCTCACGCTGACCCCCCATGAGTCGAGGCCCCCCTTGAGCGCCCCTCAGATGCCTCCCGTCCTCCCACGCGTCGCACCGACTGCCGCTCCTGCACAGCCCTCGGCTCGGTCTCCAGCGCATGTTGGTCCACAGTCGGGTCTGCTTCCTGTACGGAGTCCCGTACATGCAGTAGGTGACGTCCACCCAGGGTAGGCGCTCCATGAACGGGCGGGTCTTCAGCAGCCCGGTGGCCGGATTCGCTATGACCCACATGAGCGGGTCGAAATGCTCCATGATCTCGAGGGCTCTGAGCACCAGCGCGTCGCCCTCCTCGAGTCGTCGAGGGCGCATCGTCAGAGCTCGGCTGTACTCCGTGCAGACCGGGCTGGCCCAAACCATGTCAAAGTGCCCCGGCGGAAACAGCGCGTAGTCCCAGCTCCGGATGTCGCACAGGATCGTGGGCTCAAATTTCGATACGATGTCCAGGGAAACGACCTCCCACCCTGCCGCCTCGAAGGCTCTGCCAATCGACTTTGTGCCGCAAAACAGCTCCAGCAGTCTCGGCATGTTTAACAATTACCACCAGCACAACAAAGCACGCACAGGCAAGGGCGCGGGTCAAGCAGTTTCGCATGCTCGGACCAATCTTTTTTTATCGGAGACAGAAAAGGATGACAGCATGTGGAAGTTGGGCGAGGTGCGCTCCAATGCTAAGGGTGGCAAATTCTTGTGCCTGGAGCCGCTGTTTTGGCAGAGCGAAGCTTCGCTGGAAATCCCATGGGAGCCCAGGGCCTTCTCCGAGGGGCAGCGCCCCAGCGTGAGCTTCGCAACCGATGAGCGCGCGTGGCTCTTCTGGGAGCGGGCCGAGACCGATCTGGTCGAGCAGCTGGCGGCCGCATCCGAGCGCGTCTTCGACGCAAAGCTCACGCCCGAGGCTGTGCGCCAGCGGCTGCTGCCCTCTGTGAGGCAATCGCGCGGCGGCGATTGGATGCTGAAAGCCAAGCTGCCGGCCCACGCGCGCTTCTGGAACGCCGGCGGCACGTTTGCGGACCGCCCCGCCGAGCTGGCTCACTGCGCCGCGCGCGTTAGGCTGAGAGCTCGCAGCTTGTGGCTGATGAGCGGCATGTGCGGGTTGAGCCTTGAGGTCACAGATCTGCGTGTGGAGCCACCTTCTCGAGAGTGCCCGCTGTAGTTTCTTCCGATGCCGCAGCCTTTTTTGCTCATTAAAAAAATTCAGAATGGCCACCCACGTCCTGGAGCGCCGCGAGCAGCTGAGGCCTGTGCTGAAGGCCGCCGTTGATGCCGAGGCGCTGAAGCGGGGAGCCTCTCGGAGGAGGTGAGCCGCCTGCACGACGAGCTCGCTCGGGGAGCGCCCGTGCTGGAGCGGCTGATTGCTGATGGGCTCGCCGGCAGGTTCCCGGCGGAGGAGGTCGACATCCAGGACTGGAAGGAGATGCTGAAGCGGGCGCAAGACCTGCAGCTTAAGCTTCGCAAGCGCCTGAACCAGCGCGCGGCCCGCAGCGCAGCTCCCGCCATGGCCGAGGAGCGCCAGGAGGAGAGCTCGATGGAAGCGCTCCGCGAGAAGCGCGAGGCCCTGAGGCAGCGCCGCATCCGCACGCGCGATGTCGCGACGCTGGCCCAGATCGAGTGGGAGCTCCTCGAGGTGGAGGAGCAGCTCGTCAGCAAGAAGATCGCTGAGCGGCTGCCGGTCTCGCTGGCTGCCAAGAGCGCAACCCTCGCCGCCTTGGAGCGGCTTGAGAAGGCGCGCAAGGAGCTGGACGAGGCCTCCAGAGAGCTCCTCACTGCGCTGAACCTGCAGGGCAGCGCCACCGACTCGCTGTGAGTGATCCGGGGCAGAACAGAAGCCAGGACAGAACGCCAAAGAAAAAAAGAAGCGCCCGTCCGACCGACTGAATATTTTATTATTTTTCTATAGAAAGCAATTAGCTCAAACCAATTCGCACCATGACCTCCGAGCTGTCTGATCTCATCTGGGGCCGCCTGGGCCTCGCCGCCGTCCGGGCGGTGCCTCTGGAGGAGCCGCGCGCTCCCAGCGCCGAGGCCGCTGTGACAGAGCTGCGCCCGCGCGGGGCCGCTTGGACTGCGCCCTCTTCCTGGGCAGCAGGTCTTCACCATCGACGCCATGCGGCTGCTGGTGGACCGGCTCCAAGACCTGCTGGCGATTCGGCTGCCCTTCCTCGCGAAGGTCAGCTTCCAGATCCTGCTGACGCGCACGCACTACTTCCTCAGGCTGGCGCCGTGGATCGTGAGGCCCGCGTCTCCGTCGGCCCGCGCTGGAACAATGATGGCGGCCATCAGGACGAAGTTCGAGGTGGCGCTCGAGCGCTCCCGCTTCCCCGAGTCCGACTGGACCGTCGTGGGCATCACGGCTGCGTATCTGCTGACCGCGCCCTCGCAGCAGCTGGCCGACATGCCCGCGCCCCCACCGCCCAACGAGGCGGGAGGCTGCTGGAAGGAGCTGCCCGAGACCCTGGCCAAGAAGAAGGCCATCTGGAACCCTCGGAACGAGGACCACCGCTGCTTCATGTGGTGCGTCCTCGCGCACTGCCTCGGGGTCGAAGGGCTCACCTGGCGGGAGCGGCAAAAGGCCGTGAGCTGCTCGGGCTCCTTCTTCTACCCCGAGCTGGCCGGCCGCCGAGGACCGCGCCCCCCGGGCTGCCCATCTTTCACAACGGGGGCGGCTACGACTTCCACTTCCTGCTGCGCTACATCGCCACGATGGGCTCTCCCGTCAGCAGGGCGCCGCGCGAAGAGCTCGGCGAGGACAGCGACAACGAGGGCAGCGAGAGCGAGGCAGAAGGCAGCGGCAGCGAGCCCGAGAGGCCCATGCCCATGGCCAAGGCCGCGCCAAAGGCCGCACCAAAGCCCAAGGCCGCACCAAAGCCCAAGGCCAAGGCCAAGGCCGCGCCAAAGCCCCTCAGCGGCTGGTGCGCCCTGCAGGCCACGATCAAGCAGGGCGACTACAGCCACCTCAGCCTCCGAGTCCTCTGCAAGTCGGGCGAGAAGTGCCTGCAGATGAGCTGGGGCCCGCTGAGGTTCGTGGACAGCATGAACGTCGTCCCCACGAGCCTGGCCAGCATGATCGACGACCTCAGGGCCTGCACGCACAAGCAGCTGCCGCGCGCGTTAGGCTGAGAGCGCGCAGCTTGTGGCTGATGAGCGGCATGTGCGGGTTGAGTCTTGAGGTCACAGATCTGCGTGTGGAGCCACCTTCTCGAGAGTGCCCGCTGTAGTTTCTTCCAACGCCGCAGCCTTTTTTTTGCTCATTAAAAAAAAATCAGAATGGCCACCCTTGTCCTTGAGCGCCGCGAGCCGCCGTCGATGCTGAAGCGCTGAAGCGGGAGCCTCTCTGAAGAAGGTGAGCCGCCTGCATGACGAGCTTACTCGGGGAGCGCCCGTGCTGGAGCGGCTGCTGGCTGACGGGGTTGCCGGCAGGTTCCCGGCGGAGGAGGTCGACATGCAGGACTGGAGGGACATGCTGAAGCGCTCCCAAGAGCTTCGGCTCAAGCTTCGCAAGCGCCTCAACCAGCGCACGGCCCGCTGCTCCGCTCCCGCGGTGGCCGAGGAGCGCCAGGAGGAGAGCTGCGAGACGCTCCGCGAGAAGCGCGAGGCCCTGAGGCAGTGCCGCATTCGCACGAGCGACATCGCCTCGCTGGCGCAGATCGAGAGAGAGCTCTACGAGGTGGAGGAGCAGCTCGTCAGCAAGAAGATCGCTGAGCGGCTGCCGGTCTCGCTGGCGGCCAAGAGCGCAACCCTCGCAGCCTTGGAGCGGGTTGAGAAGGCGCGCAAGGAGCTGGACGTGGCCTCCAGAGAGCTCCTCACTGCGCTGAACCTGCAGGGCAGCAGCACCGACTCGCTGTGAATAGAATCCGGGACAGAACAGAAGCCAGGACAGAACGTGACAGAAAAAAAAGAAGTGCTCGTCCGACCGACTGAATATTTTATTATTTTTCTATAGAAAGCAATTTATTCAGCTCAAACCAATTCGCGCCATGATCTCCGAGCTGTCTGACCGCATCTGGGGCCGCCTGGGGCTCAGCGCTGTCCGGGCGGTGCCTCTGGAGGAGCCGCGCGCTCCTAGCGCCGAGGCCGCTGTGACAGAACTGCGCCCGCGCGGGGCTTGGACCCGCGAGCTGCGGCTGCGCCCTCTTCCTGGGCAGCAGGTCTTCACCATCGATGCCATGCGGCTGCTGGTGGACCGGCTCCAATACCTGCTGGCAATTCGGCTGCCCTTCCTCGCCAAGGTCAGCTTCCAGATCCTGCTGACGCGCCCGGCCGTAAACGACGAGGACGAGGATGAGGACAGGGTGGAGCTCACGCTCCACTACCTCAGGCTGGCGCCGTGGATCGTGAGGCCCGCGCCTCTGTCGGCCCGCGCCGGAACCATGATGGCGGCCATCAGGACAAAGTTCGAGGTCGCGCTCGAGCGCTCCCGCTTCCCCGAGTCTAACTGGACCGTCGTGGGCATCACGGCCGCGTATTTGCCGACCGCGCCCTCGCAGCAGCTGGCCGACATGCCCGCGCCCCCGCCGCCCAACGAGGCGGGAGGCTGCTGGAAGGAGCTGCCCGAGACCCTGGCCAAGAAGAAGGCCATCTGGAACCCTCAGAATGAGGACCACCGCTGCTTCATGTGGTGCGTCCTCGCGCACTGCCTCGGGGTCGAAGGACTCACTTGGCGGGAGCGGTCAAAGACTGTGAGCTGCTCGGGCTCCTTCGCCGCGGACGCCGCCCCGCGGGCTGGCAGCCCGCTCTGGCCGACGCGGGGGTGGACTTCTCTGGCCTGCCGACGGACCGCCCCGTGGGCTTCGACGACATCGAGGCCTTCAAGCTCCGCAACGCCGGGCGGGTGGAGGTCTTCGTCTTCGTGTGGCAGCAAACCCTGTGGACGGACGGACTGGAGTACTACCACGTCCTCCAGCAGCGCGCCCCGAGCGGCACGGGCGTCGTCCAGCACACCGTGCTGCTTCTCCTGCGCAGCGGCCACTACAGCCTGATCCACAACTTCCAGGCGCTGGTCAGCAGGCGGGGGCTGACCCTGGGAGCCACGCCCACCAACACCGGCGGCTGCGCGGAGTACAAGTGCCCGAGGTGCATGGCCCGCTTCACCGCGAAGGCCTCCTGGCAGCGGCACCGCGCTACCCAGTGCTATCGAGAGATAGCCGAGCGCACTCGGAAAGTGCCGCTGCCCGGGCCCGAGGAGCCTGCTGCGCTACAGGGGCAAGGCCTCCGCAGAGCTCGCGCCCCTCACGTGCTACGCGGACCTCGAGGTCTACAGCACGCCCGCCCCGACGGTCCACATAGCGCAGCAGCAGCCGGCGCGCCAGACCGTCGCGGCTTCTTCCTGCTACGTCGCTGTCGAGCGCTGCGGCTACGTGTCACCCGAGGAGCTGAGGCTGAGGCTCACGCACCACGAGCGGGACAGCGACAAGTACCACGCCGTCCGCACCATGCTGAACGACCTTCTCAAGCTGGCCGACCACTACCTCACCGCAGTATCTCGGGGCGCTGTGCCACTCCTGCAACATCGCGGCCCAGACGCCCAAGACCATCCCAGTGGTCTTTCACAACGGGGGCGGCTACGACTTCCACTTCCTGCTGCGCTACATCGCCACGATGGGCTCTCCTGTCAGCAGGGCGCCGCGCGAAGAGCTCGGCGAGGACAGCGACAACGACGGCACCGAGAGCGAAGGCGATCAAGAAGGAAGCGGCAGCGAGTCCGAGAGGCCCATGCCCATGGCCAAGGCCGCGCCAAAGGCCGCGCCCAAGGGCAGAGGCCAAGGCCAAGGCCGCGCCAAGGCCCCTCAGCGGCTGGTGCGCCCTGCAGGCCGCAATCAAGCAGGGCGACTACAGCCACCTCTGCCTCCGAGTCCTCTGCAAGTCGGGCGAGAAGTGCCTGCAGATGAGCTGGGGCCCGCTGAGGTTCGTGGACAGCATGAACGTCTTCCCCACGAGCCGGGCCAGCATGATCGACGACCTCAGGGCCTGCACCCACAAGCAGCTGCCGGAGCTCTTCCCGCTGATGGCCTCGCTTCACCCCGAGCTGCAGCTGCGCACGCCGACCGACACTCCGCCCCAAAGACGGCCTCTCAAACAGCGGCGGACGCACTGCGACCTGGAGCAGGCGTGGGACTGCATCCTGCGCAAGCTGCCCATGCCCTTCGAGCACTTCTGCGGCGCCGAGGCGTGGGAGATGCCTGCGGTGTGGGAGCAGCACTGCTACGACAGCGTGCTGGCTGGGAAGGCGGTGAGCGCAGAGGACCACCGGCTGGCCGTCAACACCGCCAATCTCATGGGGTGGGAGACCTTCCGAGAGTTCCACGACTGCTACCTCCACACCGACGTCCTGGCCCTCACGGACGTGATGGAGAGCTACCGGGACTCCTTCCGGGCGCAGTCGGGGCTCGACCCCATCCACTACGTCACGCTGCCCGGGGCCGCCTGGGACGCCATGCTGCGGCACTCGGCCGGCGAGACTCCCATTCACCTCATCACCGACGAGCAGGCCTACGCGGACGTGCAGTCCTCTGTCATGGGTGGGCTGAGCTGCATCTTCCAGCCCTTCGCTCAAGCCAACAACCCCGAGCTGGGCGAGGAGGACTACAACCCCGTCAGCTGTCTCGTACTTGGACTTCAACGCCATGTACCCGGCCGCAATGACGCTGCCCATGCCCAACGGCCCCTGCGTGACGGTCGCCCTGCCTGAAGAAAACGCAGCAAGACTCAGCTGGCTGCGCGAGACGTGCCTCTCGGGCTGAACTGGGAGTCCGACTCCGAGGAGGTGAGCTACCTGCTCCTCGTGGACTACGACTTTCCCCCGGAGGTGCACGACCACTTGGGCTGGGCTCCCCCCGCGCGCATGAAGGTCGGGAAGGGCCTGTACGGGCCGCACACCGCGGACATGGCGGAGCGCCTCGGCCTCTCCCCGTCGCCCTGCGAGAAGCTCGTGCCCTTCCTCGGCATGCACGTAGAGGAGGGCGTGGACGGCAAGCCCTGCGGGACAGGGTCGCCTGCAGCCCCTTCATGGCGGGCTTCATGGAGCTCAAGCACAGCGAGCGGAGGCAGCTCAAGACGGCGGGGAGCGTGGTCGCCGAGAAGGTGGTGAAGCTCACCCAGAACGCCATCTTCGGCCGCTGCTGCATGAACCCCGACAAGTTCAGGAACACGAACGCCTACGTGGACCCGGCCAAGTTCGAGCGGGCCGTGGGCAAGAGCTCCGTGACGAACTTCGAGCTCCAGATCAACGACTCGGAGGGGTTCCTGGCCTTCGTGGAGACGCTCATGACGGACCGCAGCAAGGCCTGCATGAGCGTGCCCACCCAAGTCGGCGCCCGCACGCTGCAGCTCTCCAAGCTCATGATGGAGAAGGCCTACTACCTCCACATGAGGAGGCTCTTCCCGAAGATGAGGCTGCTCTTCACGGACACCGACTCCGTGATGGTGCAGATCTTCGAGCTGCGCTCCACGCCATGGCCGAGGCGAACCTGAACGGCGCCACCCTCTTCGACGTGGCCGGCAAGTCCAAGGACCCCGAGAGGGACCTGAGCGCGCTCTCTGCAGCGGCGCGCGCCAAGGCCATCGAGGTGATGGGTCAGCTGGGCAAGCTCGGCGACGAGACCTTCCCCGCCAGGATCCTGGAGTACGTGGGCCTGCGCTCCAAGATGTACAGCATCCTCACGGTCCAGCCCGACGGCGCGCGCAAGGAGAAGCGCAAAATCAAGGGCGTGCCGAAGAAGGCGGTGACCAACGTCCGGCATCTCGAGTACAGGGAGGTGCTGGAGGAAGGCAGCGAGCGCAGGGCGGCCTTCGCGCAGCTGCGCAGCCGCGCGCACGAGATCGCCGTGGAGACCGTCGAGAAGAAGTCCCTCTCGCCCTTCAACGACAAGGTCTACGGCCTGGACGCTCACAACTCGCGCCCGCTGGGACACTGGCGCAACCTGGAGCAGCTGCGGATGCTGGCGCTTACGCTCCGCCAGGCTCCACGCCCTTCGACCTCGTGATGGAGTTCCTCGTGAGGCCCCCGCCTCTGGGGCCCGCTCCGACACTGCCGCTGCGGCTGAGCCGATGCTGGGCGTAGACTGTCGGAACCGGACAAAAAGATCCCGAGCTCACGTTTTCTCGCTTTCTCGCTTTCTCGATAATGCTTATTCGATCCGCCGCAGCTGCTCAAGATGACTTCCTCAGCGGCCTTCCGATGCGTGCAGGCATGGCTTCTGGAGAAGCCCGCCGCGTGGGACGAGGACGCTCGCTGCCTTGCGACTGCTCTGACGGCCCAGCGGCCTCCCAACAAGCGGCCTCGCGAGGATGCGCTGCTTAAGGCCGAGCGCTCGCACCAGCGCCGCCGCATCGAGCTCCTCGAGGAGCAGCTGCACGCCGCGGACTTGGATGTCCGAGACCTCGCGAGAAAGCTCGAAGACACCACACGGCGGTAATCGCGGAAGGGTCAAATCTTTACGGCACGCGCGCACAGCGGGCAGAGCTTGCCCTGCGCTGGTTTGAGGCTGGTATCACATGGCGCGCTCGGTGGGGCGATGACGACGAGGGCTCGCCGAGAAGCCCCCAACCCGACGCTGAGGAGCTCATCAGTGAGTGGCAGGCGGAGCTGTCGGCTGTAGAGACGTAGAGGCACAGAGAGCATCAAAAAGGAGGTGGGAGCCTGGGGCCTCTCTGTAGCCTCCGCTGGCGGGACTGCACCTCCAGCCCCCGCGGTTCGGGAACAGAGTTTTCGGGGACTTTTCGGAGATCCCTGTGCACCACCTTTTCCCACCCCTCCAAGCCAAACCTCGCCCCCATCTCCCCGCTCTACCCTGTACACCTTTTCGCTCCAGGCAATCTCGTTGACTGTGTAGGAGCCCCTGCTTTCGATCGGCTTAACCCTGATCCGAACCATATCCCCGACCTTGATTTCCGGGCGGGTCACCTTGTGCTTGGCCCTGCGCTCGATGTTGCGCAGAGCAATCTCTGCCATTTCTGGGTCAGAGTAGGCGAGGTTCGGCGCCACCTGCGTGGTAGCGTGCTTCCTCCCGTTGATTTGGCTCAAGATGTCAGCCAGCATGAGGTGCCACTGCCCCCGCCGGCCCGCTCCGGCTGCTATGCGGCGCAACATGGCCTCCTTGATGGTGCGGATGGTGCGCTCCGCGAAGTAGGCGTGGCCCCTGGTCACCTGCTTCTCGATGTCCCAGAAATCCATCAGCTCCTTGAACTCCCTCTTGAACTCGGAGCCGTCGTCGGAGTACACGTTGGCCGGCACCCCCAGGGCTTGGAAGACCTTCTTCATGCCCGCCGCGGTGGTGCTCGCAAGACGATCCTTCAGCGGCTCACTTTTTTGGTCAGCGCATCGATGGCCACCAGCATGAAGGGGTAGGGCTTGCCCCCGAAGGCCTTCATGTCGGCCAGGTCCACCTGCAGCTGGTTCGAAACGCCTTCACCTCCTCTCTGGAGATGCTGGGGTTGCGCACCTGAGCCTGCTGCAGCGTCTGCGCTATGCTGCCGAAACCGGTGCGGGGATCCTCGTAGACGGCCTTGATGGTTCGTCTGCGGGCGTCGGCCATGTTTCTTATGGCTTCTTCGGCCCCCGCTGGGCCTGCCTTCCACCTCGTCCAGCCGGGCCTGGAAGCCCTTGCGCACCCCCCAGAGCACGCTGGTGAGGTGAGAGTAGTCGACTCCGTGCCGTCGCTCCACCTCGCGGTGCCCGTCAGGTTCTTCCACTTCGTTCCTGTGAAGTCGTTTGATGCGAAGCCCAGCCTCAGGTCCTCGTTCATGTCCGGGCGCTTGTACTGCTTGGCCTCCACGGAGTCGAACAGCTGCTGGAGCTCTGCCACGTCGGCCTCGGCCATCTCCGTCTTCACCCTGCTGTCCGACAGATTCGTGAAGCTCGTGTTGCAGACCACGTTGCCCGTGTTGCCCGCGATCACGAGGCAGCCGGGGTTCCTCTGGTTCGTGGTCAACGACAGCTGTGTCGAGAGGCTCTTCGTCTGCACCAGCGCCTCATCGTTGATCATGATGAGCTCGCACTGGTGCGTCCCGCCGTCCCGCTCCAGGAAGACCCTGGCGCTCTGGTTGCCCAGCAGCCGCAGCTCCGGGCCGCTGTCGGAGGCCGCGCTGGTGTTGGAAATCTGCAGCTTGCTCCAGCCCGCCCAGTTCTTCGTCAGGAAGAGATCGTCCGAGAAGTCGGAGGTGTTGGTCACGGTGAGCGTGTTGGAGGCGAAGAGCTGCGGCGCGGAGACCGTGCCCGAGCTCGTCACGTCGCCGCAGACCACGCTGCCCGTCGACACTCCGCCGCTCGTGGCCAGGCTCTCATGGTCAACGTGCTGCCCGTGATTCCGGTGGCTGAGCTCAGCAGGCCCACGCTGGCCGCCCCCGTGATGCTCAGCGAGCTACCTGACACGGCCCCTGTGGACGACAGCGTGGCTCCGGCGACGGTGCCTGTGGCTGTGACCGCTGCGCAGGAAATGGCGCCCGAGGCGTCCACGCCCGTCGTGAACACGTCAGTGCAGTTCACGTCGTTGCACAGCAGCTGGTCGCAGCCCACGTTGCCCTGCGCGGTGAGCCCGTCCAGCGTGGCCGAGCCCGTGAGGGCCAGCGAGTCCGCCAGCAGGTCCGTCACAAAGACCGACTCTCCCTCGAAGGCTGAGGCCCTGATCTGCATGCTGTACAGGTCCAGCGTGCCCGCCGACTGCTGCACCAGCCCGGGGATCGAGCCTCCGAAGGCTCCGCGACTCCGCGGCACCGAGAAGTCCAGGCGCGCCGTGCTCCAGACGCCCTGCGAGGCCGTGCCGAGGAAGGTGCCGGTGACGCCCACGTAGTCGTTGTCGGCCGCGCTGACGTACATCACCAAGAGCCGCAGGAGTAGCGTCTCCCCGGCGTCCAGAAAATTGCCCAGCACCTCTCCCAGGTGGCCAGCGTGACGTCGTCGGCCCCTCCGTCGAGGAACTCGTGCTTCAGCAGCAGTGCCGAGGCCGCCGCGTCCTCCTCCACCTCCGCCGTGTTGCCGGTCTCCAGGGTTGCGTCCAGGATCTGGAGGCCGTAAACGTCCACCGTTCCAGCCGTCTGGTTGGGCAGGCCCGGCGCCTGGAAGTGCGCCCCGAAGTGCAGCTTCGCAACTCCGTTCGGAGGCACGGTGAAGTACATCTTGGCCGTGCTCCAGGCGCCCTGGTCGCCCACGAAGCTGCCGTACAGGGGGTCGTAGACGTTGTCTGCCTCGGACATGCACACCACGAAGTTGGAGGCCGTGCCGAGCCGGTAGCGGCAGGCGAAGAGGAGCTCTCGGCCCGGGGTCAAGTTGTAGGTGCGCACGA
Organism: Effrenium voratum; assembly: GCA_963377175.1. Taxonomy (NCBI): domain Eukaryota; class Dinophyceae; order Suessiales; family Symbiodiniaceae; genus Effrenium; species Effrenium voratum. Next base: position 697,284 of record CAUJNA010003295.1, on the reverse strand, counting down.
TGTTCCACGGGTTCACCGCCAGGGTCAGGGTGTAGCCGTCCACGCTCACTGCGCCTGCGGTGTGCGTGGCCAGGACCACGCTGCAGCCGCTGCTGGGGTCTCCAATGGCGGCCACCACCTCGTCGGCCCCTCCGTCGTCCGGAAAGCGTACTGCTATTTGCAGCGCCGAGGCTGCCTCCGTGACTCCGAGCTTGCCGGCAAGGAGGCCGTCTACTTGTGCGATGGTGTAGTAGCTGAGCAGCGCGGCTGCGATGCTCGAGGCCGTTGCCGTGTCCTGGTCTGCGGCTGAACGGTACGCCACCAGCGCCGAGGTGATTTGGTTGGTTGTGAAGACGTCCTGGTCCGGGCCCGTCCGGTAGGCCAGCAGCGCGCCCGCGATGGCTGCCTGCGTCTGCGTGTTCTGCGCGCTTGCCGTGCGGGGTTAGTTAGTGACGCGAATAAGATGTACCACGTTTACACCTAGTCGTGGCGCCACGTTTTGCCAGCATGTTGAACCTACTTGACATTTGTGTCATGTCTACCTACGAGGTTTGAACGTGCGAAGGAATTTTAACATGCTGGGTTTTTTAACATGTCACGACGTTTTCAATAGTTGATGGCTCACTATTGAACAGGGTGTCGTGGCATTTTGGCACGAGGGTCCAAAGGGACATGATGGAGTGCCAACAAACAGTGAGACGAATTTGTTTTCTTCGAGTCGGCACATGGGCAACTGCTTGCGGCGTCGTGGTCATCGAGCTATTGTCAACTGGTCACGTATTATTCGTCAGTTGAGATCTTTGCGGAAATTGCAGAGGCTTTTCCATTTGTCTGGGATCTTTTTGCAGTGCTACAAGCGCTCGCTTTTGCGCCGTCTCTCACAGTGCTGGCGTTTGGAGTGACCTGGTGTTGCTTGGTGAACTATGACTGCGCCCGACCGTGTGAAGCGCAGGTTGCAATTGGATTCCCCTGTTGGCTCTTCTTCGAGCTCTTCCTGGGCTTTAGTCACCGGTGGTGCAGACAAGGGGGGGTTAAAAGGTGCCGAGTTTGATGCAGATGTTTATCAAATGCATGTACATGCATCATGGAGCAGGATGAGCAAGTCAGCACGCAAGATGCCTTGAGAATTCAGTCATGAGTCAGTTTGTGACAAACTGTGCTGGTGGAATCATGCTATCCCTAGGCCTGTAGGTTTGATGCCGCCTATTCCGAAATTTCAGCCTTCTACAGCTGAGCGTGGCCGCGAAGTCTTTCAGGCCACCTTATGCAACAGGCTTGTGGAGCCCTCCAAGGATATCGGCTGGGAACCCAAGTTGGCAGCAGAGAGAGAAGCGGCCTTGGTAAAGTGGACGGCTCTTGTTGCCAACAACCCTGATGCATGGAAAGTTGTAGACAGAGTCAAAGAAGACGATGATGAGTCTTGCAGCTTTGAGGCAGCGCTTTGTATGTCAATCAAGGACTCCTTGGCAAGCAGGGCGACTTCGACGTTGCACAATCGCGCGGGGCCTCTCATCAGGTACGCTAAGTATTGGCGTGACAAAGGCATGAAATTCTTTCCTGTCGAGGAAAAGCAGGTGTATGCTTTCATTCGAGATGGAACTGCGCACGCTGCAACTTTCCCGAGGTCTCTGACGATGTCCCTGGCTTTTGCATACTATGTCTTGGGCCTCAAGGGGGTTGAGAATGTTTTGCCTTCGGGAAGGGTGAAAGGAGCGGTTTCAGAATTTTATGTCACTAAGAGGAGGTTGAAGCAGAGGCCTCCGCTGCACCTGGAAGACGTGAAGGCTCTCGAGAAATACGTTTGCAATCCGACTGTCAATCAAGCTGACAGGCTTGCGGCTGGCTTTTTCTTGCTATGTATTTACACGAGATGCAGGTATAGCGATTGTTTGTCGATTGATAAGTTGGAGTTGGACTTTGTCGAGAACAAGTTTGAGAATGGTTTCATTGAAGGCAGAGCGACGAGGTGCAAGACAAATTCGACGATGGAGAAGAAGACGAGGTTCCTTCCTGTGGTTGGTCTTCTTACCAATTTTTCGGGCTATGAATGGCAATGGGAATGGATGCAGTTGAGGAAAGACCTTGGTCTTGACGGTCAACCTGGTCCGCTCTTGCCTGCGCCAGTGAAAGGTGGCGGCTTTTCAAAGGCGCCGCTGAAGGCTGGGGAGGCTAGCGATTGGCTGCGACAGATCCTTGACAAAGCAAGGCCGAACAAGAGTCATGTGGATGAGGGCACGCACTCTTTGAAAGCAACCTTTTTGGCATGGGCTGCGAGGTATGGCATGTCTTTGAGTGACAGGCGTTTGCTGGGCTACCACAGCGCTTCGAAAGACAAATCTGCACTTACCTATTCTCGAGATGCGGCAAGTGGCCCTCTTCGACATCTCAAAGAAATGGTTGATGCTATCAATTCGGATGTTTTCAAACCTGACGAAACCAGGTCTGGATATTTCAGCCGCCCGCAAGGCGTGGAGGCACCACAGCCGGAAGGCGTTGAAAGCTCGTCGTCGGAATCGTCGGCAGACGAGGAATCCGAAGATCATGAGGCTGAAGAAGCTGCCGTAGAGGAGATTGTTGGGACGTGGGAGCCTGATGACATGCGTGGGAGTGAAGATGGCGAATACTTTAGACACCGTGTCTCGAGGTATCTTCACAGGACTGCGGATGAAGGAGGTTCCGAGTTTATCTGCGGCAGGAAGATCAATGTGCGGTATATCAGGCTGGGCAAGAGACCCGAATTCATGTATCCGAGTTGCAGCATTTGCTTCAAGTGAGAAAACAGATGCTCTGTTTCTGGTCCGAGCCTTGTGAATCCGTGCTGTCTTTCTTTTTTTTAAGAGTTTCGGGGTTGCGGTTGGTTGCTGTGACGTTGAGCAATTTGCATGTATTTTGAAAGTGTCGGCAGTTGAATTCGACCGCGTTAAGACGGAACGAACATGTCGGTTCTCTGCATGAGATGCTCGAACAAGGGTTGCGCGAGAGTCATGGCTAGCTATGCAGAGAGCTCAGCTGTGTTCAAGGCCAGATGCCTTGCCGTTGGCCTAGAGGAGGCAGATCATGAAAAACTGGTGCAAGCTGGCCTCAAGACTCTTGCTCAGTTTGCATTTTGCTCAGCTTATGTTCCTGGCGGCACGGAATCCGACTTTGTCAGTGTGATGACAAAAGGGCTTGGTCAGATGGCTTGCTTGAGGCGCCTCCACAGCGAAGGCTATGGGATTGTGGCGACCGAACTTAAGCAGCAGCTTGAATCTGGAGAAGATTTGAGCTCTAGGAAGCTTGCCGTTGCAGAAAGGGCAGAGAGGCTGGAATCCCAGCGCAAGAGGCTGGCGGGAGTTTCGATAAGAGGGCCGACCGAGCCTTCTGACTCGCTGGTGGACTTCTTTGTTGGAGTTTACGATGCGGACAGGCTCCGCTACCTGGAATGGAATAAATGCACGTCTCGAGAGAGTGAACTGTTGCATGGAAAGAAAGAGACGGCTCTCAAGATTGAGAATGGCATGCTCAAAATCCAGAAGAACGAGATGACGGAAGAGGCGGACACATCGACAGAACTGCTGATTCGTTACTGTCTCACTCGTCGTGCTTTGGCAATGGAGCAGGCCAACCTTTTGAATTTTTCGTTTCATGAGCAGTGGAGTGAAGCTCTCATGGCTGCCAGATTGCATACACCGCCAGCTGGTTACTTGCGTGTGAGCATTTCGCAATTGAGGGACGCGGATCGCAAACTGTTCGCATGCCTTTCAGAAAAGTGCAACGGAGGGCTCAAAGCCAAGGTGAGTGGCAGACCGCTTGATTTGGTCTTTGAAGAAGTTATGCGATCTTCTGAAGTACAGCACATGCTGCAGCCCATGCAAGGAAAGTCCGAGGGCCCGAGAAGTTCGGGATCCCGGGATGCAGCAGGTGGATCGCCATCAAAGAAGCAGAAGTTTCCCTCTGCCCCGGCAAAGGGCAAAGGTGGCAAGTCAAAGGGCAAGGGAACTGTTTTGCCTTCGCAGCTTCTCGAGCTGGGGTGCGTCTCATGCACCACTCGAGGTACTCGGTTGTGTTTCGGCTACAACCTTGGACGTTGTGACAACCCAGTTTCGCGACAGCAATGTGAGCGTGGTTTACATGCTTGTGCAGTGCGTGATTGCTTTAAGCAGCATCCAGCTGTTGAGTGTCCGAAAGCCAAGAAGCAAAACTGACAAGTGGATGCAGGGTCGATGGGCCCTGCAACCGCCATTGGGCACGAAGGCGATGACGAAGAGTCGTCGCGCCGCGAAGGTGGCAGTCGACGAGACGAGGAGTTTTTGGACTCGTGTCGGAAAGCCGACAAAGGTCCGAATGGTGACTATCCCCAAGGGGAGGATGGTCTCCCTGAAGCTGGGAGGGATGACAGCTGTCTCGAAGGGACAGCTGTCGTCGTGAGGCACCGCGAAGGCGGCAAGGCCCATGTCACCCCTGGCGAAGATGCCAAGGGACATGCAAGTTTTTCACTGCCAATTGCATCGAAGGAGAGTGCAAATGCTAGTTCTGGATTTTTCTTGGAAGGCTGCGCAGGCAGTGCAATTTTGAGTTCTTCTGTGATGCAACTGGGCATGCAGGCCGTACCTCTGGATCACTCTGGCAACAGACACACGCCCTATGCTCGTGTGGTGCAGTTGGATTTAGCTCGGCATGAATCTTGGGCGTACCTGAAGCAGTGTGCGCAGAAGGGTTTGATTCGGGCCTTTCATATCGGCCCTCCGTGCGGGACGTGCTCGAAGGCCAGGGGTATTCCATTGGCAGATGGGTCTCCTGGCCCGCCACCCCTGCGTTCAGCCGAGCATGTCATGGGTTTTCCTTGGTTGAAAGGTTCGCATCGCCAACGTGTCGAGCTTGCCAATCAGATCTATTTGGGGACTGCCGATTTTTGTGAACTTTTGACGACTCTTCGTATTCCATGGACAATTGAGAATCCAACTAACAGCTGGTTTTGGGAACTGCCGTGTATGACGCGTTTGCTGTCTTTAGGCCACATGTGTGACTTGCATGCGTGCGCTTACGGTGGAAGCAGGCCCAAGCTCACGTCATTTTTGGGAACCGTTCCGGGGCTTGAGTCGTTGAGCAAGTTCTGTCCGGGTGACCATGAACATCGTCCATGGGGTGTGGATGAGACGGGACAGTTTCGTACGGCAGAGGAAGCAGAATATCCTAAAGAGCTGGCGGCAGCCTTGGCTCGTTTATTTGTGGATGCATGTGGGTGTTTTTCGGCCAAACATCGTGAACGCCCGCACAAGCAAGCTCGCGGGCGAGGAACACCTCAGCTGATCAGCGAGTATGGCAAGGTGCTCACAGTATATATGCCGGATGCGCCAGCCGTTGATGCGAAGCGATGTTTGGTGACGGAGTGTGGACCTGTGCCAGCAGGAGCTCGGCTTTTGCGTACTGAAGCAGACACGGGGAGGTTCAAGTGCGTTTTCGGCATTTACAGGACGGAGGAACAGTTTTTGGAACGTGCAAAAGAGCTTTGGCACCCTTATGACACCATGATTCTTTTGCCTGATGAGATCGTCCGCGCCCTGTTTGAGGTTCTGACCAAGGAACCGCTGGACACTTGCAAGTGGCGACTGCAGTGCACACAACAGTGGCAGCGTTGGGCGACTGAGTGTGAATCTGCAGAAAAGGATTTGAAGCTTCGCATGCATAAAGATGTACGGTCTATCGTGGCTCACTTGCGTATCAGTCTTATGAAGAAGGTGGGTGCGCAAATAGGTTGGACTGACGCCACTCTATGGGATCAGCTCGCTGACGGATTTCGGCTTGGAGATGCACCCTTCTCGGGGGTTTTCAAGGAAGACTTCAAGCCTGCTTCCCTGAACGAGGACGAATTGTTCGCACGGACTCGCTTGCTGAAACCGCTGATCATGGAACGGCTCATGTGCGACGGTAGGAGCGAATTCACTGCGGCGCTTTCTGACCTTACAAAGGAAGAAGCTGAATCGAAAGGATGGCTTGAAGGACCGCTTGAGATTCCTGATATTGAGGAGCGCTCTGGTGGCAAGTGGATTTTGGTCAAGAGGTTCCATGTCGTACAGCGGGGAAAGATCCGACCTATCGATGACTTCAGCCAATGTGCGGTAAATGATGCCTTCGGATGCTGCGAGCGTGTCGAGCTGAGAACTTTGGACGAGTTGCTTTGGGCGTGCATCATTCTGGTAAGGCATTGCAAACACATGTCTGCGTTTGAGTACCCGCTTTCGGATGGCGCTATCTTGTCTGGCCCAGTTTCAAGTGGTTGGGGCAAAACAGATTGGTCTCTTCGTGTTGGTGCGATCGACCTGAAGTCGGCTTACAAGCAACTGCCCTTGCATCCTGCAGATACATGGAAAGCAGTTATTGGAGTTCCTGCCCAAAAGATGGGCAAAGTGGATCTTTATAGAGCACTGACTTTACCATTCGGAGCAAGAGCGTCCGTACTCGGGTTTTGCAAATTTGCCAAGTTCTTGTGGAAAGCTGGCACTTTCATGAGGATTATATGGGGCAACTATTTCGACGACTTCCCGATGATTTGCCCGACATGCTTGAATTCTTCGAATGTCGCAGCAGCTACTGCCATGTTGAGATTGTTCGGTGTGGTTCAGGCGGAAGATAAACTTCAACCTGGGGAGCACACTGCTGAAATTCTTGGCACAGTCGTTGATGTGAGCAATTCACAAAACGGGGTCGTGAGCGTCAAGAACAAAGAGTCGCGCACTTTGGAGATTTGCGAGTCTTTGCAACAGATTTTGGAGCGGGGCTTTTTGGAGACCTCAGAGCTGCCGCCTATCTTGGGTCGTATTCAGTTCGCCGACATGCAACTTGCTGGTAGACACGGCAAGCTGGCGCTGTGTGACTTGAGGGAGGCGGCCGGGAGCTGCGACAGAATCAAGGTTGTGGAAGAAGTTGAACAAGCTGTGCGTACTGTCATGAACCGGCTGCAGATGGGTAGGCCACGCGACTTGAAGATTCGAGACAAGGCACGGCCTGTGCTAGTCTTTGTGGATGGAGCGCTTAGTGATGGACCTGGCGGGCAAGGCTGTGGCAGTATTGGTGCAGTTTTGTTTCAGCCGGCACGGATTCCATTAGCGTTTGGAGCGGATGTTCCTACCTCGGCATTGGCGGCTATGAGAGCAGACGGTGCCAGTCATGTGATAGGTTTGATTGAACTGTATGCGCTAGTCACTGCGCGACATGTGTGGTCCGATGAGTTGCATGACGAGTCAGCCATTTTGTTTTGCGATAACTGGGCGGCCCTGGATACTGCAGTCAAAGGTTCGGCAAAGAAGAAGACGTGGCGTGAACTCCTTACCAAACCGTGTCTTTCTTGGATCGCCCGAGTGCCATCAAAATCCAATGTGGCTGATGGACCGAGCAGAGATTCTTGGGACTGCTTGGTGAGCCTTGGAGCTAAACCACAGATGTGTGTCACTTGCCCCATCAGTGGGGAGAATTTGAGATGCTATAAGTTTGAAGAGTCGACTGAAGCAGACAAGGGGACGAAGAGAAAGTTGCCGTATTAAAGAGATGCGGCCTAAGACTTTCGTGGCTGTGTCTAAGAGACACAGCAAACATGTATGCACTCCCCTTGTTCGCCGGTCGTGAAAATAGTGTCTTCCGATGTGCGCGTGGACACTTTAGAGCTCCGCTCTTATGCGCCTCGCGGGTTGTGGTTTCCTGCCCTGGTATGGTCCCTCCACGCGGCGCTTCGCTCATCGCGGTGGTGGGTTCTTGGTTCTCCTGTTCGTGTTGCGTTGTTCGCTTTGTTCGTGTGCGTGTGCGCCTCTTGTTTGCCTTTTGGCTCGAGCCGCTGCAACAGTGGCCTTGGTCATAAGTTTGCTGTTGGTTCACCAATGGCTGTTTATGACTTGGCCATAGCGAAATAAGTTGAGCGCTGTTGCTGACGCGAAAGAGTGTAAACACGTTTACACCAAGTCGTGGCGCCACGTTTTGCCAGCATGTTGAACCTACTTGACATTTGTGTCATGTCTACCTACGAGGTTTGAACGTGCGAAGGAATTTTAACATGCTGGGTTTTTTAACATGTCACGACGTTTTCAATAGTTGATGGCTCACTATTGAACAGGGTGTCGTGGCATTTTGGCACGAGGGTCCAAAGGGACATGATGGAGTGCCAACAAACAGTGAGTCGAATTTGTTTTCTTCCCACCCGCCCTCCCTGCTGAAGAAAACCATACCGCGTTGCGGTCCTGTGGTGCCGCTGGGGCGGGGGACGAAGAGAAAGTTGCCGTATTAAAGAGATGCGGCTTAAGACTTTCGTGGCTGTGTCTAAGAGACACAGCAAACATGTATGCACTCCCCTTGTTCGCCGGTCGTGAAAATAGTGTCTTCCGATGCGCGTGGACACTTTAGAGCTCCGCTCTTATGCGCCTCGCGGGTTGTGGTTTCCTGCCCTGGTATGGTCCCTCCACGCGGCGCTTCGCTCATCGCGGTGGTGGGTTCTTGGTTCTCCTGTTCGTGTTGCGTTGTTCGCTTTGTTCGTGTGCGTGTGCGCCTCTTGTTTGCCTTTTGGCTCGAGCCGCTGCAGCAGTGGCCTTGGTCATAATGCCCAATTTGTCACCAGCAGAACTCTCTCGGGTTCGCGACAGCCGCGAAATCCACAGAAGAGGACGAGAGCTATTCAAAGCAGTAGCCTCCCAAAGTGGCGTAGCAATCTTCGAGCAGCCACCATCCAGCATGGCGTGGTTAGAGCCGGAAAATTTCCAGTGCTTACAAAACTTTCACGGACACCTCGCATGGGTGGATGCGTGCCGACATGGTATGCTGCTCTCCAAATCATGGTGCTTCGCCAGCAATAATGCATGCATCCAGCACATGGCAAGCAGATGCACGCATCAACAGAAGCACGCCAGCATAGCTGGAGTTCAAGGCAGCTCAGGCCAGTACCTGAGCACGCTTACAGCCGAGTACCCGGCAAGCCTCGCAGCAAGTTTGATCAAACATTGCGCATTCAAAGTGAGCACGCAGCCCGAGGTCCGCCGCTTAAGCAAGCCCTCCCCGCTTTCACTGCACCCCGTGCGCCTGCGGGTATGCGACGGAGCTGGCATGCATTCAACTGCAGACCACTCAATTCCTCAACCAGACCACCCGCTCACAATAGTCGCACGGGCCTGGCTACATTGGCTGGACGAACAAAAACTCATCCCAAAAATTCTGGCCCATGTGGGCTCCGGCAACGCATCCCCTCCTCTCTCGGAACAACAATCCGAGGAGGCAGCACGAATAGCATTTCGCGCCATGAGCATGCCGTGCCCATCCGAGCTAGCACCCGATGAAGGACAGCCGTACCGCCTATCACTTTTGCATGCCTTGGCGACGGCATCCAATGACCCCGACCTCAAACTGGTGCCGCTGCTAGCAGAAGGCGTGCCAACAGGGGCTGTGTCGGAGTTGCCGCGCAGCATGCAGTGGCCGCCAAAATCCCATGCAGACCTGCCTAGTGAGCTCACTGAGTGCATCGGCAACTGGAAAGCCGCTGAAGCGGAACCAGAAACAGTGTCCGCCTTGTTAGAAAAAGAAATTGCAAACGGATGGGTCATTCGTACCAGCATGTCCATCGAACAAGCCAGACAGCATTGGCATAAAGGCATAGCAGTCGGGAAGCTCAACGTCGTGCACGCTGAAGGCAAAGACCCACGACTAGTCTTAGACAGCACAGTGTGTGGGGTGAACCCCAAGTGCGCAATTCCCGAACGCATCAGCCTGCCAATGGCCTCAGACGTGCGCTTAGCCTTCCTCCCCGAGGACACGCACTCGTCCTTTGTGGGGGCAAGCTTTGATTTCAAAGCAGCGCAGAAGCAGATCCAAGTGCACCCCAGTGAACATGGCCTGCTTCTGTTTCGGGTTGCCGATGTCCTGTACCATTATAGAGTGTGCCACTTCGGAGCACGCTTCTCCGCATACTGGTGGCAGCGCGCCGGAGCATTCCTCCTGAGACTACTGCACGGCATTTTGGGACTGCACCCGCATCGCGCATGGTTGTTCGTAGATGACCTTTTAGCCGCACTGCGTCGCAGTGACGCAGACGCGCAGCTGGCCCTCATGGTCATGTTTTTTGCAGCCATATCGGCCCCCATCTCCTGGAAGAAAGTTCAATTTCAGGACAACCTCACATGGTGTGGGTGGCGCATTAATTTCCTGCACGAGACCATCGAACTCACGCCGGAAAAAACCATCAAAAGGGCAGCTGCACGAGCTGCTCAAAGCAGGGAAGGTCAAGCGAAAACTTCTAGAGCAGGTTCTAGGCCTTCTCATTTGGGCTACCAGCCTGAGCCCCGAACTCAGATCCTGGCTAGCGCCATTGTACACAGACCTGCACTCGCCGCCGGGTTGCATGCTCTCCGTCCATGCGCGTTTGTGGCCATCTTTCCTTTCAGCATTAGACGCCAAAGCCGTGCTCAGGTCCGCAGTGCATGGCATTTTTATGCCGCCAGGCTCTAAAGTTCTAGAGTTCCAAGGGGCATGCATTCGCACGCCAGCCGACCTGCCTCGCGTTGTGCCTAGTCACAAATCCGCTTGGGTGCGCATAGCGGACGCCTCCGCAGAGCACACTCGCCTGTCCAGGATGAGCAAACACAGCGTAGAATGGTTGCTGCAATGCTTCCATCTAGACCTCGCGTGCCCGCTGAGAAGCAAACCAATGCTGGCTTGCAAGGCAGCCGCGGATGCATGCGCCGAGGGCAGTATAGTGGGCATAGGAGGGTGGTTCATCTCCCGCAACTCCGTTGCGTGGTTCGCAGAGACATGGCAATTCCAAGAAGTCCAGGAACAATGGCCATGCCTGACCAAAGAAGCCCAGCGTTACATCGCATGCTTCGGAAACCTTGGCCCAACTAGCACTCATGCGTATCGCATGGTCCTGCGAGGGACAAGGCGTGCATGGCATTTGCATGCCCACAGGGACAGACAACACAGCCTCCGAAGCCGGTGTTAATAAATTATTCACCACTTCTTGGCCCTTACAAGTCTTTGTGCAACTTGTTGCTGCCTGGGCCCATAAGCACAAATGGTCCGTGATCGCGTCACACATCCCAGGGGAGCACAACATCTGGGCAGACCAGCTTAGCAGAGGTAATACCTCCGCTTTCCAGGCTCGACCAGCCAGAGTGCGCTTCAGGCCGCATGATTTCTGGCCTCACGCATCAGCTCTCACGCTTCACCCTGCGGACGCACCGTGGAGACCCGAGCACGTGGCTGCATCGCAAACGCACTAAAGAGGGGGTGAGGTGATTTGACCGTTTGCTTAGAACTCTAAAGTGGGGGCATTCCGACAGGCTCCGCATGAGATGCAGGAAGATGGAGTGGACGCGCATCGTCACTCCACCTGCATCTCAGAGCCTGCACTTCTAAGCAACGCTCAAGTAAAAAAGCGCGTGTCGAGTTTGCTCCGGTCGGTTGCTTTTTTCCCTGCATGTCCCTTTAGGCTTGAAGCAGTGACCAAGATTCTAACGCTAGGGGTTTGTCTTTTCCCCTGTGTTTTAATCTTGGTTGAATCTTCGGCCGCGTGGCCATTTCTGCTTCAAGCCTTTTGCTCTTTCGTTCTTTTTTGAACCCACCCTCCCACCCTTTCACGGCCCAGGTGGCATCCAGCCTCCACCAGGCCTGATTGAGGGACGCATGCACCCGCACGAATGGAAGCTTGTCAGCTTCCAACATTTCGTTGGCTTACTGCATCTCGCTGCTCCCGCAGGACCATTTCGAGCATACGCAGCAAGGCCCACGCTGTGCACGCAATCGCACATTAACGGATGCCATCGGCATTCTGTCCGGCCCGGACGGGCCCGCAGGAGGACGCATCCTCCCATGCACACCCATGCACGCATTGCATATATGTGCAACATAACTCCTTTTGTCTCACACCCCAGGGGTAAAACACCCTGTGTGATGGTCGAACACGCAATGTTGACCTAAGGGGGTATTCCGACAGGCTCCGCATGAGATGCAGGAAGATGGAGTGGACGCGCATCGTCGCTCCACCTGCATCTCTGAGCCTGCACTTCTAAGCAACGCTCAAGTAAAAAAGCGCGTATCGAGTTTGCTCCGGTCGGTTGCTTTTTTCCCTGCATGTCCCTTTAGGCTTGAAGCAGTGACCAAGATTCTAACTTGCTGGTGTACTCGGGCGTGGGAAAAAGCTGGGCTCAAAGGCTCCACCTACCAGTGGTGAGCCTGTTAGCATGACATGGCATGTGGCAGACGGAGCTATGCAACGCGCACCCTTACATGACCCTGACAACATTCCATGTTCGACTAACCATGCCCCTCCTGTTTCTGGAGTGTCCGCTTTGCCTGTGCAACCCCCACACCAACGCAGAGAGTCCACGTGTGATCCGGCGCCGATGACGCCACCTGGAGATGCGGAGATTTACTCTTGCTTCTTGAGCAGGAAACGCCCTTGTTTGTTGCCAGACAATCGACCTCTTATGCCTAAGGAGCCAGGCTTCGCCGCATTGCATGAGGTGAAAGATATCCGGATCCATCAGATCTTCATCCGCCCGGACCTCTGGAAGATTGGCATTTCATGCCCTTTTGTTCCTGAATTACAGTGGATTTTTGTGCCAGCCTCCAATGCCTTGCAGACAACTATCCTGGAACAGGCTTTTCGCCTTCAGATCTCCGTTGCGTTGACAGGTAATCATTTGAGCAGGCAGGGTACATGTCCCCGGGACCAGACTCCTTCCAGCCTTTGCCTTACCGTGGAATCCTGTGTCTTTTTGATGGCAAATCAGAATGTTGAGGAGATTATTTTGTGCATCCCCTTCTGTGGTGGGGTCTCAGGATGGCAGCATGCAGTGCGTTTTCTCCAAGACCAGGGCTTTCCCATCAGAACCCCCCTTGCTTGTGACATTGCGGAGGAAGCGGTTGAATCTTTTTCATTGACTCATGGATTTCATCCTGCAGGCCAGATAGGTTGCCAGGAGATCTTGACTCGCCCAACGGCATATGTGGCAGATGCTTCGCAAGGCCTGTTTTGGGTGGCTGCATCATCCCTTGGTTGCAACACAGCTACTGCCTCGTGGCCCTGCCAGTCCTTTAGTGTTGCAGGGGGGCGCCAAGGTTGGGCTGCCCCAGGAGGCCAGTCATTTCGGGATATGTTGGACTTTTGCAAGCTGAGTGGTATTCGTTTCCTCTTGCTTGAAAACGTGCCTGAAGTTTGGAATGACTTGAATTTGCGGGCAACCCTCATCGCGGCGATACACGAAGCAGGATTCCGATTCCTTTTTGCAGAGATTCTGAAACTGGAGCATGTGGTGCCGGCTCAGAGATCACGGTTCATTGGTGTTGCTGAAAAAGGGGGAAAAAACTCCAAGTGGACCATTGAACAGGCCATGAAAGTCAAGCATGCTTTTCAGGGCCCCGACAGATGTTTGCAGGTTGAGGGTATGTGGTTTGCATCACTCCCGGATGGAATCGCCACTCAGTGCTTCCTGACAGACAAGGAGATTGGCATTTATTCATGTGTGCGTCGATCCCCTAAGTGGGTTACTAATCAGCAAGATGCTCTGGCGAGAAGATTGGTCAATGCTGACTCCAGGATCCCGGCCACGACGCTTATGAGAAGCTACACGCAACAGCACCTGCTCCGAGGTGTCGCTCGAGTACCGACAAGCTGCTGGGCGACCTACGTACCCAACAAAGCCGTGTCCGCTTTTTCGCCCCGGTCGAAATCCTGCTTGCCTTGGGAGTGACTAACCCGGTGAATTTGCCGTTGAGTATTGTCGCCGGATGCCAGCAAGTTGGCAATTCAATTGCACAAGCACATGCTTTGGCAGGTATTTGGGTTGCAATTATTTGCTGTGACCTCAACGCAACAGGATCAAAGCCGGACTTTCCGCGGATTATCAATCTGTTTCGTGCTAATCGACTTGGTGCAGATACCCTTTTGCAGATACAGGCAGATAGATGCGCAATTGGATTCCTGGATGGCGTATTCAATCACCCCGCCCCGCCCTTGCACGAGATCCAGCTTGTTTTCCGATGGGAGTCTGGCGCGATTCGCCACCTCAAGTGTGCCATGCATGACACCCTTGAGCACGTCTTGCAACTCCTTGACCTTCGCCCAGATTCTTTGCGTTTCTCATTCGGATCCCAAATTCTGCATGCGGACAACAAGATTATCAGAGGCGGGATTGTCAGCGTTGAACACACCCCGACGCCGGAGGTCAGTCCAACAGCCACTTGGACACCGGGATCGCCTGATTCCACCTCCAGCTCCAATCTGCCGGGACCCAGTGATGCTTTGTGGGAGCAGGAACCCTCTGTGGACAGTCCCCAGGAATCCGGTGAGGAGGATGACCTTGATCCTCCCCACGCCAAGTGCAAAGGTGGCCAACAGTTGCTTGCGGTGCAGGTACATTCAGGCACGTTCCCCCCCGTCGAGATTCAGGTGAGGGCAGATATCACAGGACAACAATTCAATGATGCGTGGACTCTTCTCAGAGGCGTACAGCTTAGCATCCCACCACATGCGCAGCTTGGACAGTTTGTCGATGGTGAAGGCATCGCAATCCTGCATGAACAGGCTGACCAGGCCAGAGACGTGATCCGGTTTTTCATTAGAGATCCCGCAGGAATTGCCAGGTTCTGCAGCTGCCAACGGTATGAGAGCCTCGGCCTTGTTGTTCAGAGAGCATGGCCAGCGTACAACCCAGTTGTGAACAAAATCCATGATGGCATCAACTTGCTGAATCCACAGGAGACGGTTGGCGACCAGAATATCCGACCACTCACTGAGGTTCGAATCAGTGCCAGGTTCCCCGGAGGAGCGCGTGCTGCCCCGGCCTCTGATGGCGATTCATTGCAGCAGCGGATTATCAATCTCTTGCGAAATCCATTGAGATCCAATGGTGAGGTAAGTGAGACAGTCAAGGATTTTTGCTCCAAACTGCAGGATTCCCAGAGGGACTCTTTGGGCCAGGCCGCAGATGTTGACGAGCTTCGGAGGGAAATTCGGAAAGTTGCGAAAGCTATCGGATTTCCAATTTCGAGGCTTTTTCACAGCAAGGCCGATCGCAATGCATCGCGCAAAGCACCTCCAGTCCGTTTGGATATTTCTGATGTTTCCTTTATCCCGGGGACCTTCTTCTTCGAGGATAAGACGGAGGCAAAAGTACAAGGTCCCTTCGACATATCCCAGCGTGGTCTTTACACGGACCCACCGGCAGAACTTGAGGAGATTCTTGCCTCAGGGAGACCGCTCGCTGCCTTCGAGCTTGGCTTGCTTTCGTTTGCTCCCCCGCCCGCAATATCCAAATTTCCGGCCACCAATACCAGATGCCCGGCAAAGGACGCCGCTGGCCACACGCTCATTATTCAGGGATGGATTTTGCAGCTTGGGGGTAAGCACGTCAAGATGTCCCAGGCTACCAATCATGATGTACCCTGCCAGCCAAGTGGAGTTGTCTGTGTCATGTTTTGTTGTTGCTGAAATTTATCTTTTGTTTTTCTTGATTGGTGTTTTGTTTGATTTGGTTTGTTTTTGTGTCTGTGTCACAACTTACCGGTCAGATTGGGATGCCCCAGTGCCGGATTGGAACACCCTTATTGCGGCCCCTGCCAAAACCATCATTGAACTCCTCGGAACCTCCAGCCAGGATATCCTTGAAGTTTGGGGAAGGATCTGGAATGGTACACAACGTGGAGGTCGGTCAACACCCGCAGCTGCAGATTCTTTTCGTATTCATCTCCGGGTTGCGGAAGCCTCCTTGGTTGCACTTTTGGGAAAGAGTGGTACCACCAATCCGGCAGTCTTCATCGATGCATTCAAGGACAAGGAGTCAGGTTTGTTCCCAAAGGCAATCCCACCTTTTCGGATCGTCTGGTTGCCAAAGGAGGTTGGGGTCACGAAGGCTGTTGCTTTTCACCACAAGCACATCGGCCTGGTGCGCGGACGTCAGAACCTTGGAATCAGAGTTGCCGAGACAGCTTTTCCAGAAGTTTGGGCCGCTATCAATCCAGGGAAACCTTGCCCGGACAAACTGCAGATTGCATACAAATGGAGACTCTTGGGAGCCCCGTCGCAGGCAGGTGCAGATGAGATCAACCTCTTTCTCAAGAAAATTCAAGTTGAGGGCAAGGTGCTCAGGAAAGCGGGTCAAGCATGGGTCTTCGGAACTGCCGCAGTGCTTTCGGAATTCACTTGGGCGTTCAATGGGCAGACTGTTGTTGCAGAGCAGATCCCTGACAACAAGAAGATTCTTGACCCGGTCGTTGCTTGTGTGCAGAAACCTGCCCTTAGGCCCAGGTTTGAGCTTAACGCTGCAAACCCAGCCCAGAAGGTCGACGTCCTGCAGATTGCTGACCCTTGGGCAAAGGCCCTCCCGGCCAAGGCCCTCCCTTCGGGAGTCGATTCGATTTTGCAGGCCTCAACAAGGCACATGATGCCCAGCTCCAGCAACATCAGAAGCAAATCACAGATCTGCAACAGAGCATGGCCAGTCTTCATGGGAATGTTGCAACCTTGCAGAAGCAGAGTCAGAAGCAGGAAGAACGCACCACCCAGTTGCATTCGGCAATCCAGGACACCCGGGCCAGTTTTGAGATCACGTTGCAAAAAGCTCTCGAGGCTCAGACAAGCGGCCTCATGGCCAAGTTGGGGACCCTCATCGGTCCCTCGGCTCCTCAACCCCAAGGTCCTGATGCGAAGCGGGCAAAGCCGTCCAGAGGGAACACCATGGACGAAGATGTGCCCTAGAGCAGGGAGCCAAATCTCACCTTTTCTTGGCAGAACCCCTAGGGGCGATTTGTGTGAGAAGGGCAGACGTCAGGTTTGCCTTTATTCTGTCACGGGTTTCTCATCCCTGGTGATGAGATTGCAAGGAGCACCCATGCGGTGCAATCAAGTTAATGATACACACCAGGCGGTGGTCTTCCACACTTATGCCTGGAGCTCCGGTACAGATGTTCCTTTGCACTGCGTCATTGCTTATGCTATCGGGGGCGCATGCTCACATCTGCCTCGGGCCACCATTTACAATCATGATGCAGGATCACCGAGTCTTGCACCTACATGGAACCCGCTCTTGGGGAGAAGAGTTGGCGAAGCCACCAATCCAGGCCCTCGGGCCCAGTCGAGTTTTTGCATGAACATTACTGTTGCGAACATCACCAAACTTCGCAAACACAAGCAGGCGACCATTTCTTTGTGGGAGGAGAAGCAAGGAATCCTTTGCCTCACCGAGACCTCTGCAGATCAGCACACAGAGCGTATCATGACCAAGCAGGTACGCCAGGCCGGGGGCACCTTTTTTGCAGGAAAGAGTTGCAGCCGCTCAGAGGATTTGAAACAGGATGATCCGGCGACAAGAACCTTCTTTGGTGGGGTTGCCACGATCTCAGTTCCGCAAGCCAGACTTTGCACAGACATGATTGCAACGCAAGAATGGCAATCAACCCGCTATTTGGAGGTAGTTTCCAGGATCAACCACATCCAAATCCTCTCCATCACGCTGTACCTCCACCCTTGTGGGGAGGACTGGCAGCTTTTCAAGAAGCAGGCAAATGAGACTCTTCTTGAGATGGCCATGCGCAGAGCCCTGGCCTGGAGAGGTCCAGCCGTCATTGCCGCTGATTTCAATATGGATGCCACCAAAACACATATTTGGCCCGTTCTCCAGATGGCTGGCTGGGTGGAGGCGCACTCGCATGCCGGTTTACTTGGGCAACCCACACTGCCTACATACGGCGAGTCGACAAAGATTGACTCTATGTTTATCTCGCCATGCTTGGCCGGTGCAATTCGCCAGATTGAGACCATCCGTTCTTTCGCTTTTCCCTGTCACCACCCTCTTTCAGTTGAGTTTGACCTCGGGAAGGTCAAAGCTTTCAGACAGACGTGGAAGATGCCTAAGGAGCTGACACCAGTGCAATTACAGGCCATTCAGGAAGACAGAATGAACGAATGTTTTGTTGACGCCTTCTCACAGAGCAATCAAGATTCCTCGGTGCCGCACGGTGCCTCACTGGAGGGATGGTCAGAGGCCCTGGAGACCGCTTTCTCCAATTCGCTGAGACTTGCTGGGGAGAAAGGTCTCTCGCGTTCACAGAGAGGAAGAGGTGGACCCCCTATTTATAGGAAGACCCCTATCAATTGCACTACCAAATTGGCCAGAAGCGGTGACTTTGTGCCTTCCACTGTTTTTGGGAGTGTCAAGTACAATCAGATTGTCCGACAGGTTCGACGATTGATGAGCCTACATCGACTGCTTTCGGGTAGATCCCCCAACTCCCACGTGGTGCAATCAGATTGGCGCGCCATTCTTTCGGCAAAGGGATTTGGGGATTCCTTCCAGATTTGGTGGCAAGAGCCCCTCCCTGTTGAGCCCACCGTTGAGCTGGTTGACCGGATCCTGTTGACTACTCAGAAGCTTGAAAAACAGTGTGCAACCGACCTTGCCCAGGAAAGGAAAACCAGTTGGACCAATGCCCTGAACAGTTCTTGGAAGAAGCAAGGCAATCGCTTGGCGCACCGCATCAGCTCCTCGAAGAACACCCCTTTTTTGCAACACACTTGCAAATACACAAAGCTTGAATGCCGCCTTGTCCGAACCAATCAGAAGGGTCCTCCCGTCTTCAGATTGCCGTTTGACATTGACCCCCAGGTTGCCGTTCTCTTTGCTGACAAGCCAGTTTGCTGGCATGACAGGGATTCAGGGCTTTTCTATGCACCTATTGACCTTCCAGCTGGCTCTAGACAGATCACAGTCACGGCGCAGGAATGGACCATGGATCCCGCAGACATTCAGAGTGAATTCTTTGATTATTGGAGCGGTTTTTGGGATCAACCCCCCCCTCCTGACTCAACCCTCCTCGACCCTGAGATCATCCCCAACGACTGGAGATTCCAACATCATGCTACCCTGTCATATGAAGGTTTCATGGATGCACTTCAACGGACACGCACGGATACATCCCCAGGTGCAGACGCTTGGAGGGTTGTGGAATTACGCCATGCCGGCGAGGTTGCCATCCGGATTTGGGTGCAGATCTGGAACCATTACATCTCGGGAAGTCAGCCGTGGCCGGATGCTTTTACGTACACAAAGATCGTGTTGCCAGGCAAATGCTCTGATCCCTGCTCCATTAGAGATGCCAGGCCCATCAACATTTTGGCACTTCTCTATCGCATCAGCTGCAAGGCGATTACCCGACAGGTGCTCCAAGCGCTGTCTTTGCGTTTGCCACCCTCTATCGCGGGTGGCCTTCCATGCAGGTCAGCGGACCTCCTATGGTACCACACCCAGTTCGTGATCGAGCAGTCCTTGGAGAATGATACAGAGATGTTCGGGGCAGTCACAGATCTGCAGAAATTCTTCAATAGCGTGCCTCGTTACTATCTGAAACGTCTATTGATTGCCTTCGGGATTGATGCAGCTTGGGTCACACAGTGGATCACATTGCTTGATTCGATGAAGAAATCTGTTGTCGTCTCACAAGATTTCAGCCTACCCAGGACGTCCATTTGTGGTATTCCAGAGGGCTGCCCCTTCTCCGTTGCTGCAGCCGTCATTGTAGGTGCACATTTGACAGCGTGGGTTCAAGCCAGGTCGGAAGCCACCCTCTTGGTCTACATTGACAATTTTGAGATCCTCTCAGACGATGTCGATGAGATACATCGGGCAACCTCCCTGGCCTTGCGCTTTTTCGAGGCCTGGGCCTTCCGCATCGACAGGGACAAGTCGTGGAGTTGGACTACTACTGACCCCAACAAGCACCGGAATGCACAGACCTTCGAAATTCGGGCAGCCAAGCTGAACCTGGGATGCTTCCAGCGTTACAGGAAGTCGACGCGCCACGGCCACCTTGCAGACAGACTCAAGGAAGGTGCAAGACGTGCCCACTGCATTGCTGCCCTCCCCTTTGATACCAAAGCCAGAATTCAAGCCATTCTGGCTGGACCGCTGCAAGTCGCGCTCTATGGCAGTGAGATTTCTTACGTTGGAGAAAAATCCATCAAAAGTTTGCGATCCGCGACCTCGAAGGTTCTGGCTTGCTCCAATCATGGCACCAACCACAAGGTTGCACTCCACACATATCAGGGCGGGATCTGCGACCCGAAGATGCAGATTGTACTTCGGGCCATCCGTGCTGCTCGCCGAGCCTATTGGAAATTCCCGGAGCAATATGCCTCTTTCATATCTTTGATGTGTGCAAACCAGGGACATTGCAGAAAGGCATGGGGACCGGCTGGCACCCTAGCCTCCTACTTTGACTCCCTGGACATCAATATTGATGCTGATGGCTTCATTGCTCTCCCTGAACAGGATGTGCATATCCATCTATTCCGAAGTGGATACACCGCAGTCAGCAATCTCGTTCTACAGGCATGGACGCACATCATCCAGAGGGACATTGCCAAGCGCAAACATTTGCATGACGTCCCGGAAATCGATCCAGCACTCACAGGACACTTCATCGACAAGCTTGAGGCAAATGAGGCCCGCACCATCCGTACATTCTTGTCAGGGGGTTTCCCTACAGATGAAATTGCAAGGCATTGGATCAATACAGACGAGCATTGCAGACTATGCGGGCAAGTTGACACCCTCGCTCACCGTTTACAATCCTGTGATGCCACGGCCACCACTCGCCAACTACACCCGGTGTTGCAGGACGTTGACCAACTTAGAGCAGAGGCACCATGGGCCCGATCCACAATCGCAGGCAGGACCTTGCAGCAATGCTGGGATTCGCTGGCCTTACCCTGCATTTCCCTCACTTTTGATGATAGCCACCACGGCCGAATCATCTACACAGATGGAACATGCGACCACCCAAAGGACATCCTGATAGCCCAGGCTGCATGGTCTGTTGTGGCAGACCCACTCCCGGGTACCCGGCACCACCAGGCCACGCATAATCGCTTGGATCAGCATATCAGGGAGATGCATGTCATTGAGTGTGGGAGACCCCAAGGGAAGCAGTCCATTGGTCGTGCAGAACTGTGGCCATCGCTGTTGCTGTTGCACGGGTACGAAACATTCGGGTGGTATCGGACTGCAAAGGAGCCATTGACATCACTCAATCTCTTCTGGAAGGACGAGGTATCCACCATTATGCAAACCACCCCAACTTTGACGTCGTGCACCTCCTAAACCGGGCCATCCATAAGTGGCCAGCCGGGGAGCGGGACATTCACCTTGAGAAGATCAAGAGCCATCAACAAGGCCCTTTCTCCCTGGAGGATGTGCGCAAGGTTGCAGGAAATGAGGCCGCCGACTACGCCGCCAGAAATGTTCTTGCAGAAACCCCAAGCAATCTACGCTCTCTCTTGCATGAGGCAAGAGCTCTACGGACCGACGAGAAGCAACTTATGCCAGAACTCTTTCAAGGGGCAACAGATGCAGTTGTGACCTACCTCCAGGCGATCCGCGCACTCGGTTCTACAGAAAGGTCACAACGTGCACACCCAGCTTTGCGGGTCGAGGCAGATGTTGTTTTCCTAGATACCAATCCTTATTTTCAACTCCCAGTTGATGATACTTGGCGCCAAAGGGCCTGCTGGGGGATCACATTCACGCTTGCAGCCATGCAGTGGCTGCTGCTGCTAAAGTGGCCGAAGGATGAATGCGTTGAAGGCCAGGTCACTTGGATTGAGCTGCTCCTCTCCTTCAAGGAACAGACAGGCCTTGCAATCCCCGCACCGCATCCAACTGTGCATGGAGTGTACCACAGCCCGGGTGTCCATAGCGTCCTCCACTATGAGGAGAAATCTCTGGGTTCCGAATCCTGGTCTTTCAACAACTTCATGCGATCCTTGCGGACCATCACCGAACAAGAGGTCATGCCATGGCATAGGTCCACCTCTACCATTGGCACCACCCCCTTGTTTGGGGTCTCTGTGCACGCAGGAGGATTCAAGGGCCGGCCCATCTTCCCCTGTGAGAACAAGGTCAGAGAGCTCCTTGATGCGTATTTCACGAAGCAGCCAGGTCGGGCCCATACCGGATGCATCTTGCGGCAACAGAGGATCTCCCCCAAGGTTGAGCAGGAGGACCATACAATGAATCCGGCTTCGCTCCGCGCAAATTACATGCGATTCATTAAGTCACGGAGTAAAAAGAATGCTCAAGCTCGTCGTCGTGATCCGTCACCATGACCTTGACACCCACAATACCCCTTTCTTTCCGATGGTTTACTTGTATTGTGTGGGCTAAGTCCTCCGTGTGAGGTGAGTTCCCGCCGGGTTGCCCTGCGCTCCTTTACGGCCTGCTGCTTTCAGACCACACATTCTGGTGGTCACCTTGCAGTGTATCTGTGCAGGCTAATTCCCCCGTGTGGGGTCAGGTCCTGCCCATGCTCATGGCTGCTCCCATTCCTTGTTGGGATTCGAGAAGTGTACAGGATTGGATCCTTTGCTTGGTCTACTCCTTGCAGTAGAGTTGGGAACCCCCGGATTACTCCCCTGCTCTTGGATGCTCCTTTCGTGATTCCATGGAATGCAGACGCTCTTTTCGTGGCATTTGTATGTGACGTTTCACCTGCCCATCATGCGAATGTGATGCTTCCTCGGTCTTTTCTCGGCATTTTGCTGTGACCTTGGATCTCCCTTTGATGTTCAAATGCATACCGGACTCTTGTACAGTTCAGCGGGATGGTTTCCCTCCCGGTTTTCTTTCCCCTGCTCCTTGGCGGGCGGGGGCTCTCTCGGGTTCAGTGGTTCGCCTAGGCCGGCCACAGCGCCCAGGACGCATGCGACAATGTGTCCGCTCAGAATCTGCGTGGGGAAAAGCTTGATCTTCCCCATTCGTCCTTTTGCGTTACGCAAGTTCCGGAAGCCGGCAGCTGAAGTACCGTGGAGGCCCCTGCTGCAGCGGCGACGTTTTTGCATTTAGACCAAAAACTTGGCCCGGGCAAAGAGAGGTTGTCATTGAACGTTCTCCCTTCACTAGAAATTGCCACGCGCGTGTTGGAACACGCGCCACCGCCCCCCCCTCCAGACTTTCATTGCATGGAACAAGGCAACTTTTACACTCGCCTGAGACTTTTACACTCGCCTGACATTGAAATTGGGGCTCAAGACTAGAATTGTCAACCACCCTCGCCTGCCACAGCGCCTCAAGACTCGCCAACGCACGGGCGCCAACTGTGCTCGGCGCGTGGTTCTGACTTTAATCGTTATCTAGTCGTCAACTAGTCGTTATTCTAATTATTCTAGTCGTTATTCTAGTCGTAATTCCACGAAACCACGTAAAACACAATTATTCATGAACTGGCTCTGGCTTGAAAGGATAATGCCTTTCTTATCTCTCAATATTTTTTTGGACTACCGACTAGGAAACGCTTGAGGCTTCCGAATTCACGACTAGAATAACGACTACAAAACGATTAGAATAACGACTAGAATAACGACTAGAATAACACTAGAATAACGACTACAAAACGATTAGAATACCGACTAGAATAACGACTAGAATTGCGACGATGCCCGACTGCAGGCAAACTGCGGCCCAGCTCCACTTTCTCGCGCTGCGGACGCCCCACGAGCGGCCCTGAATCTCGCGCAAAGGCTTGAAAATCGCAGCCACACAGGCGGATACGTGGCCTATCTGCGGCTGCCCTAACCCCGCACAGCAATCCTGTTGCCGGAGGATTGACGGAGACGCAACCCAAGGCTCACATGCAGCAAATGAGGCCAAGAAAACCACCCTTCTGCTCTGAGTTGCGCTTAGAAAGCATTTATCATGCTTTTCGAGCCACAAAGCTCCGCAACAGAAACGCACTTACAAGCCAGAAACAGCACTTTAAGCCCGGGCAACTTAAACCTCCGAGACGCACAGAATGCGACTAGGACCCGTTTTGCCTGCATATTGAAGCAGGCGGAAAACCCTTGCAGAAGTGCAAGCAGAAGGGCTGTGGCCGCACCGCGCAAAACCAACAAATTTTTGCAGAATCCACATTTGCTGAATAATAACCTCTGAAGATGCGCTGTGAGCGGTTTTAGATTTCACAAATAACAGAGAGAGCCCCCGGCTCGTTGCTATATGTGCTATATGTGCTATATGGCCCCCAACCCGCTGAACTCCCACACTCTCCGGGCTCCTTGCTATATGTGCTATATGTGCTATACTATATGGGTCTTACACGCCAACCAGCAGAGCTGTATACTATACACATAGCATCTCAACATGTACCAAATATGCCTTGTATAGCACATATAGTGTATTGTAACGCGCGTATCAATAACATATAGTACATATAGCACATATAGCAAGGAGCCCGGAGAGTGTGGGAGTTCAGCGGGTTGGCGTGTAAGACCCATATAGTACATATAGCACATATAGCAAGGAGCCCGGGGAGTGTGGGAGTTCAGCGGGTTGGCGTGTAAGAGCCATATAGTACATATAGCACATATAGCAAGGAGCCCGGGGAGTGTGGAGGTTCAGTGTTGGCGTGTGAGATGATACTGGTCCGCCCAACGGGTTTCCTTTTTTCCGGCAGATGAGGTGGAGGACGCTGGCAGCTACGTTTCGGTTTTTTTTTTCAATGGTTCGCCCAACGGGCCCGGGGGGATTCGGATTTTTTTTTTCAATGGTCTGCCCAACGGGCCCGCGGGGGATTCGGATTTTTTTCAATGGTATGCCCAACGGGCCCGGGGGGGTTCGATTTTCAATGGTTCGCCCAACGCGCCTGGAGGGGTTTCGTTTTTCAATGGTCTGCCCAACGGCCCCGGGGGGATTCGTTTTTCAATGGTTCGCCCAACGGGTCTGCGGGGTAGGGGTCGGTTTTTTTTTTCAATGGTCCGCCCAACGGGGGTTTCGGATTTTTTTTTTCAATGGTCCGCCCCACGGGCCCAGGAGGGGTTTCGTTTTTTTTTTCAATGGTCCGCCCAACGGGCCCGGGAGGGGTTTCGGATTTTTTTTTTCAATGGTCCGCCCAACGGGCCCGGGAGGGGTTTCGGATTTTTTTTTCAATGGTCCGCCCAACGGGCCCGGGGGGATTCGTTTTTAAGTACTGGTTCGCTCAACGGGTTCTCGGGTTAGGGTCGTTTTTTTAGTTACTGGTTCGCCCAACCGGGCCCGAACGGGCCCGGGAGGGTTTCGGTTTTTTTTCAATGGTCCGCCCAACGGGCCCGGGAGGGGTTTCGGATTTTTTTTTTCAATGGTTCGCCCAACGGGCCCGGGGGGATTCGTTTTTAAGTACTGGTTCGCCCAACGGGTCTGGGGGATAGGGGTCGGTTTTTTTTAAGTACTGGTTAGCCCAACGGGCCCGGGAGGGGTTCGGTTTTCAAGTACTGGTCTGCCCAAAGGGCCTGGGGGGGATTCGTTTTTGAGTACTGGTTCGCCCAACGGGTCTGCGGGTAGGGGTCGGGTTTTTTTAAGTACTGGTTAGCCCAACGGGCCCCGGGGGGGTTCGTTTTTTCAAGTACTGGTTTGCCCAAAGGGCCCGGCATTTTTGGCTTAGTACTGGTCTGCCCAACGGGTCTGGGGATAGGTGTCGGGTTTTTAAGTTCTGGTCAGGTCTGGAGGGGTTTCAGTTTTTTTTTTCGAGTACTGGTCTGCCCAACATGCCTGGGGGGTTTCGTTTTTTTAAGTACTGGTTCGCCCAACGGGTACGGGGGGTTCGTTTTTTAAGTACTGGTTTGCCCAACGGGTTTGGGGGGGCTCGCCACGACTCAGCGTTTTTGCACTGCTTTGCACTGCTGCTGTTGCTGTTGATGTCCTGCTGTCATGTCGTAGTAGCGGTTCGAGAGTCACAAACTTCCTTGCAAGCATTTCTGGCTTCCTGGACAGGAGGCCTGAGCGTGCCTAAAAAAATCATTTTCAAAGGAGGCTAGTCGAGGGTCCTGGGCCTCGGAGGCGCCAGGAAGTCGTCCAGCTGCCTCACAGCCGCCGGCCTGCCCCGTCTCGTCAGCCGGCCCGCCGCGTTGCCGCTGCCCTGCGGCGCCGGCAGCGCCAGCTTCAGCAGGGTCTCGCGCCCCTCCGTGCTGCGGACGGTCATGGAGTCCACAGCCCCCAGCTGCTGCACGTCGCCGTACTGAGGGTTGAAGCTCCTCGCCGCGTTCGTCGGCGCTCGGAAGGCGCCCGCGTCCTGCACGGCCTTCACGCGCCGGTCGGTGAGGTCCTTGTTGCGCTGGAACTTGTCGGCGTTGTCTTGGAGGACCCTGAACTCTGTGGCCGGCTGCTTCTCCACGTCCTCGAGCGCGCCGTGCACCGTCTCGTGGGGCCGCGCGTTGTAGGCCCCGGCCGCCCGCTCGAAGTGGTCGCTCCACTGCCCGCCCTTGCGCGCCACCCTCGTGGCCAGGTCCTTCTTCAGCGTCTGGATGCCCGGTCCACCACGGCAATGGCGTTGCGGTCCTCGGGCCGCTTCGTCCGGCGCACGGCTTCGGGCAGCTCCCGGTCCAGCGTGGCGAACTCGTTGCCCAGGTCTGTCGTGACCACAAAGTTCCCGTCGTCCCCCGTCAGCTCCCGCGCGGCGCGCTTGGTGGCCCGGCCCACCGTCTCGGCGTTCTTGTTCTGCAGAGGTTCCACGGCGGCCTCCCGGGTGAAGACGTCCATCACCACCAGGCCGGACTTCGTCTTCCCCCGCGTGTTCTGGCTGAAGTCGATGAGGTCGGCCTGCACCACGGCAATGGCGTTGCGGTCCTCGGGCCGCTTCGTGCGGTGCACGGCATTTTCGGGCAGCTCCCGGTCCAGCGTGGCGAACTCGTTGCCCAGGTCCGTCGTGACCACGAAGTTCCCGTCGTCCCCCGTCAGCTCCCGCGCGCGCTTGGTGGCGCGGCCCACCGTCTCGGCGTTCTTGTTCTGCAGAGGTTCCACGGCGGCCTCCCGGGTGAAGACGTCCATCGCCACCAGGCCGTACTTCGTCTTCCCCCGCGTGTTCTGGCTGAAGTCGATGAGGTCGGCCTGCAGCCGGTCGTTCGGCCCCTCGGCGGCCGACTTGCCCAGCGCGCGCGGCCGTGGCGCCTGCACCTGCCGGCCCACGTCGGCCTTCAGCGCCTCGAAGGCCATGGCCTGCGTCACGTCGAGGTCACGCTGCCGTGCGAGTCGGTACAGCTTCC
Organism: Effrenium voratum; assembly: GCA_963377175.1. Taxonomy (NCBI): domain Eukaryota; class Dinophyceae; order Suessiales; family Symbiodiniaceae; genus Effrenium; species Effrenium voratum. The sequence continues at coordinate 670,292 of CAUJNA010003295.1, read as the reverse complement.
GCGGGTCCCGCACGTTGAAGTCGTCGGCCAGGTCCCTCAGCGCCTCCATTTTAAAAAAACAGCTTTGTTGCCCCAAAAAGGAGCTTGTTCAAGGCTCCCGGGATGTCGGGAGGCCTGCACACACCTACTTGTTGCCCCAAAAAGGAGCTTGAGCAAGGTTCCGCAGATGCGAGGAGGCCTGCTCACTCCTACTTGTTGCCCCAAAAAGGAGCTTGCTCACACAGTTTTTTTACTTGTTCTTCGGCCCCCGCTGCGCCTGCCAGGCTTCCACCTCGTCCAGCCGGGCCTGGAAGCCCTTGCACACCCCACAGCACGCTGGTGAGGTGAGAGTAGTCGAGAGTAACCATCTCCGTGCCGTCGCTCCACCGCGTGGTCCCCGTCAAATTCTTCCACTTTGTTCCTGCGAAGTCGTCCGAGGCAAAGCCCAGCCTCAGGTCCCCGTTCATGTCCGGGCGCTTGTACTGCTTGGCCTCCACGGAGTCAAAGAGCTGCTTGAGCTCCGCCACGTCGGCCTTGGCAATCTCCGTCTTCACCCGGCTGTCGGACAAGTCCGTGAAGCTCGTGTTGCAGACCACGTTGCCCGTGTTGCCTGCGATCACCAGGCAGCCGGGGTTCCTCTGGTTCGTGGTCAAGGACAGCTGCGTGGAGAGGCTCTTGGTCTGCACCAGCGCCTCGTCGTTGATCATGATGAGCTCGCACTGGTGCGCCCCGCCGTCCCGCTCCAGGAAGACCCGCGCGCTCTGGTTGCCCAGCAGCCGCAGCTCCGGGCCGCTGTCGGGGCCCGCGCTGTTGTTGGACACTTGCAGCTTGCTCCAGCCCGCCCAGTTCTTCGTCAGGAAGAGATCGTCCGAGAAGTCGGAGGTGTTGGTCACGGTGAGCGTGTTGGACGCGAAGAGCTGCGGCGCGGAGACCGTGCCCGAGCTCGTCACGTCGCCGCACACCACGCTGCCCGTCGACACTCCGCCGCTCGTGGCCGTGAAGGTGCAGTCCAGGCTCTCGCAGTCCAGCGGGCCCGTGGAGGCCGCCCCGGTGATGGTCAGCGTGGCGCCCGTGAGCGCACCGGTGGCTGCGAAGCTCGCGGCGGTTGCTGCGCCCGAGGCCGTCAGTGTCCCCGTGGACACGTCGCCCACCGTGGTGAAGTTCCCGGCGTTGGCCGTGTTGTTGATGGTGAGTGTGCTGCCCGTGATTCCTGTGGCGGAGCTCAGCAGGCCCACGCTGGCCGCGCCGGTGATGCTCAGCGAGCTGCCTGACACGGCCCCTGTGGACGTCAGCGTGGCCCCGGCGACGGTGCCTGTGGCTGTGAGCGCAGCGCAGGAGACTGCTCCCGAGGCGTCCACGCCCGTCGTGAAAACGTCCGTGCAGTTCACGTCGTTGCACAGCAGCTGGTCGCAGCCCACGTTGCCCTGCGCGGTGAGCCCGTCCAGCGTGGCCGAGCCCGTGAGGGCCAGCGAGTCCGCCAGCAGGTCCGTTACTGAGACAGACTCTCCCTCGAAGGCGCTGGCCCTGATCTGCATGCTGTACAGGTCCACGTGCCCGCCGACTGCTGCACCAGCCCGGTAGACCCGCCGAAGGCTCCGAAGTGCAGCTTCGCGATTCCGCCCGACGGCACCGAGAAGTCCAGGCGCGCCGTGCTCCAGACTCCCTGCGAGGGCGTGCCGAGGAAGGTGCCGGTGACGCCCACGTAGTCGTTGTCGGCCGCGCTGACGTACATCACCAAGTTGGAGGCCGTGCCCAGCCGGCACCGGCAGCCGAAGGAGTAGCGTCTCCCCGGCGTCAGCGTGTAGGTGCGCACAATGTTCCAGGCGAAGGCGCGTAGACGTTGTCGGCCTCGGACATGTACACCACGAAGTTGGAGGCCGTGCCGAGCCGGTAGCGGCAGGCGAAGAGCAGCTCTCGCCCGGGCGTCAAGTTGTAGGTGCGCACGATGTTCCACGGGTTCGCCGCTAGGGTCAGGGTGTAGCCGTCCACGCTTACTCCCGCGGTGTGCGTGGCCAGGACCACGCTGCAGCCGCTGCTGGGGCGAACCGTCCAGTTTGACAGCGAGACGTCCGTGGGGCCCTGGATCTGCTCTCCTATGGCGGCCACCACCTCGTCGGCCCCTCCGTCGTCCGGAAAGCGCACGGCTATTTGCAGCGCCGAGGCCGCCTCCGCGACTCCGAGCTTGTTGGCAAGGAGGCCGTCCACCTGTGCGATGGTGTAGTAGCTGAGCAGCGCGGCGGCGATGCTCGAGGCCGTTGCCGTGTCCTGGTCTGCGGCTGAGCGGTACGCCACCAGCGCCGAGGGGATTTGGTTGGTTGTGAAGACGTCCTGGTCCGGGCCCGTCCGGTAGGCCAGCAGCGCGCCCGCGATGGCGGCCTGCGTCTGCGTGTCCTGCGCGCTCGCCGTGCGGTAATCTCCCAACAGCGCGTCCACTTGTGAGGAGGTGTAGTAGGCCAGCAGCGCGGCTGTGATGGCGCTGGTCGTCTCCGCGTCCTGCGCCGTTCCGGTTCGGTAGTCGTCCAACAGAGTGTCCACTTGTGAGGAGGTGTAGTAGGCCAGCAAGGCCGCTGTTATGGCAGCGTCAGTGCCCGCCGTGGAGTAGCAGTCTGCCGTGATGCTCAGCGTGTCGTCGCCGTTGGCCAGCGCAGCAGAGAGAGGAGTCACGAAGTGCAGGTTGCGAACGACGTTGCTTCCCTGAACGAGCTCCCAAGTTGTGAAGCCCGCCCAGGCCGGCGCGTTAACAACTCCGCCTCCGGGAAGCTGCAGGGCGGCGAGCTCCGCGAGGATTGCGTCGAGGGCGCTCTGGAGCGTGGTCTCGCTGGCCGAGAGCGCGGCGTTCGTGGCGTATGAGGCCTGCAGCGTCGCGTCGGCCTTGGCCCCCTGGAGCGCCGCGATGCTGGCGTCCCGGCTAGCAAGCTGCGCTGCGACGAAGGCCTCGGTGGCGAGACCCAGCAGGGCATTTGCTATTTTGGTGTCTACCTCCAGCGGCGTGTCCAACCCGTCCACCGTGGAGAGCAGGGAGGCCAGCGCGCTTGCGTCCGCCTTGCCGGCGAGGGCGGCGTCCAGGGCTGCCGTGGTGACTGCGTTTAGGAGGGCCGCTGCTATCTTAGAGTCCACCTCCGAAAAAAGTGTCCACGGCCGACTGCAGCGCGTACGCTGTCAGGGCGCTGGCGTCCGCCTTGGAGGCCTGCAGCCCCGAGATGGAGGCGTCTCTGCTTGCGAGCTCGGAGGCCAGCGCCGCGGCGGTGACGGCCCCCAGGAGAGCGTTGGCCACCTTGGTGTCTACCTCCAGCGGCGTGATCCTCGCCGCTATGTCTAGGGAGTGCTGGTCCACCACCGTCTTGAGACCGTAGTTGGCGGCCACCGTGGCCAGCGTGGCGTTGTTGGCCGAGGCGATGGACCCGTTCATGGCCGCCGTGGTGCTGTAGTTGGACAGTGCTCTTCGTGGCCACTACGCCCTCCAGCACGTCGAAGGCCGACTGGTCTGCCTTGTTGGAGAGGCCCGTGGTCAGCGAGCTCTGCAGCGCGGCGATGCTGCTTCCGTGCGCGGCCACATGCCCGTCCGTGGTGGCCAGGGCCGCCGCCGTGGCAAGAGGCGCAATTGCCGGCGCCAGCGCGCTGCTGTCCAGCTTGGAGGCCAGCTCTGCGGTGACTCTGTCGTCCAGGGACTGGATGGCCGCCGCGTTGTTGCCGGCGGCTGCCGTGTTCACCGCCAGGTCCGGTACTTGAGCGTACGGCGTGAGAGCCAGGGCAAGCTGCCCTGCGGTGACGTGCGTGCCGTCAGTCACCTCTCCGTTGTCCAGGACCTCCGGGATGTTGCCGGTAACAGGTCCTTCAAACATGTTTACATATGTTCTCACCGCCTTAGTCCAGTGGCTATTCCGCAAAGCGCCGGCTCCGCGGCTTCGGTCTTGGAGCGAGGCCGGCTCCGCGGCTTCGGTCTTGGAGCGAGGCCGGCTCCGCGGCTTCGGTCTTGGAGCCCGCACCAGGCCCGCACCAGGCCCGCGCCAGGGTATTTTCGGAAGTAGCGCGGCTACAATGTGACTCACTCGATTTGACACTCGGTTTGACCGATTTCGCCGGTCAAAAGCCGGTCAAAAGCGTCGGTCAAAGCCCAGTGTCCGAAATAACCGGACACTGCTTCGTAGTTGGTGCGAGACATCAGCTGCGTGCCTCCATGTCGGCGGGCTGGCGCGGCTCTGCCGGGCAGGTTCGCCAAAACTTTAGACAGTTGTCCCCCCACAGGACAACTGGAATTTTTTTTTTCACAGTTGTCCCCCCACAGGACCACTGGATTTTTTTTTCACAGTTGTCGGCTTAGACGACAACCTCGAGATTTTTTTCCTGGGAAGAATCCCGACCTTGGCGCAGGCTCGGCAGGCTGGAGGCTTCTATGCCGGGCAGGCGCGGCCGGGCTCCGATGCCGGGCAGGTTCGCCGAAACTGTCGGCTTAGACGACAGTTTCGATTTTTTTTTTCCTGGGAAGAATCCCGACCTTGGCGCGGGCTCCGATGCCGGGCAGGTGGCGCGGCCGGGGAGGCTTCTATGCCAGGCAGGCGCGGCAGGGTGGCGCAGTGCCAAGCCGCCGTATGACCGTATAATCCGTATGATCCGTATGACTCGGCGGGCTGGCGTGTAGGCGGCGCGGCTGGAATTTTTTGGTTGCTGCCCGCGTGGAGTTCGGAACTGGAAACAGGCATGACCGATTTTTTCGGAGCTGCCCGCGTGGAGTTCGGACTGGAAACAGGCATGTCCCTTTTTTTCCGAGTTGCCCGCGTGGAGTTCGGAACTGGAAACAGGCATGTCCCTTTTTTTCCGAGTTGCCCGCGTGGAGTTCCGCGTGGAGTTCCCCTCAATTCTGGGGTAACAACCGGATTGAAGGGAGCAATCCTGGGGTGACAACAGGATTGAAGGGAGCAATTCTGGGGCGACAACAGGATTGAAGGGAGCAATCCTGGGGTGACAACAGGATTGGCGTGGCTCCGATGCCGGGCAGGTGGCGCGCCGGGAGGCTATGCCAGGCAGGCACCAACCCGCCGAACCCTCACGGTCTTCCGGGTCCTGCTATATGTACTATATGCGCTATATCTCACAAGGCAAGCCACTGAACATCCACTCTCCCCGGGTTCCTTGCTATATGTGCTATATGTGCTATATCTCACAAGGCAACCCACTGAACATCCACTCTTCCCGGGTTCCTTGCTATATGTGCTATATGTGCTATATGGCCCTATATAGCACATATACTACAGATTTTCGCGTGTGCAGAATAATATAGCACATATAGTACATATAGCAAGGAGCTGGGGAAGAGTGGGGGTTCAGCGGCTTGGCGTGTAAGATATAGCACATATAGCACATATAGCAAGGAGCCCGGAGACTGTGGGGGTTCAGCGGCTTGGCGTACACGCGGCACCGTGCCGCCGCAGTGGGAGTAGAATCCCCCACTGCGGACAACCCTTGGCGCGGCAGGAATGTGAACACAAGTGGCACTTGTGTTGAAGCTCTCTCTTTAGAGGGGGTTTCCCAAATGGTTTATATTCTACCTGAGAGGCTCCTAGCACTCGTCCGTCCAGCATTTGACCTCGTCCTGCGAAGGATTCGAAGTCTAAAACGCTGCGTGCAGGCGTGAGGCTGCAAAATAGAGACCCCTAGATATGCGCCGCAATTTGGCTCCAGGTTGCATTTCAAGCGATGTCAAGCTTTGCCAAAGGAAACCCCTTTTCCCTTTTTTTCGGGGACCCCTTTTTTTGGGACCCCTTGTTTTCTTTTTTTTGTTTTTTCTTAGCCCTGCAAAGGTTGGCTCGCTTGAAATGCAACCTGGAGCCAAATTGCAAGCATATCTAGGGGTCTCTATTTTGCAGCCTCACGCCTGCACGCAGCGTTTTAGACTTCGAATCCTTCGCAGGACGAGGTCAAATGCTGGACGGACGAGTGCTAGGAGCCTCTCAGGTAGAATATAAACCATTTGGGAAACCCCCTCTAAAGAGAGAGGCAGTGGCTTCTAGGGTCGTGCAGACACTGTCCCGAATCAGGGACCCGAGCGCTCCATCACCGGCGTACGCACTGTGCAGGGCACGTCGCTTCGTGGCGATCAGGGAGATCGACAAATGCGAGCCCATCAGGCAGCAGTTGTACAAGGTGTTCACCGACCCGAAGAGTGAGCTCACGGGCAGGGACATGTACGAGAAGATGGTGCAGTTTCTCCTTTTCCTCGCATCGAACCCAGCCCTTGTCAACGATCTGGCCAACAGGGAACGGACCAACGTTGTGGAGCATGTGTCGGTGTTCCACGACCATCCCGTGGAAGCGAACCACGCACAGTGGAAGGAGTACTTCGCCCTGTTTTACGCCGTCTTCCATCAGCTGCTGTGGCAGAACCCCCGCAGGCGCATTGGCCCTATCCCACCCAAATGCCTGGCTTTCCTGTGATGACCCCATCTTGAGCGCCGTCACAGATTTAATAGAAAATATTTTTTTAAAAGACCTTCGGGGGATTAGACGTGATCCAAAAACAGCACGAAGGACAAGGACGAGCCCCGCAGTCGGACGACTTGGCCTTCCAGGTCTGTCAGCCGGAAGCGCAGGTGTCTCAGGGTGATGGGGCCCCTAACGGCCATGAAGTGCCCGTCATCGGAGCCGGTCTCCACGATGGTGCCCACGCCGCTCTTCAGCGTTATCTTGGACAGGATGTCGTCCCCCAGATTCCCCAGCACGCGGCTGGCGTTGGCCAGCTGGGGGCAGCGCAGGTAGACCTCGTTGTAGCAATTCATGCGCACGAACTCGAAGACCTGCTGCCCGCCGGAGACGAAGCTGGGGCCTAGCATGTGATCGATGCTGAAGGGCTTGCTCGGAGAGGCGCCCGGCGAGGTGGGGTAGTCCACAGCGTCTGGGAACTGCTGCTGCAGCTCCAGATCGTTCAGAATGAGGCGGTTGCCGTCGTAGGCTACGCTGAGGCTGTTCGTGGTTTCGCTATACGTGGCAGTAGCGAAGTTGGAGCTGATCCAGGCTGCCAGCCGGGAGCCCGTGTAGGCGCCCTCCGGAAGGAGCGCCCAATTCAGCGTGCCGAGCGCGGCGTCTACCCAGTAGAGGTAGCGGCCCCGGTCTGTCGACAAAAAGCTGTCGGCGATTCTGATCTTATAGACGGCCAGCCTGGCATCGCTCTGCAGGTGCAGAGACTCTCCCAGGTCTACCTCAAAGTCGCTGTCTGAGCCGGCTACCCTCTTGCGGCTGTCCACGTAGATCGTCGTCACCCTTTTCCCACCTGTTCGACGGATGATGGGCGACTGGACTGCTGCGACGGAGGTGCAGCAGGAGATATTCTCGCACCGTGCGCTGATCAGTGTGGAGCTAGCGAACAGCTTCTGGCCCAGGAAGCTGAGCGCCGCTCCCATCGGCTTCTTTTTCCAATGCGAAACGCTCTTCGAAGCGCAAGTAGAACATCTCATTCTTTGGCTTGAGATAGTACACGAAGAGGAAGCTGTAGGGTCCCGAGTCGCCTGCTCGTAGATCCTGTGCAGCTTGTCCTTCGGCAGCAGGGCGCTCAGCTCTTCGATGACGGCGTCCAGCTCGTGCTGGTTGCGCAGCCTCCAGCAGCAGAGGAATTGCTGATTGACCCGCACGGCTGCGCTGATTAGTCTCAGCTTCTGTGAGCTGACCCAAGTGCTGATCTGCATATGGCGGCCCCTGATGAAGAGTGTATCCAGGGCGCCGTTTGGTTTATGCAATTGCGGCATGTCCGCTAGGTCGTCCAGGATGATCAGCACCTGATACAGCTTCTTCATCTCCAACTTCTTGGATGTCTCGGTGATCTTGCGCTGCCTCTGGATGATGCCCCGCAGCGCCGCCTCGTCCCAGTCCTCCCAGCAGGCCTGCTCTTTCTCCGTGTTCACGCCCAGGTCCTCCTCTATGTACTTCTTGACGGGGATCCAGCCATCGTCGATCCCAATCGAAGGACTGAAGATATAGATTTTCTCGAAGACACCGCGGTGTTGCTCCAGAATCAGGCTGATCAGCGCCACGGTTTTGCCGGACTTGCTGGGGCCGAGGAAGATACCTGTACATGGGACCAGGGGCACCACGGGGTCCGAGGATTGTTTGCTGCTGTATTCTGGTGTGGGGAATACCTTGATCTTCCCCATGACGTTCCTTTGCGTTCTTGTCAAATTCGTTGCCAGCGGTGCGTTCATCCCGCTAGCCTCCGGTGGTCTCTGCCGCGGCGGGCGGGCTGGCGCCTGTGGGTTTTAAACAACTCTGCGCCTACACGGCAGCCTCTATTCTGGCGCGTTCATTTGCGCCGCCGCTCGCCGGGACGTGTAATAAAAACACTAAGAGTGTTCAGCGATGGTACCTGTGCGCCGGCCTGTGAAGAAGTGTCCGCACGGGCGACAGCGGCATCTGTGCCGCGACTGCGGCGGCGCGTCTATCTGCGAGCACGGGCGACAGCGGCACCAGTGTCGCGACTGCGGCGGTGTGTCCTTCTGCGAACACGGGCGGAGGCGGGCTCATTGTCGCGAGTGCGGCGGCACGTCGGTCTGCGAGCACGGGCGAACGCGGCACCGGTGTCGCGACTGCGGCGGCGCGTCGATCTGCGAGCACAGGCGGAGGCGGGACCGGTGTCGTGACTGCGGTGGAACGTCGGTCTGCGAGCACGGGCGAGAGCGGCACCAGTGTCGCGACTGCGGCGGCGCGTCCGTCTGTGAGCATGCACGGCTGCGGCAGCAGTGTCGCGATTGCGGCGGCTCGTCGGTCTGCGAGCATGCGCGGCTGCGGTACCAGTGCCGCGACTGCCTCGGGTCATCCTTCTGCGGGCATGGACGGAGGCGGACGCGACTGCACCAATTTTGTGTGTCAAATTGAGGGCTGTCCTCGGCGAGATCTCCCCTTCGCCGGAGCGCAGAGCTTGCTGCGACACATGCAAACGATGCACGGCGACAACCCGCGCGCAGTGACCAAGAGTAAGGAGCTTGAGGTGCACCAAGCACTCCGCGACGCGCAGATCTCCTTCGAGTACCAGCACTACCTGCCCTTCCGCGGCTGCGGGTTGGAGTCGGAGACGGCGCACGCCTTCGCGGACTTTGCCCTGCCGACTCCGTGGGGCTACGTCCTGCTGGAGGTTGACGAGGAGCAGCACAAGGCTTACGACACCAGCTGCGACGTGCGCAGGGACTTCGACATGGCCGCCAGCGTGGCGCTTGGCAGCGGGCGCAAGCTGCTGGTGCTGCGCTACAACCCGGACGCCTTCAAGATCGCCGGCGTGACGCGGCGGACCACCAAGAAGGAGCGCCACGCACAGCTGATCCGCCTGCTGGGAGAGCTGCTGGCGCGCGAGCCGGAGGCGCCTTTCACCCGCCTCTTTCTCTTCTACGACCGGGACGCGGAGAACAGCGCGCTGCCCTGCGTGGCGGAGAACTGGTCCGAGCCCGTGCGCGCCGTGTCCCGCTGCGCATGATAGTCCCCCAGAGACCGGCTGCTGGGGGACGTCGCTGTGCTTCACTCTCCCTTCTTCGGCTCTGGAAAGCTGGAGTACTACCTCGCAACCCGGCGTCCGGCCCTGGAGGTGCGTGGCGTCGACGCCTTCGAGCCCGTCGCAAACCTGCACCGCTGTTACTTAAAGCAAGACCCGGTCTTCCTGCGCTCCTTGCTGCGCCTGGCGGGGCGCAAGATAGACAGGCGCTTCTACTTCAGTCGCCTCCTGCCGGGCACTCAGAGAGGCCGCGCCGGGCGCCGGGCCGCCTGCTCGTACGTCCTGCTGCGCAACAGCTTCTCGGGAAAGTGGGGCTCCTTCGCACAGCAGCGGCCACTGGCGCTGAGCAGCGTGCGGCGTCTGCAGCGGCCTCCCACAAACGTGACCGTGCGATGCCAGGACGCACTGGCCCATCTACGCGCTCTGCCCAGCCAAGCGCCGCGGCATTGTATCTACGCCGATCCTCCCTACATCTTCCCAGGCCGCAGCATGAACTACTATGGCACGAGGAGGCGGGGGCATGACCTGGCCTTCCAGACGCGCTCTTCGCAAGCGGCCTGCCCTTCCTCGTAAGCATCAACGACGTGCCTGAAGCCTGGGAGCTCTACAGCAGGGCCGGCTCCATCACAAGGCTGTGCTCGGGCAAGAACAGCTCCAAGCCAGAGCTGCTGGTGCTGCATCAGGGCAATCCTGCTGTGGCGACAGGATTGAATGAAGCAATCCTGTGCCCACGGCAGGATTGAAGCTGCATTCCTGTGCCCAACACAGGATTGCCAGGCACCAGGCCCGCACCAGGCCCGCACCAGGCCCGCACCAGGCCCGCACCAGGCCCGCACCAGGCCCGCACCAGGCCCGCACCAGGCCCGCACCAGGCCCGCACCAGGCCCGCACCAGGCCCAGGCCCGCACCAGGCCCGCACCAGGCCCGCACCAGGCCCGCACCAGGCCCGCCCGCGCCGGCCCCAAAGAGAGCGGTGACGAAGCGGTGACAAGCGGTGACATGCTCGGCGGGCTGGAATTCGCCGCTTTTCCGGGCCGAAAGCGGAAAACTGACGTCTGGAGCCCGCTTTCGACCGAAAACCTGCGAATTTGGAGGCTCGGGCATCCCACTTGCAGTCCGACACGAAAAACGGACTCTTCGGACTCGACCGTTTTGAGCGCTTTTTGCACCAAAAACCGGAGCCGGATGGAGCGGTGACATCAGTGGTGACAAGCTCGGCGGGCTGACGTGTTAGAGACCGGTGACATCGGCGGTGACGAGTTCAGCGGGCTGACGCGTTACGTGGAAAAACCTCGGCAGGCTGACGTGTTACTCGGGAGCACCTCGGCGGGCTGTCGGGCCGCGAAAAACCCTGCGGAGAAGGAGCTCGGGAACTGGGCCCGATTTTACGCACTTTTGCACCCAAAAAGCGAGTGGTGACAAAGCGGTGACAAGCGGTGACGAGTTCAGCGGGCTGGAATTCGCAGGCTTTTCGGGGCAGAAAACGGAATTCGGAGCACGGTGAACACCTGGAGCCGGTTTTCGGCGGAAAACGAGCGAATTTGGAGGCCCAGGCAGAACTTTGGACGTCTGACACGAAAAAACGCACTTTTCGGAGTTCGCCGTTTTCAGCGCTTTTTGCACCAAAAACGGAGTGGTGACAAAGACCGGTGACATCGGAAAAACGTTCAGCGGGTTGAAGAATTTGGCTGTTTTGCAGGGTTTTTTGGCCAAAATCCGAAAAGGAATAGGGGACTATAAGCCTTCTTTCCTTACTACTCGTTGAAGTCGTCGGCCAGATCCCTCAGCGCCAATGGGCGAAACCCACAGAAAAGGGTTTGCGAGAAATGGAGTCCGGTTTCCTGTGATTGACGATGGCCTAGGTCTCACTTTCTTTGTGCTTGAAGCCCAACTGACCTTCAGACAAGAAGACCTGGAGAAGCTCGGTTTGGCGGGGTGTTAGACATTTCACGGTGCCACAGCCCCCCTTTTTGTGCATGGCTTGATGGTTGGATGGCATGTGAATTACATGACCAGACTCAAGGCTCGAAAGCGTTTGTGGGAAACGGGTCGTTCTGCTTGTTTTGTTTCAAACTCAAACTTGGCTCCTGAACCAGAGTGCTCGCCTCTACAGCTGCAATGTTGTATCTGTGGCACACACCTGTACCTCTCCAAGTCCTGCGACAAAACTGCAAAAATGTCAGCGAACGCCCCGGTCTCCATGGGGGCTGATTGCTTGTTCTGACAGTTTTCCATTTGTTCTTGTTCAGCGGCTCGACGTCACGTGCCAGCCCCTTGTTTGCTGTGACCATGTTTTTGCATCTAATGTGCAAAAAAATGCAAAAAAGTGCAAAAACCTGCAAAAACATGCAACGCGTGCAAAAAAGTGCAAAAAAGTGCCAAAACGTGCCAAAAAAGTGCAAAAACCGGCAAGAATGTAAACAAACGCAACAAAATGCAAAAAAATGCAAACAAAACAAAAGCACAACACACAAAAGTGCAAAGCAGCATGCAAACACAAAAACCACAAAATCAACAAACTAATGCCACAAACTGCAAGAAATGCAAAAAGCAACATCAAAATGAATGTCGGGCATGGCAAGCACTAAAATCATGATGACAACAATGAATCCCATAATTCTACAAAAATGCACGATGAGGCCTCCAAATCCGTTGGTAAAAGTATGTTGTCTGAGAAGGGCCTGGTGTGTGTGTGTGGGTGTTGTCTTTTTGTTGCCCGTTGTTGGTTGTTGGTATGTTTGTGTTTGTTGTTTGTTGTTTGGCGTTTGTTGTTGTTTGTTTGTAGGTTGTTGTTTGTTGTTTGTTGTTTGTTGTTTTGTGTTTGCTGTTTGTTGTTTGTTTGTGTTTGTGTTTGTGTTTTTGTTTTTGTTTGTTTGTTTGTTTGCTTGCTTGTTTGTTTGTTTGTTTGTTTTGTTTTGTTTTGTTTGTTTGCTTGTTTGTTTGTTTGTTTGTTTGTTTGTTGGTTGGTTGGTTGGTTGGTTGGTTTGTTTGTTTGTTTGTTTGTTTGTTTGTTTGTGTTGTTGTTGTTTGTGGTGGTGGTGTATTTGTAGCTTCAGTTGCAGTTGCAGTTGTAGTTGTAGTGATGGTTGTAGTTGTAGTTGCGGTCGTAGTTGGTTTTCCACTTGCAGTTACACTTGTAGTTGCAGTTGTAGTTGTAGTTGTAGTTATTGTTGTAGTTGCAGTTGCAGTTGTAGTTAGTTGTCGTTTCTTGTAGTTGCGTTTGTAACTGTAGTTGTAGTTGCAGTTGTAGTTGTTGTTGCACTTGTTGTTGTAGTTGCAGTTGTTGTTGTAGTTGTAGTAGTTGTTGTTTTTGTGTCTTGTTAGTTGTTTGCTGGGTGTTGTTTGTTGTTTGTTGTTTGCTGTTTGTTGTTTGTTGTTTGTTGTTTGTTGCTTGTTGATTGTTGCTGTTGCTGTTGCTTCTGCTGCTGTTGTTGTTGTTGTTGTTGTTGTTGTTGTTGGCGGTGGTGGTGGTGGTGATGTTGTTCTTGTTGTTGTTGTTGTTGTTGCTGTTGTTTCGTTTGTTGTGTACGCTGTGTTGTGTTTGTTGTGTTAGTCGTGTGTGTGTTGTGTTTGTTGTTTACCCTTGTGCGTTCACATTAGCAACAGTTAGACCCAATTGTTCTGCTTGCGCCGCCTTAAGTTGTTGATTTCCCAGAAGATGAACGGGCCCGATCATGGCTTGCAGTAATACCCTTTGTCAATATCAATCATTGACAAAAAGGCTCCGAAATTGCCCTCCCCATTCCCTCAAAATTCCTTCACAATTCCCTCACAATTCCCTCAGAACTCCCTCGACAATTCCCTCAACAATTCCCTCGGAATTCCATCAAAAATCCCACAAGGCCTTTTTCGAAATCCCATCAAAATTCCCTCCACGTTCACCTCAAGCACATTTCCTTCAAAATCCCAGCGCGTTCCCCTCGAAAATCCAGTACACTTCCCTCACAAGCCCAACAACATTCCATCAAAATTCCATCAAAACCCCATCAACATCCCATCAACATACAAACAAACACCTCAGCATTCCTGCAAATGTTCTTCATAATTGCCGCGCAATTCCCACAGAAGTCCTTCAACATCCCCTCAAAATCACCTCAATTTTCCTTTGAACTTCCGGCAAGATTCCCGCACAATTCCCTGAAATCCTTAAACGTTCCAGCAAGATTCCCTCAAACTTAAAAACCTTTTGGCGAGTTTATCTCAAAGTGCCTCAACGTGCTCAGCTTGTTGACTGTGTGGGCCCAAAGCTGCTTAACAAAGTTATACCCGAGTGTCCAAACAGTCTCAACTCATTCTCGGTATGCCCCCGCCACTTTTTAACAAATTTACCTCAAAGGGTCTCACAACTTTCAGCTTGTTCGCAGTCTATGCCCGCCACTTTTCGGGAAAGCCATCTCAAAATGTCTCAACTCACTTCATGTCACATGCATGTTTGAGATAATTTGAGATAATTTGAGATAATTTGAGATAATTTGAGAAAATTTGAGATACTTTAGATAATTTGAGATAATTTGCGATAATTTGTGATAATTTGAGATAATTTGAGATAGAGTCTGGGGTGAGTGTTTTGAGATAATTTGAGATAATTTGAGAGAATTTGAGATAATGTGAGATAATGTGAGATAATTTGAGAGAATTTGAGATAGAGTCTGGGGTGAGTGTTTTGAGATAATTTGTGATAATTTGGGATACTTTGATACACTTTGTGACGTGGAACAACTGGGCGGGCTCGTCTAAAATTTCTTGGGGCCTCGGAAACCTCAAACGAGCCCACCCTTCAAACCTCGTCGGCAAGGGTTCAATGGCTTGTTGGGTTTGGGAGAGATGCTTTGAGGTAGAGTTTAGGGTGAACGTTTGAGATAACCTGTATTGAGATGAAACGAGATAACTTGAGATAGGGTTTGAAGCGAGCGTGTAAAATCGATTGAGATAAACACATGTGCCTTGAAATAACTTGAGATCGTTGTTCATTCTAGCGCATACGCGTGGGGCTCGAAAGCGACCGCCCAAAAATGGCCGACCCCCCCCCCCAAGCCGCGCGTGTGCCCATGCACTACTGTTGTTGGTTGTTGGTATTTCAGTGTTTGTTGTTTGTTTTTGTTTTGTTCGTTGTTGGTTGTTGGTATGTTTGTGTTTGTTGTTTGTTGTTTGGTGTTTGCTGTTGTTTGTTGTGTGTTGTTTGGAGGTTGTTATTTATTACTTATTGTTTGGTGTTTGTTGATTGTTTGTCTGTTTGTTTGTTTGTTCGTTTGTTTTGTTGTTGTTTGTGGTGGTGGTGTAGTTGTAGTTGCAGTTGTAGTTGTAGCTGTACTTGTAGTTGTCGTTGTAGTTGTAGTTGCAGTTGCAGTTGTAGTTGTAGTTGCAGTTGTAGTTTTAGTTGTAGCGGGGATTCCACTTGTAGTTGCAGTTGTAGTTTCAGTTGTAGCTGTAGTTGTAGTTGTAGCTGCGGTTGTAGTTGTAGTTGCAGTTGTAGTTGTAGTTGTAGTTATAGTTGTAGTCGCAATCGTAGTTGTGGTCGTCGTTTCTTGTAGTTGCACTTGCAACTGTAGTTGTAGTCGCAGTTGTAGTTGTAGTGGCGGTTGCTGTTGTAGATGCAGTTGTTGTTGTAGTGGTAATAGTTGTTGTTTTTGCGTGTTGTTAGTTGTTTGCTGGGTGCTGATTGTTGTCTGTTGTTTGTCGTTTGTTGTTAGTTGTTGATGTTGTTTGTTGCTGTTGCTTTTGCTGCTGCTGCTGCTGTTGTTGTTGTTGGTGGTGGTGGCGGTGATGTTGTTGTTGTTGTTGTTGTTGTTGTTGTTGTTGTTGTTGTTGTTGTTGTTGCTGTTGCTGTTGTTGCGGTTTGTTGTGTGTGTTGTGTTTGTTGTGTTTGTTGCGTTTGTTGTGGTAGTCGTGTGTGTGTGTGTTGCGTTTGTTGTTTGTTGTTTGTTATTTGCTGTTTGCTGTTTGTGTTGTTTGCGTTGTTTGTCAAAACATAATGCACGGCACTCCTGAACACACACATGTGAAAACAACAACAAAAATGCAAAACCAAATTTCAAAAATGCAAGTTGCTTTCAACCTGACCTACCTCTTCGAGATAATTCGAGACAATTCGAGACAATTCGAGA
>CAUJNA010003295.1:424743-649743 GCA_963377175.1 Effrenium voratum | reverse complement strand
GGAAACCCCCAAAACACCCGAAACCCTGCAGCAACGCGCTGACTGTGCCCGCAGGTCTATGGGTGAGCCTTCGCCTGCTGATCTGAATGTACCGTTCGAACCTGCAACGCCTTAGCCGAGAACCTCCACTGGAAGTTGGACATTTCTCTAGGCGTGACTGTGCCCAACCGCTTTACTCTGGGCTGCGCCTGGACACGCAGTCGCATTTCGCCCTGCCGCGATGATACACACATGATTTTTCAACCACGCCGCACGTGGAAACATCTGGGGCCCCTGGCCAACTGGCCGCTGAGCTCCGTAAAAACATTCCTTTGCCTGCTCGTCCTTGATCTCGCGGTGCGTGGCCGGCGTTTGTGCGCTCGTTCGCACGTGGAAGTCGTGCACACACTAGCGCGCTGCAGATGAAACTTGCGGAGAAAAGTGGTGCGTCGTGCCCTGATGTTGGGCATAGGTGGGCAAACAACACTGCCAAACATTGTGGGCCGCTGTGCACGGAGAGCACTGACGCCGTCAACAAACAGTCTCTAGGGTGCGAAGGAACGGCGGCCTTGGCAATGTTCCTTTCCGGTTGTTGGGGTTTTTGCTTGCCCATGCTGGCCCCCTCCCCTGCCCCACCTTATGCTGATCGTTGCGCTGAGCGCGCTGAGTCAGGGTGAATTTTCGGCAGCTCCACGCTGGTCTCCGGCTTTTTTGCTCCGGTGTCCGAGGAAACCCGCCGGACAAAGCTGCCCCAGCTAGCAACACTCGTGCTAGATTTCCGGCCGTGCAGCAATCAGCGGCTGGCCGCCCAGTGAGTGTTTGCTCGCTGACCTGAATTAACACCGACGGCTCGTTGTTTTTTCTCCTACTTGCTTTTCTCCCAAACGCTCTGTGCCAACTCAAAAAACAAAGGTTGCAGGGCGAAACGTGAGCTGAAGCTGGCATGCGGCCCGTTCTCCGGCGACAAAATCGCTCAGCGGTGGCTCTGCGCCATCATTGCGCGTCTCTCGAAGAGCGGGAGCCGCAGCAGGCTGGCAACTAGCGCGCGCTGCGTGGCGACTGCGGGAACGGCGTCCACAAGCGTACAACGTCAATTCTTTCCGGGAGTTACTGACGACGTTTGCGCCGAGCTTTGCTTGTGGGAGGACTGCCAATGATGCCACTTTAGTTTTGGGGGACGTTGCCATGAAAAAACAATCGGACGTATTGATCGAGCAGGAGGCATCACCCCGCAGCATGCACGCGTTAGCGTGTCAGCGACCCGCAAGCTTGGCCTAGCCCACATATGTTATTCCAAGTTCCCTCTGTTTGGGGGTTGGTGCTCAATGCACCCCTTCCGCCTCACTTGTCCGGCCGCGATACTTGTGGGCAGGTGGTTGGAGACGGACGTCTTCGATAGGCACTGGGCACACATTGTAGACTCGTTTGGAGCGGGCAGCTTGTCGGCTGCTCGTACTTTTCTTTCCGTTCTGGGGTGACTGGGTGGGGTTGACCACCCTGGGGCTGTGGTCAGCGCTGAGGGCGGCCCCGGGTGGGGTGCCGAGGACACGCAGGCCGCGTCCGACGCAAGCCTTTTCAGCGCCAGCACGATTGCTTCCTCCTCGCCTGCTTGGCAAGCCTCCTCCAGTTTGAGCGGCCAGACCTTCCGCCTGTCTTCGCGGCGGGCACCGCCCACGCTTTTCACACGGCGGATTCGGCCCCCGCCCCCCCGCTGCGTTTTGGGCGTCGTGGGCGGGTAGCCTGCCTTTCCCCGCTGTGCGGCCACACGTGTCGGCCACTCTACTGCCTCTGCTCGGGCCCCGACTCCGCAAGCGGCCTCAGGTTCGACCCACCGCCGTGGGTTTGCATTGTCAAAGCCCCCGGCAGCTTGTCAACCAGCTGGGTCCTCCGGCGCCATCAGGCCAGCCCCCGCGCTTCCCCGCTGGTTTGGCCGTTCGCGCTTTGCCTCGAGCTCTCGCTCTTCCACGCCCACACCACACCACACCACACCACACCACACCACACCACACCACACCACACCACACCACACCACACCACACCACACCACACCACACCACACCACACCACACCACACCACACCACACCACACCACACCACACCACACCACACCACACCACACCACACCACACCACACCACACCACACCACACCACACCACACCACACCACACCACACCACACCACACCACACCACACCACACCACACCACACCACACCACGCGCGGGGCGCTTTTGCCGCCGTTTCACGCCTTGATTGATGTCTCACCCGAAGGACGGCTACAGGAAAAAAGGTGATGCCCGCGTTGTTCGCGGCCCAGCCTGGCAAAAGTTCAGGCCTCATTGTCTCGTGTTCACCATGTTGCCTGTGCCCCCCAAGCTTACACTTCCCTCGCACCTGTTCCATGTCCTCGCTCTTCGCCGCCTCCGGGTCCCACTCCCTATCTTGTACGACCAACCTGCGGTCAGCAGCTGGGGATCCGCGACGGAGAAGGCTGGTTTCAAGGTGCTGCCTTGCACCCTGCTCGCCGCAGCAACGAGCTCGTTTGCTCGGAACTCCTCCGATTTGATGGGTGTCACCTTGTAGTGCTTGCACTCGAGTTCTGTGGGCGGCGGAACAAGATACAGGCGGCGCCTGTCCTGCGCAGTGACGCCTGGCGCAGAAGTGATGGCCAACCTGAGGCCCTCAGGCCCCAAGACGCTTGTTCAAGCAAGGGGGCACGGCGCGCCAACAGTCCGTTGCGCGGGCACGCCGCCGCATGGTTGCCCAAAACATCGAGCGCGGCGTGCCTTCGCGAGGCGGGCCCCTCCTCCCGCTGTAGCGGCTGACAACCAACCAGGCGATTGGCCGCATGGTTGGCAGCTTCTCGCGTCTCGCGCGCTCAACGCCCATTTGCGCGAGACCGAGCTTCTGCCTCACACGCGGTCTCCGCTCGCAGTCTGGCCCGCATGCACGGGCTTGGCTTGCAGCTGTGCCACGCATCGCTCCGCGGAGCATGGCCGGCAAGGAGTCGGCCCAGACCGCCCCGTAGGCGGCAGGCGCTGCGCGTGTGGCACGGAAGAGGCCAAGGCCCCCATCGCGTGCTGGAAAAAAAACGAGGCCACGCCACAACCGATGTTGTCAGGAAGGCCTGAAGGTCATCCCGAGAACGTTCGCAGCGATCCTGCTGCTCACCACTTTGGTGAGTGCCGCCGCTGTCCCACCACAGGTACCCCATGGAGCTTGCAAGAGCGGCCCGGGACACACAATCAGAGACCCTGCGACCGTCGAGCAAAACTTCCGGGTCCACACGCCAAGCGCGATCAATCGACCAACTGACAGCCTGCCAGCCACTGAGCGCGAGCTCGCTCAGTGTCGCGGAAAAAATGTCCACCGCTGGTTCGGCTTGCGCGCCGCAACTTCACTGTTTGTTTTTTCTCCCGCGCGCGCCTTGGCTGCTGTCGTGTTTGCCAACGGCTTTGCCTGCTGGGCTCCGGCCAGTTTACCCTATGAGGCTCAGCAACTGCTAGTCGGACCCCTCTCAGCGTCACTTTTCACGTTGTTTGCTCGCCGTGCCGGTGCCTGCGGGGAAGAAGACAAGGTTTAGTGGAGGGCTCTCTTGCCGGCCGCGCCCAGGCCGCCGCAGCTGCCGCGGAAGTTTTTTTTTTTTACATAGATGTGTGTGTTTGCCGAATTCCAGATTTACACTGGAACCATTTCGGAAGTCGTAGCAGGGGCGCGGGCAGCATTGAAGGGAACTGCGCCCCTTCATTGCTGGTAAAATCCAATGGGACGCCGTTGGACGTACCTGCGATTCTGATGTTTGTGAATGTCCTTTTGGTTCCCTCCCTGAACCGCGTTTTTTTTTTTTTGTTTGTGTGCCCCCTTTTAATGTAGCTAAAGGGAAGCCAAGTGTCTTGCGAGCCCAAAGAAGAATTGTACTCGAAAATTGTACTCGAAAGTTGTACTCGAAGATGAGCAACCTACTTCGGGAGTTTAAGTGTGTTTACCATGTCTCGGGGGACCCTCGGACGCAGCAATCGTGAGGCTCCGGGACGGCATTGCTGTCTTTTTTTACACTGGCGTCGATCACTAGTCCAGCGGAGTTGTAAGCAGAAACAAGGTTTTGCCAAGGGGACATTTTTTTTTGGAAGATTGCGCCAACCACTTCCTTGACCATCGCTACCGTTGACAATTGTCAATGCCGTCGCCACCTCGCAAAGCACGCAGGCGTCGTGATCGTGATGAGGATCAACGCCAAGCAGAGTCTCAAGAGTGGCTCAGCCCCATGATGTGGCAGGGCCCCAACGGCGCAGCTTCTGTTGCGCCGCCGCCATCCCTCCAGCGCACAACCACTCGATGACCTACATGCATCATGCACCAGCGCCGTTCCTTGCCTTGCACCATATCCCCCTGCATCTGGACTTCCTCGTGCGCACGATCCTTGTCACCGTGCTCCTCACGCTCGACCTGCGCACCAACAGATGCCAACACCGACAACCTTCGCGAATTCCACTACACCCGGTTTTTCAGCCGCACAGAGCACACAGCGCCCGCCCTCAGGGCCCATGGCAACAGGGCAACCACTTTGGCTTACCCCTCCAACTACGCTTAGTTCAAGCAATTCATGGCCCCGCGCGCGCAAATGCGATCCTGAACAGGGTCACTGAGGAACACGCCGGGGTAGCGGCAAATTTGGGGAAAACGCGTGCTTACAGTGCGACGGTAGGACCCCCACCGTTTGGAATTGCAACCGGAGGTGTGGCGCAGTGAGAAAACCTTCGGCGAGGGGTTTTGTTGCCCTCGGCACTCCCATCGGCACGGCAGAGTTCGTGGCGCAGGAGACACGTACGCGCCTGCAGGAAGCGCAGCGGTTCCTGGACGCCCTGCTCGATTTGCCCGACTTGCAATGCGCGTGGCTGCTGCTGCTGTATTGCGCTTCTCCGCGGGCACAGCGCCTTCTGCGCACGTTGCCGCCATCGCTGTCTGATGAAAAAAATGAATTTTTGCAGCTGCGCACGATGATGCCCTTTGGCTCACCTTGCAGCGGCTCCTGGGCGAACCTGGCGTGAGCAACCAAGATTGGGCCGCTGTTCGCCGACTCGGGTTCCTGCCGGCACACCTTGGCGGGTTGGGCTTGCCGTCACCGCCTCCGCCCTGCAGCTGGTTGAGGACGAGGCGGCTGGAGCTGCGCTGCGCGAAGGCGCGCGTCCTCGAAGCGGCCGGATGGGAGGCCCGGCCATCTTGGCCCGCCCGCGACTCGGACCTTGGTGACCCTAGCGACGTGCAAAAAGGATGGCAACGGCCAGCTGCTTCCGCACTCAACGTTCAACAGGGAGCGGGAGGTCATGCCTGGTCTTGAGCAAACTTCGCAGCACGTGGCTTACCCGACCCAGGGATGCAGCTGTCGCCCGAGCACATGTCGCTTGCTTTACGCCGTCGCCTGAGGCTGCCGCTGCCGCTGGCCCCACGCAGGTGTGGTGGCCTTGGCCAACCCGGGTGTGGTCGCGCCGTCGACGCCCTCGGCGATCACCGCACGACACGCTTGGGTGGTGGAACAAGCTCGGGTCCGCGTGGCACGGGAAGCGGTGGGGCCCGAAGGCCGGGTAGTGCCACAGCAGTGGCTCGCCAACACTACAGCTCCTCGGGTTCAGGCGGAGGATCGACGCCGCCTGGATCTGGTCGTGCGCTGAGCGAGGCGAGGCGTTGTGTTGCGATGCCACGCTGGTCAGTGCGTTGGATACGCAGGGACGCCCACACGCAGGCGCGGCAGCGCGCGATGGCGTCGCTTTGTCCACGGCGGACAGGCGGAAGAGGGCCGGTCCCGGGCCACAGTCGAGGTCGGCGGGCGGTGGCACGGTGATGCGGTCGCCCTGCTCCGGCGTCAAGCAACTTACACCCAAGTTTCTGACAATTTTGCTTCTGAGCCTGCGTGCTCGGTCTGCAGGCACAATGGATCAGAGTACCCAGACTATCATTACACTTGGCTAATTCGGTTGTGGCGTGGACCTGATGACGAGCTAGTACCACCACGTCCTCCACCACTTCCGCCACCACCGCCGCCGCCACCTGCACCTCCGTCATCCATGATGATGGGTCGACACAACATGTCTGATGAATCACAATCCGACGTCCCACATAACTGGCATCTACCTCAGTCGCTGTTTCGTAGTGTGAAAGTTTGAAGATTGTGTCATGTCGTACTTTGAGTATGAGTGGCCGGACCGGGTGGAGAACCACGAGTGCAACAATGGTGGCACCGCCTGACGCCCTTCCGTCCACTTTTCGAGAATGGAAAAAAATTATATAGTTGAAACATGCTACATCTTGGATGGCACTGTAGGCACTTCACCCGATGAACAACTTCGCACTACCTCTTTGCCCACGCGCTACTGCTGGCATTTTCGTGACTGGAACACACTTGGGTGGTAGCGACTACTGCCCCCTACATCACATCGCCTTCGACCACCTCACACTCGGGATCAATCATCCGCTTCTTCGTCGGCGTCAGATGGTGCCTGGAGAGCACCCTCGAACACCTTGCTTGATCACAGGCGTAAACTCAAACTGGTCAGCCCGCTGGCTGTTACTAAGGTAGCTCCTTTCTGGTCGCCCAGCACCGCTGTGCCGGGCGCCCGGGCGCTTTGGACACCGCCGCGTGCCACCGCTGTGCATCTCTGCTGAGGTTGATGACTTTGGCCACGCGGGCCGCCGCCCATGGCCAACACCACCCTGCGCCGCAGTGCCCCCTGCGCTTTGCTTGCAACTCAGGCTCCCATGCGCCAAGCGCCGCAGTGCTCTGGGATTACCCTAGGTGCCAAAAAACACCATTGGGTTCCCCAAACTCCGCTCGTTACAACTCCTCGGCACCGCTGTGCGAAGAACCAATCGAGGATTCAACTCCAGATGACACTCGTTGTTTCACCAAGGGGTTAACAGAGCCTTCTCATAGCCGAAGCCGTGCGCCGCAGTGCGCTGCTCGCATCAGCTATGTGACTGCAGCGCAACCCGGATAGAAAAGGGGGAGCGTTTTCCTATCGCGTCGAGGGTTGTGTTGGGTTGGAGCAGTGAGCAGTGCATGTTTCCCTATAACCCGCGTTTTGCCGTGGTTCAGGCGGACGCACGGACGGCGCCAAAGTCTCAGACAAGCGATCAAAAAGGAAGCGGATGCGGTCCGGCCAAGCGAGCAAGTAAACATCATCGATGTACACCAACAGCAACTCGTTGGGTTCCAGGCAAGCTTGGACTTGTGCAAAGCGCGTCCCGCACGCCAAGGGAGAAAAGGGCATCATCCGCCCTCGGCCTGAGAGATGCGTTCGGAGTCATGCCGGACGAACTCGCACGCGGAGGCGCAGAACAGGTGGACGAACGGGAGACGTCGGCCACGTAGAAAATTCGCACGGCGCCACAGCGAGAGCAATCCGACACGCAGAATCCCCGTGCAAGCTGGGCTGCGTAGGCCAAGCTGCATAAGTCAGGCTGTGTGGCCTGGGCTGAGAAGCGAAGCTACGAAGCCGAGCTGAGGCAGGTTGCAGAAAGTAAGCGAGCTGCGTGCAAGCTGGGCTGTGTCAGCCGCGCGTCGTAGGCGAGGACGCTGCGGGAACCAGGCTGGGTGGACTGGGCTGCGTAATCGCTGTGCAATCGCTGTGCAATCGAGCAATCGCTGTGCAATCGCTGTGCAATCGCTGAAGCAAGGCTGTGCGTAGCTGAGTTGCGACGGCAACCGCTGTGCAATCTATGCGCAAGCATAGCCGTCCCAATGCTGAGCTGCGAGCGCAAGGCTGTCATGTAGCTCACGCTTTTGGGAAAAATGGTGGCCTGCCACTTGGGTGGGAAACAACAGCCAGACAGACCAAGCACGAACCTGGGTGGAAGCGGCTTCAATGGCGTCACAAGGCGGCCAAAATTTGCAGTAAAAAGTTGGGCGGACTTTGATAAAGAGTCAATGCAAGGTCAGCTGGTCAACGAAGGGCAACGTCCGCGTCGGTGCAGCTGGAGCGGAGCGGGCTCGAGGTTGTCAATCAAGGGCGAACTCGGCGCGGGCCGGACGGGCGACTGGTCGTGCTTGGCGTCGACGTCGGCGGCCGCAGAAAGGCGCAAGAAAAAATGAGAAAAACAACATCCCAGAAGCCGGCCAAATGAACCCTACCTATCAGCCAATAAATCCCGAGTTGTTGACTTGGGATCTGGAAAGTCCGGCCCGCTTGCTGCCAGAGACGTTGCTAGTGAATCTCCAGCGATGCGTGCAGCACCCGTGACAGCAGAAATGCAGCTTGATGACGAACACATCCAATGCCGCGCGAGCAGATGTTCTGCATGGCTCAGGCTGGCTTGATTAAGGTAGCCCTCTCCCGAACGAACCCAAAACCAACCTTGAACCCACCCGACGCCATGCCCAAGATGCTGAAAGCGTCGAACACAATGGTGGGGAGGGGTCAGCAATGCCAAGAGTGCAAAGCTTGTGCTGTAAAGTACGGGATTGTGGCACCAGGAGAGGAAGCAGTACAGCTGGATCAAGTTTCGACCCGCAAACCCCCCCCTCATCAGGCAAGACGTGTTGACAGGCAAAGAAACGTAACTTTTGCTGCTCACTGCCAGGCTAGCAGGCCATTGCTGGAGATGTCTCCAAGCGTGATGCGGGCGTTGCGCGAGTTGGATTGTGAGGGTTGGTCAGGTATGGTCAGGTTAAGTGCAGACAATGTCCATCGGTGTCCAAAAAAATGGAAAACATACACAGGCAAAGTATTGTTTGTTGTGGAGTGCTTTTTACGATGTCAGAAGTTCAGATGCCGATGTATTTGTGCGTATCGATTTTGGTTGCTTGAAACACTTGATGGATCGCAGATCCAAGACAACATTTTTTTGTTTTCCGGGCATTTGGCTCCAGTGCCACGTTTGAGTCTTTTTAAAATCATGGCATATTCAGGGAACCATCAAGCAATATTTTCCTCTGTTCCACCCACCAGAAGCCGTCATCACGTCGCAACTCCTACCTGAACAGAAATCCTCACGCCAACTCCTAACATTGTTTCAAAACAAGCAGGTTGTCACACCTATCCCCACTGTGTCTGACCACGGTGAGCGTGTGACTTGTGGCGGCTGAGAACTTGCGCTGCGCTCAGCGTGGAAGCTGGCACAGGTTGGGCCAGGTGTATTTCTGCTCAGCTCAAAAGACCATGGCACATGGTCTTGATATTTGACACATGGTCACCTTCAAGCCTTCATTACGGATGTATGAGCTGTGGCTTGCAGGTTCATCCGGCTGCGGCTAGCGAATGGCTGGCCTGCCGGCGGGCTGTGAAATCCTTGGAGCGCTTGGCCCCAGTGGCCCGAATGGCAACACCAGTGGCCCAGCAACGCCTGGTTAGTTGAATTGTCCAAAGCTGATTCCTTCCTGTTTGGCGTATTTCGCCTGGTCTGGGCTTCCCAGCTGGCTTGGCATTGCACTTCCCAAGGCTGTCAAATTAAAGGATGGGTGGCTGCCCCAGCTTGGACCGCCGACCAACTTGGCAGGTTGTCAGAGCAAGCTGCGGTTCAAATTGGAAAGCATGGCAACCAACATTGCAGAAACCTCCAGTGCCACGCGTTGCTTTCGTCGAAGCGGGCAGGCTGTTTGTTGGTGACGAACTTGCGGCCCAAGATTTGGAGCCGGCGCCTAGGAGTATCCATTTGGCAGACGCTTGGATATGCATGCTGAAACTGGAAGGATGGATCTGATTTGGCCACTGCCAAGGTTCGTCGTCGCCAACAAGGTGACACGAATCATCAATTGTGCCGGGCGGCAGGCAGCGCACATTTTCCGGACATGTGCAACACGAAAGATGAGAAATAGGTCCAACAGGTTATGTGTGCTAATTGCTCGTTCTTCCATTGGGATTTTGGGCTGCAGCTTTGCCCGGTTTCGGCATCGCTCTGCGATGAGCGCCCGTCACAGGTTCCAAATCACTGGGAAAGCATCGGGGTCGCG
This sequence comes from Effrenium voratum, assembly GCA_963377175.1. Lineage (NCBI taxonomy): Eukaryota > Dinophyceae > Suessiales > Symbiodiniaceae > Effrenium > Effrenium voratum. The sequence continues at coordinate 639,822 of CAUJNA010003295.1, read as the reverse complement.
TACCTTACTTATTATTGGATCGTGCTGGCCTCGGGTTCCATCACAAGTCAGCGCAGTGCGGATGCAATGTTTGCGAGGATGCTGACAGCCAAGTCATCCTCGATCAGCGTGCGAATCCCAGACCACATCACTCACTCCTGATGACGGCAATGAGATGTGGGAGTGCGCTCGAACAAAACAAAGGATGACATCTGAGAATTTGCATGGGCTGACCTTCCCAAGAGAGCAACCAGGGTCAAAAGATTCATTGCAAGGTTCCCATTGATTGCTGTCGCTCTTTGTGTCACCTTTTACATCCTTGTCCTTCCGAGGTGACGTTGTAGCTAATGAAACCTTCAGCTTCGTTGAGCAGGCCTTGGAGGCGGGTTCTTAAGCATGTTGGGCATAGGCCTGAAGCTGCATGGTGCTATGTTGGATGAAGCCGGACAGTCGGCATACTGGAGGCCGCTGAAAGTGTGCTGATCCATTCTGTCCGTGGTCAGCCCGGGGCTTTGTCGGTGAGTCGTCAGGGGCAACTTCTGGAAGTCTGAACTGCACGCTTGGTTGTTGAAGCTGCAACAGAGCTTGGGAGACTTTCAAACCAGAGCATGCAGTTTGATGTGGGCTGAGGTCAAGATCGTGCTGCGCGCGGTTCCCAGCTGGAGGTTGATTTGCAGCCGGTCTTTTGCTTGTGCTTCCCTTGTTTGGCCCAGATCTTGGCAGCGTACATGATGAAGAAGTACTCCTGGGGACTTCGGAAAACTATGGAGTTTCTAAGCTCTCGACGTCCAGGCGCATTCGGCAAGTTGGCACGTTTGGCAGCTCAGTCGACATCTTTTCTTGAGCAATGAACAAGATCTCAACACGTGGCCAAGAGCGAGCGAGAGTCGACGTCTCCCTCAGATTTGGAGCTCAAGCCTGCGTTTCTTCAGCAGCTCTTGGGCTTCGAGAGGCTTGGCGTGGTTGGTAAGCCTTCTCGCAACGGACCGGAAGAGAGGATGCGGCGGATGCAGCGTGTTGGCGTTTGTATCTTGGCGGAGGCGCTTGATGAGCCAAGCCAAAACAGTTTTCAGCCGCCGTCTCAGAATCAAGGAGCGCAGTGTACTTTCTGAGACCCCAGCTCGCCCTGAAGCTAGGTGCGGACTGGAACGACGGCTGCAACACAAATAGGTGGGAATGCGAGGCTGGGTGCGCTGAATCAGAAGCGTTGAGCAGACCATCCTTGCTGGCAGAGATGGCAGGAGCTTTTGCTCCGCAACACCTACATCAACAGCCAGATGGGCCCGCTTGCAGAAATACAGCAGGGCTCTCAGGCTCTCCTGGGCTTTGATCCACAACTCGCGTCTCATTTTGTCTCGTTCAAAGATGCTGCATTGAGTCAAAGGAGGCACTCTAATAATGCTGTAGTGAGAAGAAGGCAGGCTCAGATGGGCAGTGTGTTTGTTTCTGGAATCAAGGGCTTATACAACAAAGGAACTGTATCATGTTTGCGTAGGCACTTCAGGTGGGGGGTGTAGGCTTGCGTAGACATTTCGCGTGCATCATTGTATTTTTCTTGCGTAGGCGCCTGCGTAGCGTAGGCAAGCCTGGGATGATACATCATAGAGCTTTGAGAGTTTTTGAAGCTTTCATGTTTCGCCATGGAAGCTATGAGATTTGTATCGCTGCGTGTTAGGCCTGGATAGACAAACAAAACTGCCTCCATCCGCGTAGGCTTTGCGTAGGCTCCGCGCGAGGCCCATTTCGTAAAGGCGGGCGACGGGCGATGAAGGACTCGGCAGAGACAAAGCTCCAGGTATCAAAAGCGGCGGGCAAGCGGCTTGCATAGGCATCCGCGTAAGCAAGGAAGCCGCAAATACCTGCGCGTAGGCACATCTTGCAGTGGCGGAGGTTTGCGTAAGCACTCGCGTAGGTGTGTGTGTGTGTGTATTGTAAAGGCCCCGCGCACCAGAAAAAGAGACTGCCCAGATGAGGAGTCCCATGCTTGAACAGCCAGCGATGGACGGTGGCACTCAGGTTAGAGGCTCCCGGCCACCACATGAAGTCACAAAGGCTTGTGTGGATGGACGCCGGCATGGATGACAGGCGTGTGTATGCGGCGTTCGTGGGGCCATGATTCATTAATCATTAATTTCGGCCGACATGCATGTATTTGCGGCCCTGTAAAGGCTGCGCTTGGAGAAGCCACCAGGCCGGAGCTGTTGCGCGAGGAAATGCAAAACCTCCGCACGATTCCTTCGTTGGTGGGCCCAGGCGCAGACCGAATCAACCTGCAGGCGTGCAAGCGCGACCAGCCGGGCGCTGAGCTTCAGCTGGTCTCACCGTTCCCAGTGCGACTGAAGGAACGGGCAGCCGGTGCTCACCTGCATCCTGAAGCGGCGCTTGCCCAACGGTGCCCAGGACGGGTCCTGTGCCCTGGCGGGCATAGTAGCCCAAAAACGCGGCACGGTGCAGGAGCAGAAGAACGGCTGGACTCAGCCACAGGCAGGGCGGAATCGAGAGAGAGCGGAGCTTGCCTTTGCAAAAAGACCGCTTCGTCAAATTCTTGAGCCAAACGCACTGTTGCATCCTTGCCGCTGCTCAAACCGGAAGTCGATGAACATCTAGCTTGCTTTTGCCCTACTGAGTGTCGCCGTTTTGATTGAAATTGGGAGTCAACTTTGGTTTCCAACTTGGATCCAGCTAGCACCTTTGGTTGCTTTGCAAGGGGTTTCCCATGCTGATCGGTCGCTCATGAGCTGAGCCCATGGCTTCGCGGCATGCCTTGCTGCTGGACCGGCTCGGCCGTGGTTCCCGAGCCAGGCCGGCGTGCCATGCCCTGCACATTCTTCACATTTCTTCGCTGAACGCCGAGCTGATACAGCCGAGGTGAGACAGCGCGCTTGCCCCTGTGGCAGCGGCCGGATTCCGGCTTTCTTCGCTCGAAGGCCGTGCAGCTTTTGCGGTTGGCCAGTGGGCATTTGCCTTTTGATCTCCGCAGTTCTTTTCCTTGCAGGCGCAGCAGGCGGTGAACAGCCCAGATGAGGCGGCACTCGTTGAACGACAGCAAAGGCCCGCGGCAGCTCTTCGTGGCAGTTTGGGTGGGTGGGAAGTTGGTCAGGCGCTCGCCGCCCTTGCCGCTTCCATATGCGGAGCCCATCCTGCCGGAGGCGCATCAGAACCTGGGATGGGTGTTTTTGTCTTTGTCGGGCAAAGGCCGCCAAGGCCCATCAAAAGCGTGGCTTGCTTAAGAGTTTTTGTCCCTATGTGGCATTGAAATCTTTTGCCAGGGTGAAGAAGCAGTTGCACTGGCAGCCCGCCCGGGTTCCAGCTTCCCTTTGCTGCTGGTTGGCGCATCTTGGCTGCATATGGATGCCTCCGAGTCCACATCACTTTTCAACCCTTGCCAGGCTTCAGCCCTAGCAAAGCAGCAAACAGCAAGCCACGGGGCCCTTTGTGGTGAACTTGTTTTGGGCAGGTATTTTCGGATTCTTGGAGAGAAAAAGTTGTCCTCCATCGCTGAACACGGTTGGAGTCCAGTACAGATTTCTTTGACAAGGACAACTCTTAGGATGTTAGAAAACACATCCACTGCAATCCACACGCTCATCTACCCTCGGCAGATTCCTTTTGCCTGCTTGCTGAACTTGTGTTCCTTTGCACAAGTTATGACCAGCACAAGGCAAGCATGCCAGCCGGTTTCCTGGGTACTTGCAGTGAGGATATGGGTGGGAACGTAGCTCTCTACGATGTCGAGCCCAACGACGGCAAGGTGCCTGCCCAATTAAAACAGTTGAAGTGCAGGAGCGACATGGGCGGACTTGTGCAAGCCTGAAGCAAGCGCCAGGGGGCAAGTATCTTGTGGTCGGAGTCGTTACACTCCTCTCTAGTGGCGGCGTGCTGGGAGCCTGGGGGCGGCTGCTTTGCTGTGGCCAGCCAGGGTGTCTTGGCTTGGGCTTGTTCGCACGGCTGTCCAAGAAGGCCCAACAACAGCGGCACCTTGCGCCAAAGGTTCTGATGGGCAACGTGCCGGGCGGCACGCGAGGCGCGGCCCTCGCGATGGCTCCTTGGCTGCAGAGGCCATCGTCTGCTCGGGTCCCACTATGTGCCTTTTGCTTGGTTTCAAGATTATTCTTTGGGCTTCGTTGGAGTTTTATTTGGGGTGATGGGTGTTGCGTATGAGGAGGTCTGCCTCACTCACTCACTCGGGCCTGCCAGGTGCCCAGGGTGAAAGCTGCCGAATCAGCGTTTGGAGTGTCCACGATGGAGCCAACAAGCGCACAGTAGGCAAGGCATGCCGGTCGACACATTTTGCTGTATCACGGGCTAGTGAGGGTCTCACATGTTTGCTGCCTTGCACTGCACCAATGCCTGCCAAGCAATAAGCACACCGGCCGCAAAAGGCGAAGCGTTTTTCAAATGGCATGCTCAAACGTAATGATAGTGAGGGAGTGCAGGTGACCCGAGTGAATTGCCGCCTGTGAAGAACGCGCCGCATTCTTTAACCACATTTTGTGACTGGGTGGCCATTTCATGTTCAGGAGTGGAGGGCCACCTAGGTACCTTAGCCACACCGGCTAAAAGACTGCCTCCGGGTAGCGCGCTTGGAGCACTCAGGGGACTTCGTTCGCCCTCGAGATCTTGTTGTGGTAGCGGAGCCGGTGGAGACCGGCACAGGGAGTTTGGTTTCGCCCTTGAGGAGCTCGGCGGCACGATCATGCCCAAGGCCGAGGGAAAGGGCAGTGAGCAGCCCTCAGAGAATGCCTTCACTGGCAAGGCGGACTCACACGTCCCGGTCGTCAGCAATCTGCAGCAGGACTACCGTGAGTACCGCAAGAGGGCCGAGCTCTACAAGAAGAAGATGGAGCTTGCCGGGCGTCAACAGGAAGTGGTCTTCAACCTGGTGACGCCGATGACCGGCAGAGCTTGGGATTTGGTGGACGATATGGAGATGGCCGACCTTCAGAAGGAGGACGCGTTAGACAAGGTCTTCGCCCGTTTGGACGCTGCCTTTAAGCCGGGCCTGATGACGGAGCTGCCGGACGACTTCGAGGCTTTCTTCGTGAAGCTGCAGCGGAAAGCCGGCCAGACGCTTCAGGAGTATCAGACCGAGTTCGGCCGGGTGGAGCGCAGGCTTCGGGCGTCGCATCAGGTGGAGCTGCCGGAGAAGGTCAAAGCCTGGTGGTTCCTGCGGAGGAGTGGCGTCAGCCGGGAGCAGCGCCAGATGGTCATGACGCAGATCGGCATTGAGCGCCTTAACTTAGCTGCCGTTGAGCGCGCCATGAATTTCATCATGGGTCAGGACTCCAAGGTGGATGCCTCCCGCGGTGGCCATGCCAACAAGCAGAAGCCGACCTACAACATGTTCTACTCCGAGGAGGGCATGTGGCAAGAACCCTATGAGCCGGACACCGACTACACCGGAGTGCACTGGCAAGAAGATGAAGATGATGGTTCGTACTATGACATTGCCAGCGAGACCGGCGGCCACTCGGACGGTGTCTACATGGCCCAGGATGAAGGCTTTGACGAGGTTTTTCGACGTGGAGGAGTATGACGATGTCTACGCAACCTACGTCGAGGCCAAGAACCGCATGAACATGATGCGGACTTCCAGAGGTTTCTACCCAGTAGTCGCCATGGTCCCGGGTTCTGGGGGCCCCTTTAAGGGACGGGGAAAATCTCCGAAGGGCGGTAGCAAGAAGGGCGGCAAGAACAAGATGCCGCCGCAGAAGGGCAGTGCGAAAAGCAGGGCAGGAGCCGCTCTTGGCCGAAATCTGTGCCTGCGATGTGGGCAAGCTGGTCACTTTGCCCGCAACTGCCCCAGCAACTCGGAAAAGAAGCGGAAGGTTGATGATAACTCTGACGCGGCCGTGATGATGGTGGAGGAACACTACGATCTGGCCGCAGAAGATGAGAAAGACGACACCGTCAACACCGCTGTGCAGGACGGTGGAGCCGCTTCGGTTCTGGGGAGCCGCCGCTACATCCGGAAGTACATGCGTTACCTCTTGGAGAACGGCTATGACGTCCGCGAGATCGACATCTTCAGATGCCAGAAAGGCTTCAGGTACGGCAACTCCGAGCACCAACTTGTGTGTGCTGCTGCCGATCCACGATGGGGGCAGGAAGATCAAGGTGCTCACCTACGTGAACAAGGGCACGGCACCGATCCTCTTCGGCAGGCCCATCATGGAGAAATTGGGCCTTCAGCTGGACTACAGCGAGAAGAAGATGAAGTGGCCTAATCATGAGTGGCATGATGTCCCGTTGGGTCCGAAGGGAGAGTACCTCGTCAACCTGGTGGAGGACAATTCCATGCACCGGTTGATCCACGAGGAGATCGCTTTCGAGACCCTGATTCCGGAGGACTTCATGGACCACGTGGATTTCTCGGAGAAGTTGCCGCCCAGCGTCATCTTGGGTGAGATGGAAGAGTGCTTTGAGGAGGGCTGCCTCGTGGCCGAAGATTTCGGCATGACTTTGAAAGAATTGCAGGCAGAGGTCTTTGACAAGGGGGTCGAGACTCCCCCAGCCACGCCGGAGGATGCGAAAAAGAGCAGCTCAGAAGGGGGCTGCAGCCCGGCGTGTGAGAGAAGAAGGACGACCTGCAGGAGGACAGCCCCTCGAGCTCTCCGACAGCAAGTCCAGGAGGCGATGGGAATCCAGCAGATGGAGATTGTGTGATGAAGAGGCTGAGAGGAAAAGATCTCCGGAAGCTGATCTATGGCACCACCAAGGCCATCAAAGATCAGGAGATTCTCTTGGCGGAGGCAAATCGGATCCACGTCAAGGGGAGAGAGCGCCGCGTGGTATGGGAGGTCTTCGCCGGGAAGGCCAGGACATCATTCTATCTCGAGAAGATGGATGACGTTAAGGTTGAGACCTTTTCCCTGCCGAAATGGGACTTCATGATCCCGGAGCACTGGAAGAAGTTCCCAAGAAAAAGCCTGATGAGGTGCTGATGGCCCCCATGTGGAAGCTTTGGCCAACGCTCCAGGAGCTTTCTCTGGCGGCTCATCCAGAGCGCCGAGAACAGCTGGAGGCTGCGCGCGAGGAGAACCACGACACGATCCTCATGATGTGTGCCGTGACCTATGAGTGTCAGAGACGCGGCAGCAGAGGGGCAACCATCGAGCACCCATGGAAGAGCAGGGCATGGAGGACAATTGCTTTCGCTTCCCTGGAAGGATACTGGACCTACGTGGACCAGTGCCAGTAGGCCCGTCAGGAAGGCCACATGCTTCCTCACCACCAAGGTTTCACTCTATCTTGGCCTGCAACGAACATGCGCTGGCCAGCATCAACATGTTCCCATCGAGGGCTACGTGCCTGGCCTGGGCCTGAGGAGTGAGGTGGTGGAGTCCTACCCTCCGCGCCTTGCAAAGCGCCTTGCGCAGCTGCTCGCTGCGGCTCCCACTGACGCTGAGCTCATCAATGCGGTAGAAGATGATGAGGCGAAGAAGGAGGAGCAAGGCGACGTGGTGTCGAAGGAGATCGAAGACCAGATGCCAGAAGCAGATGAGATCAAGCAGAACAAGGAGCTGCGCATCAAGGTCGGACAGAGAGCTTTCAACTACGTTGCCAGGTTGCGCAAGAACCTCGGACATCCTTCGGCAGAGGTCTTGGCCAAGATGTTAGAGGAGGTGCAGGCGGGCGACGTGATGAAAGCTGCTCAGGGCTATTTGTGCCCGAAGTGCTATGCGACAAAGGCACCAAGCGGCACAGCGCCTGCAGCTGGCCTCACCGCCAAGGAGTTCAACACAAGGCTCCTCATCGATTCAGCTTGGGTCGATACGGACAATGGCCAGAGATGCGTGGTGACCGTGATGGACCAAGCAACCCGCTACGTGGCCATCAGGCTGCTCAAGACCGAGCAGTCGGTCGACTTCATCAAGGGCATGGAGCGCTTGTGGGTGAAGCATTGGGGCTGCCCCAGATTTGTTCGAGTGGACAAAGCCAAGGGCTGGGCATCACTTGCCGTGAGAAAATGGTGTTCAGACAGGGGGATCATCCTTGAGGTTGCCCCTGCGGAGTCCCACAATTGGCTGGGGGCAGTCGAGCGGAAGCATCAAGTTTTGCGCCGGGCACTGGAGCTCTTCATGGATGAGGAGGGCGGCCGCAATGAGGGCTGCCAGTACTGTCCTGCTCGATCGCCACAACGCGGGCGGGTCCTCTCCAGTTCGCCTTCAGCTGGTGGCTGGCCCTTGACACTCGCCAGTACCACACCAGCTGTCCGATCGTCACCTCCTCCTGATTCTCCCTGAAGTTCTGGTTCATCGCACGTCGCGAAGTCGTGCGTCCGTGTCAGCTTTGAGGAAGGCGATCTGGGCGTTGAGGCGTCTCTTCTGCACCTGAGCAAACGTGCGTTGGTCATCAAGCGGGGTTGAAGACCTCGCCGCTCAGAGAGATCTGGGTCTGTGTGGATTTCCCCATCACCCACTGAGTAGGCGTGTAGCCCTTGTGGATGCTCAAGCTGTTGATCTGCTGGGGCACATAGATTGCGGCCTTCACGAGGTTTCAGGATCTACAGGCGCTGAAAGCGAGAAGCACCACGCAGTTCAGGAACATTGCCCAGGAGCCCGATAACGAGATCCATGCCGACATTGAGGACCAGATGGACGACTACGAGCCCAGCATCATCGGCGAGGATGAGCAGATGGTTGCACCCCCGATGAGCTCGGAAATTGGGAGGCTGATCGGCGAGATCAACGAGGACGCCTCGATTGGGCAGCCTTCTTCGAGCAGCCGGGCAAGGTCAACCGGAGATGCTGGACTTGGAGCTCCTGCTGGAGAAGGAAAACGCAGACGGACGGGCAGCAAGACGCCAGCTACAGACAAGGGCACCGTCACCATCAGCGAGCCACCGGATGCTGCACCCAACACCCCACCTACTACAAGCACGGACCAGGTGGCAGCAGTGCCGGTTGAAGTTCCTGGGGAGCTCATGGCTGATGAGATCCTGCCAGACGAGCTGAGCTTTGATGATGTGCGGTTCGTCAGCGGCGACTTGCCAACAGGCTGGACGGTGGTGGAAGGATGTCTGGGGTTGGATGAAGTGTGGTTGACGCGCGCGGAGACGAAGCGTCGAAGCGAGGGGAGACGACAGCAACCCCCGGTACAAGGCAAAAGCGCGTCTCGTGCTGCGAGGTTTTCAAGACCCAGACCTTGCTCACCTTGACAAGGCGCCTCCGACAGGAAGCAGGAATGCCAAGATGATTCAGCTCATGGTATGCGTGAACCAGAACTGGCAGCTGCTGTGTGGAGATGTGCGTGCAGCATTGCTGAGCGGCGAGAAGTTTGCCGCCAGACTGCGCAGCACTCCTTGGACGCAGCGGCCGGATCCACATGCGCCTCAACAAGTCGGCCTACGGTCTGGCCGACGCACCCCTACTCTGGTGGACAGAAGCTGACCGGCGGCTCCGGGCAATTCCACTTCGGCGTCACCCCCTGGACAAGTGCGCGTACATGTGCTACAACAAGGAGGGCGTACTGAAGGGCTTGGTCACCCTCCACGTCGATGACATGATGATTGGGGGCGACCACAGAGACCGAGACTTCTCGGACGCCCTGGAGCGCATCAAGAAGAGCTTTGACTGCGGCAAGTGGGCCGTCCTCGACGTAAGGAACCCCATGGTTTTCTGTGGCGGCCGAATCAAGGTGACCGCGCAGAAAAAGCTCACGCTGGACTACGAGGAGTTCTTCAAGAAGGTTCTGCCCATCAACATCGTCAAGAACAGGCACATAGATGAGCCCCTCAATGCGAGGGAGATCAACAAGGCTCGCGGGCTGATCGGAGCCCTGCAATGGCCTGCCGGCCAGGGAGCCCCTTTTCTCAATGCCTCGGTGTCCATTTTGGCGGGAGGCTTGAACAAGGGCGATGGTAAGTACCTCCAGGAGCTCAACAAGATGCTCAGGTTTGCAAAGGCCAACGGCCAGGTGGCTTTGCGCATCGCGAAGATCGCCCCTAGCCTGGAGAAGGTCTGCTTCGTGTGCTTCAGTGACGCTGTGAGCGTCAGGAGCGACCTGTCTAGCCAGGGCGGCTTCATGATCGTGGCGTGCAATGAGGAGGTGCTGATCGGCAAGGCGGTGCCCTACACCTTGGTGTCGTGGAGGCCCTTTAAGATTCCACGAGTATGCCGCTCGAGCCTAGCTGCGGAGGCAGAAGCATGTGCCATGGCCCTGGACGAGCTCATGATCGTGAAGGTCTTCTTCGGCATGATGCTCGACCCCAGCAAGGGCATCGCTGACAGCGCAGAGCTCTACGGCAGGGGCAAGTGTGCCATCGTGACCGACGCGAAGGCCCTGTGTGACGCGGTGAAGCGCGAGAACATATCTCAGAGCCTGGACAAGCGGGCTGCGCTGGAAATCCTGTGCGTGAAGGACGCCATCAATTCATTGAAGGCGGAGTGGAGGTGGGTCAGCAGTGAAAGGCAAATGGCCGATGGGCTGACCAAGCTCGCTGCGCAACAGGATATGGCAGATGTCATGTCGTATGGGATGGTGCAGCTGGTGCACGACCCGGAGTTCACCGCGACAAAGAAAAAGACGCACAAGGAGATCGAGAAGTCCTGGGAGAGCATGACGGGAACGATCAGGAAGAAGAACAACGGAAAGGGGGCCAAGTCAGGGTCCAAGGTGGCGGATGCGATCATGGTGGCGATGGCGGCGGGCAGTGCGACAGGAGCAAATGCAGAGAGGCCAGCAATGGTGGACTCGGCTGGCGGTTTTGAGTTTGAGGTGATGAAGCTGATCATCATGTTCATGGTGGCAGCACTGGCATTCATGGTGGGCCGCCTCTGGAGCCGGAAGGCCGAGCAGGACCTGGCTGAGAAGGTCAAGCACCTCAGCGACAAGATCAAGCATGTCGAAGAGGTGGCGAAGCTGGCCCGCGAGGACACGGATCATTGGGAGAATGCAGCGAGCTGGGCGCTGGAAGACTTGCACCAGATGAGGTCTCGTAGATTTTTCATGGCCAGGCGAGGTGCGAGAATCCACACACGCCAGGAGTGCCATTACTTGCGGAACAGCCAGATAGAGCTGCATCTGTGTGAATGGTGCGAAGAGCACCAGTAGCCTGGTTTGTTTCCCCCCGATGTGAAGAACGCGCCGCATTCTTTAACCACATTTTGTGACTGGGTGGCCATTTCATGTTCAGGAGTGGAGGGCCACCTAGGTACCTTAGCCACACCGGCTGCTCTCATGGAAAAGACTGCCTCCGGGTAGCGCGCTTGGAACACTCAGGGGACTTCGTTCGCCCCCGAGATCTTGTTGCCGCCTAATTTTCGGATAGTGGCACTAAGCCTGAAAAGACACTGATCTGCAGCCATTTTCTTTTTGACGGCTTCCGCGTTTTTTTTTTTGGGGTGCCAGGTGGTGCCATGTTTGGTCCTGGCTCACTCTTAGCGGACAAACCCATGCCTCGGCCGCTGGCCCGCACAGGCCAGCTGACAAGCCCAATATTGCGGGACTGGACTCTGCGGGCGCTTTGCTTCTGCAGTGGCTTCCGCCTTGTGGCTGCCGGGGCTGCAGGCCTGTGCTCGCTGGTATCCCTGATCGACGCCGCACGGCAAATCCTGGTTCATGTTTTTTGGATTTGGGTCGAAAAGATCTCAACATTGAGCGAACATCCTCCAACCCTCTGCTTGAAACGGTGCTCTTGCAGTTTCAAAGTTTAGCAACGCAGGGAAGACTCTTGTCTTGACTGCGGAGCTGAGGTAGATACCTCACAGGAGGTAAGTCGCTTGGTGCTTCCCAGCATGCAACTTCGTTGTGTCAGCCACTTCCAGTCTACCTCTGAAGGAGAGCGCCAGTCATGGTCTTGCGTGACTGTGTCTTGCAGTTGGGGGCTTTTTCTTTGGCATGGCATCATGTTGCAGGTCCACATTTGACTTGCAAGGAGCTGTGATGGAGTGTGCCGTGATTGCAGCGGACCGGCGTGTTCTCTTGTGGGATGATATGGACGGAGGCGGCCAGCATGAGATAAAGTGCATGGGTCTTTTACTTTTCGCATTGCCCGGGCATTGCAGGTGATGTAGAAAGCCATTCTGGCTTTCGGCTGCCTGTCAATGTGGTTTACGAGGAAAGCCCCGGCCGCCCAATGGCACAAGGTGTTTCTGGTGCGGGGTGGGCTTTGAGCACGGCGCGGCGCGAGTCCGACTTCAGGTCAGGACTTTTCTTTGGCGTTGGATGACGAGAGCCTTCTCGCCCGATACTTAGCACTCGATGTTAGGCCTCACTTTTGAACAGCAAGTAGTGGGTCACCCGTACAGCCTGGCCCATGCCAACCTGTCTTAACGGAGGTGACCTGGTTGCAGGAGGACGGCCCGGCGTACCAGCTTGGGGTGCGTGCTGGTTGTGGCCGGGGCGCCCGGCTCGAGCCAAATTAAGGGGGTCACTGGCAGTTTCTCAGAGTTCGTGTGCTTTCGGGGACGGATGGCTTCTAGCCATTGGCATCAGGCAACTGATGCACAATTCTAGAGACCATAATCCCTCTGTCTTCCCGGATCTCATTTTTTGAGCTGTGCTGATCACTGAAACTGTTTGCTCAGGGTGGCTGCTCACTGGCTGGCGGTTCTTGGACGACAAGTCCTGGCAGCTGCCCTGCGCGGCTGCAGAGGTCAGGGCGATGATGCGCGGGAAGCGCGCCCCATGCCTGGCAAGGGGGCAGGTTGCCTGATTTGTTGGGAGCAGCTCCTTCAAAGGGTTGCGGGTACGCCCCAAGCTTGTTTCCACAAAAGTCGGCCAGTTGCTTAAGGGGTGGCTAGGATGAGGCACGCCCTCAAGTCTCGCTGCCTTGTGCACCATCCAAGGGGTGTAGAAAACAAATCCCGTGGTCTAAGGTTTTGCTGCGCTTTCAGCACCCTGACGTGGAGGCAGGGCAGGGTTGGGCAGAAGTCAGTTTTTTTGTTCCAAGGTGGGGACTGCTTTGGTGGGTGGGTCTCCGAGCATGGCCAGGCCAGGGGTTCGGTTGCAAAGGGCATGGCCGCAGGTGCGGTGTTTGGACCTGGAGAGCCGGGTGCTCTGCACCAGCGCCTCCCCAGACGGCACGCTGCTGGCCGTGGGCTGCGAGCGCTCCGGTGACGGGGGCGCCGGCCGGGGGTCTTGGCAACAGACGGGCGACTACGACAGGTCACCATCTTTTCGGGTCCCCATCTTTGAACATACCCACATCCCTGCAGTCTGCATTTCAAGTGTGTCGTGCCATGGGCCGATGTGATCCGCAAGTGAATGCCGCTAATGACGCGTCTAATGCTTTAGTTATTTATTGTCTTGGGTGTCTCAGTGAGTTCCACTGTTGCATGCTTGCGTCACCTGACTCAGGCGCGAGGGCGCTCGCCCCTGGCAACACCATGACGCAGCTTCCACACGAAGGCGTCAGCAGACTGAAGCAAAGAGGTGACATAAGCCCTTTCGCGTGATTCCTAATCAACTATTTTTGCGTTTGAGGTTTCGGATGGAAGACAGAATCCTTAATTGCAGGAATGAAAAGAATCTGGAAAGGATGGGATGCTTCTTGGCATGCCATTAAATCCTAAGAAATGCGTTGGAGAGAAGGTAAGAATCATAGCAATGAATATTATAGTGGAATGATACAGAGAGAGGGTACATGAGGATGAAAGTAATCAATTCTTAGTACCAACAATCTTTTCTCCATGCAAGATTATCCCAGAGAAGATGGCAATTATAGCTTCTAAAGAAAGAACAACATGGACAATGTGCCACAACACAATATGTATCATGTAATTCTAGATCCACAGCAACATTTCCAATAATTATTCCTGTTGACCCAACTATAGTAAACAATAGTAAAAAGAGAAGCAAGAAGACAGAAGTAATTCCAAGGTGTAAATAAAGATGGATTGGAGAGAGATGTAAAAAAACAATGTGCGCCCGGCTGCAAGCTGGCTGTCAGGCAGCCGCCGAGCGCGGACCGAGCACAGCGCCCTCTCAGTGTGGAGTCTGGAGACGCACGAGCTTCTCGAACACGCTGGGCCAAAGGAAATTCCAAAGGAACAGGTGCACGCATGGCAGCTTTGTTGTTTGGGTAGGTTCTTTGGTCAGTTCCGCTCACGTTGCCAGAGGTAAGCACGTTCGGCCGCTTAGCCAACACTTTTCCCCCGTGTCTTGAAGCCAAGGCTGCTGCGAGCAAAGGAGGTGTACCTCACAGCCAGCATTCCCGCACTTGCGTGGCTGAGCAGCTCCACCTTGGCGGTGGTTCTCACTCAGATGAAATCCGTGACTTGGAGCAAGTGCGCATGTGCATGCGTCGTGCAAGCCCAAGCCTACTCCCTCAGCTGCAGCTCCTTGAGTCATTGTCTTCATGACGCAGTCCGGTCTTTGCTGCTTGTCCTTTAGAGGTCGGGCTGGTCAATGTGGAGTCTGGCGCGTTGGTGCGAAGGCTTGGCTTGCCATGAGTGAAAGAAGGCGCAAGGTGTTGTCTGCATACCTTTGGTCTCTCCTCCCAGCCTTTTCGCATGGACGTGGGGTGTGTGGGGGGTGCAAGGCTTTTGTTAAACAGTTTAAGGGTCACTATGCTTCCGAGGGCCTGTGCCTAGACAACGCATGGGGCCCTGCATTTGATGGTCAGGTGGTCCTTCAGCTCTGAGACTCCGCAGCTCGTCACCGGGGCTAGTGATTGCCCTTGGTTGGCAGTTGGCTTCAGGTCCCAAAGGACGGCCAGCCAGCCACCAATTGCGAGCCAGCAGGTTGTTCCAACTTCGCAGCGTGTGGAGCAGTTTGTCTTGGCGCGGCTTGTTTTGTTGCCGCTTGTCTCAGCTGGCGTGAGCATGCCCCAGGAGCTCCCACGCTCCTTCCCGCTGCGCGGTCTTCGCGAAAGATGGCGGAGGTGGCACGTGCATTTCTGCTGGCCGAGCTCGACCCGTGGTTGCTCTCTCTGATACTGGTCAATTCCTTACTGCTGCTCGGCACAATGGTTCAATGGCTCACTTGCATGCGCCTTGCCTGTCGAGCTCAGCTGCTGGCCCTGTGTTGCAGACTGTCGCGGTTGCATTGAGGTGACGGGCGCAGATTTGGGCATGACAATGCAGAAGACGTTGGCAGATACTGATGCTACACAGGCGTCTGAAAGCATTCCCCGCTCACCACCTCGGTCAACCACCGATGCCTTTCGGATTCTTGGTTGCATTTGCACGTTCGGGTCATACATCACCTCTCACTTGCCAATGCTTCCTCCCAAGGAAGCGCTCCAGGTGCGGGGAGCGTTTGCTGGTTCAATGTCCAATGTAGGTCTCATGGCCGGTGTTGCACCCTGCAGGGGCCTCTCTATTTGGCAGTTGGGCGACATGACTGCGCAGAGGGCACCTTGGCAGAAGTTTGCAGGTTCGGGGGGCTGATGACCAAGCCTGGTGTAAGCACAAGTGTGAAATGTGCAGGTTGCGGGCATCGCGCGCGACTCCTCGGCCATCAGCGTTGCAGTGAATGGTGACCTTTTGGTGGCATGCTTCTATGATGCAGATGGCAGTTTCATGCAGGCCGGGATCTTGTCTCCTGAGGGTGATGTTCATTGGTCTGCCCTGGGAGGCGTTCAAGCTGCCGGATCAAGAGCTGTGCACAGAGGAACACGCAGACAGCTTGTCGTGTGTCGCAGCAAAGGGTGACGATCCCACCATGTATATCGCAGCAGCCGCTGGGCGCGCAGTGCGGTCGCACTCTACGAGTGTGGGTTTGGCTTGCTGGACGAGCTCTGAAGGTGTCGTCAAGGATGGCTTGAGATGCGCCTTGTTGGGGGCCGAGGTAGTTGCCTTGGCGTTCCTGCCTGGACGGAGTTGGCTGGCGGGTGCAGTGAACTCCCATGCCGGCGCAGTGTGCTGCGTGTGGAACTTGTCGGACTCTGGCTGCGCGCGGCTCTCCTGCGAGGTGCCGTTGGAGGGCAGCTCTGTGCGGTGCCTGGCCATTGGCTACGACTCCAATTCGCGTCCCTTGGAGTGGCGCGATGGCCCGAACAGCCCACGCAGCCCGAGCGCTTCGGCGCGGGGCAGGCCGAGGACCGTCAGCAAGGATCCGAGGGAGGCGAAGGAGCCACGGCTGAAGGTCAAGCGCCTTTGGCACGCTGGGCTGTTGATGCCAAGCGGGTTGGAGCCTTTCCCCTCGGCTGTGCTCGCCAGCAGCTCTGACGCCTGTGTGGTCGCACACGAGGTTCGGACCGGGTTTCGGACCTTCTTCGACATCTCCCAGGAAGGCGAAGCCGCTCCAAAGAAGGGCTCGACTCCACTGGCTGCGACTGTGCTGCGGTTCACTGCCTCCGGGCGCCTGCTCGCCGCAGGAGACACGGCGGGGCGTGTGCATTTGTTTCTCCTCGGGCGCCTTGTGAGCAGCGAGTCCTCGCAAATGCGCGTTCAAGCTCACCGAGTTCTGTGCTTGAGTGGCGAGGTGATGGACATTGTCATCAAAGGCGAGCAGCTTAGCCGAGCCGTATGCTGCCAGTCGCAACGCGAGCAAGAAGAACAGGACGCCAACGACACTTCAGCTGCGTCAGCTGGCGCAAGCCACGACGAGCACAGAGTGTTAGTGTACGACTTGCTGAACCCCTCCCTGGATTTCATGCTGCCAGATGTCAAGCTAAAAGCGGAGGATGCCACTCGGTGTGTGGACTTACAACCCGGAGCCTGGGGTCACAGGGTGTGGGCATATTTCCCTTTCAGGAAACAAACCTTATCCTTGTCTGTTGTCCTGTTTGAGCGACGCAGACGAAGGCTTGTCAACTAAATACTGGCTTTGGAGCATGTGTTTGATTGCATCACCGTTCCCTAGTCAAAAAAAATCAGTGCTAGAATGCAGCACTTCTGTGTTCACATGTATAGTTCCAGCATCATCGCCCAAAATCCGGCTGCTTTGAAAGACAACAAGATCAACCACGATATGAACGCAAGGGCAGACTAAGCCCTGCCACAACCTCGCCAAGCATGGGTGGCCAGCCCACCGAACGCATACTTTGCGCTCAATACCGCGCTTGTACTGAACCATTGCGATTTCCGAGCCGGAGATGCCAACGTGCACCTTGCATACTGCGGTGTCACAGTTGCGACTCGCAAGGCGGAGCTTGCAAAGTGTAGTGAAACGATCCGCAGACCATGGGCAAAGGCTGCCAATACAAACACATGCATCAGGGCTGTCATTCGCCCCATTTTTTGCATGACTCGAAGTAAGGAACAACAAATGCTGCTCAGCTCAGGCCAGCTCGGCATTCTACGCTCAGCTGGAGATGATGCCCACCCTGCTGCATCAGCAGCTTCCGGGCTTAGGCCAGGGCAGCCAGAGTTCCATATGGGCTTGGTAAAGGTTGCTTGCTTGCACCGTTCGCCAGCCTGTGACGCACCTCGCAGGCTGGACGCTGCTCCACTGCTGCGCCTGCCGGGGCCAAGCCTCCCAGGCCCGGCTGCTGGTGCGGCTCTCCGCATCACCTTTCCAGCGGGATGCCAAGGGCCGCAACGCCCGGCGGCCAAGTGTATAAGAGGTAGGTGAGGGAATCGAAGGGAAGAGAGGCCAAGAGGGGCCAAGAGTGGGGCCAACCAAGAGGGGGGCCAAGAAAAGGGGGGACGGGGAGGCAAGGGGCGATTTGCAAAGTGCTGTGAATGGGGGCCACCGAGTGCTTTAGGTGCTAGACGTGGCATTGCAGCACAACGAGTTTGGAGTTGTGGAGGTGGGCGGGCTGATGCACCGAAATTCGAAGACCATTGCTGGAGATGTCATTTGATGTGGCATAGGGATGACCGGGGGTACGCCTACGCGCAGTCTCATCATCAACACTGAGTGTCATTGAGGGATACATGAAGAGTGGGCTGTCATGGTTGAGCACCTCTTCAACAATTGGTTAACAGATTGCTGCTCAACCCCATGCGCAACGAGGTTGTGTGACAACAGATTGCAGGTGGGCATCGTGACAGGTGACCATCACGTTGAAATCGGTTGAAATTCTGCTCCTGGAGGGGTCATCCAACCCAAGAAGAAGCAACATCACACGCTCCCGGCCCTCTCCAACTCCCCTTGGAGCCCCTGGCGTCAACGCAAGCCGCTATATCGCCAGGACCTGCTGGCGGTGCTCATGGAGCAGCGCAGCGCGGAGTGTGGGTCCCACCCCTGGGATCGCCACGGGGAGGATGTGGAGGTCCTGGGCCGCGCCCCTCGGCGGCAAGTGGGACGGAAAGCCTGAGCGGAGCCCTCGGGCCCCGGATTCGTTTGAGCCATCCAAACGCCGGTTCCATGCCGTCGCCATAGGCGCTGCTTGCTCGCAGCCTGCCGGCAGAGCACTTGTCCCTGACGCGGACCGTGGTGCGGCTGTTGAAAATGCGCACCGCCACTCTCCCCGAGTTCCTCGACCGCGTGTGCTGCGGCGTGCGCTGCCCTGAGCCTGAGCCAGCCGGAAGAGCGTGCTTGGAGGGCAGATGCCTGCCAGCATGTTCTTGCAGGAGGGTCGTTTGGCTACTAGAGTAGATGCCACTTCCCAGCATCAATGGGATGGGATTGGTGCTTCCCGCCTTCCAAGGCCAGGCCACTTCGAGGTGACGCGGGCCGGGGAACGGCTGAAGGCGCTGCCAGCGAGGGCAGCCTTGCAGGCGGGGTGAGCGAGCGGCGTGTATCAGAGAGCTTTTGTATTATCCTTGGATTTTTCGCCAAAGCCACAAGCAGTCACCAAGGAAAACCCCTGCTTCGAGAGGGAAAACTTGGACAAGGGTGAAAGCTGGAGCGTCGCCTACCCACGGTTTCCAAGCGAAGTGGGGGTTGGTCCTTGTACTTGCACCTTTGGCCTGGATTCCTCCTAAATTTTGTCAAAATACCATCTGGGCAGGAGAAGGAGATGAAGATTCGCTCCTACAGCGCCCCGGTGTACCGCCCCGATGCCCCGGAATTCCGCGGCCGCGACCCTGGAAATTGCAGGGCAAAACTAGGGCAGACGCCCTCGTCAGAATGGTTTGCTAAAGGCAAAAGGCATGAAACCAAGCATTAGAGAGGCTCTGTGGTTTTCACACATTCCCGCCTGAGGTTTGGTGCCGAGCTTCGAGGACCACGGCCATTTCTATGCTGCACTTGCCGGTGCCATGTGGAACTGCCCCAGTTGAGATGCGCCAGGATGCCAGCACGCCAGAAAGGCCAGTGGAGATCAACGTGTGGTACCTCCGGGGGGCCTTGGATGATGAGGTGGGCCTCATCCCAGCGCTGCAGGCGCCTTGCAGCGAGATAGGGAGGGCACCTCGCCCCCAGCAAGACGCATGCTACACACATGCAATGCGAAAACTGAAAACGACACGAGAAGAGCCCTAGAAGGCGCGCAGGATGACCAGGCCTGTGAGGAGTGAGTTTGATGTGTTGGATTCCTGGCAGGAGTCGGATCAGGAGGAGATGATGCGGACAAATTTTGTCCACGTTCTTTTGGAGGAGCAGTGGACCACCGTAGGACGCAGGCGCTGATAGCTCAGTTCTGGGAGCTGCATGGACCCACGGCGCAGAGACTCCCGCAGGGTTGGCCCTCGCCGGAGGCAGTTCCGCGTGGAGCTGGCGCTGTACCTCGTGTACATGGCCTGCTTCGCGGGCTTCTGCATGGCCGGCCGGGGCAGCTGCCCGCCCCCGGAGACGCTGGCAGAGGACTTCCAGAGCTTCTCGGGTGCCTCGGCACCCGGCTTTCGGCTTTGCATCTGCCCCAAGAAGCTCGTTGGGGCAACGTGGCTTTGCCCCATTCTGCAATTTTGCCCGGGATAGCCCAGGTTCGGCCCTCCAGTTGATCCGAGCGCCTTGGCTGACTTTGCTACCGTTGTGCGGGTCATAGTGGGCGCGGCTGGCGAGGTGCTTTTGGCCCTTTACCAGCTCTTCTTCCTATACGTGGACTGCGCATTCGGGCCGTGCAATCTGTGTTGTTTTCCGGGAGTCAGCGACCACCTGGTGTTAGAGAGGAAAACACCTGCAAAAGAAGCAAGTTGCACTTTGATGGTGCGCATTCCGGCTGCAGCGTGAGAGGAGATGACTCAACTCTTCTTCGAAGTGCGAAGGGCGGCACCTTGGCTGCGGGGGTTTTAGGGCGCATCTTTTTTTGGTGAGGGCCAATGTTGGGGGGGGGGGGGCGCTGGGATGAAGGGGAGAATTTGCTTTGTGTGAAATCCTTTTGCTCAGGCGGGCGGCTCAGTCCGCAGCACTCTGTTGCCTTTGCTTCCCCTGCTGCAGGAAACACATGGCCTGACACATGGCTGGTGGGAGCGCCTCCGGGCGTTGCTGAGCTACTTCACCACCTGGAACAACCTGGACATGATGCGCATCGTGCCTTGGGGAGAACGGCTGGCATTGAACTCGCGGGCTTGCGAAAACCGTGAACCCAGTTGCTTTGGATGGTGCCTGGGTAATTAAGGCCTTGGTCACTACGGCCATCGTGTGGAGCATTGTGGACCGGGAAGGCGCGGGCTGGCTGGGCATTGGGTTGGCAGTGCTGGGCCGTCCCTTTCTGAGAGGCGTCGCTGCATGGCTTCAGCATGGTGCATTAACAGATGAGACATTGAGTTCATGAGCCTATTGAGGATTTGGCATCGTGGAACAGGCGTGTGCTCCACGAGCTGTTTTTGATTGCACGCTGCAGCACCCACATACTCACCACAAACAGCATTAACTGCCTTTTTCGATGAGGGCTGATGGGCCCTCCCGATGACGCTGAAACAAAGCGCGGGACCCAAAGCTTGAGGCGCAAAGCCCCTGCGGATGCAATCAGCCGCAAGTGGAATGATGTGATCGCAGGGCAGCAGGATGGCAAGGCCCTGCTGAGGCTTTGCTAGGATCATGCTGCTGAGCTGGGAGCTGTGCAGTTGGCTACAGCGTTGCACCGCCTGGCCAAGTATGAGCCAGCAGTGGCTCGTGGTGATCCCCGCTTTGCGGCGCTGGTGTGCCGCTGGCAGAGGTTTTTACCAGAATGCACTCCGCGGTGGCTTGCTAACTCATTTTGGTCACCTGCCGTTACCTCATCCGACGGGGAGGTAGCGCTCGCAGATTTGGCTGAGTAGGCATCAACCAGATCCGCCGAGTTCAGCCCGCAGGGCCTCAGCAACATGTTGTGAACGTGCACCACACTGAGACTTGAGCCATAGCGCTTCCTGAGAGCCTTCGCATCATCCTCCCTCGAGAAATTGGAGCATCTCAGCCCACAAAACACTTCAAACAGAGCTCAGAACTTGACCAAGTTGGGCCCTGGAGGCGTGCCACTTATGAATGCAGCCGCAACAAGAGCTGCAAAGCGCCTACAGAAGTGGCCCGTGCAGGAGCTCGTCAACACGGCGTGGTGTTCTGCCAAACTGGCGCCGTGGCGCTCGCCATCCTGGCAGGCGGCCACACGTGTGGCACGCGAGCCCTGGCCACGGTTTGTGGCGCAGGACCCGTCGACCTTGGCCCGGGCGCCCAGCGCGGCGGCGCGCTGCGGCTCCTCCGCCCTGGCTGCACTTGGACGAGCGCTGCTCCACGCTGACGCTGCGCCGCAGCACCTGGCGCTCGTGGCACGGGCCTCCGCCGTGGCCGCGCCCCGCGGCGAGCCGTTGCTTGGGGCTGCCGCAGCCGAGGCCATCGCCCAGGTGGCGGCCTTCGGCTCTGGTCCCGCTGCACCGTGCCAGGACCTGGCGCTCGTGTTCTGGGCGCCCACGACTTTGGGAATGTGCCGCATTCCGCTGCTGGACGCTCTGTCGGAGGCCTCAGAACGGAAGCTGCCGCAACTCAACCCGCAAAACCTGGCGAATGCGGCGCGGTGTCCGGCTGCGCTGCAAGCGCTCCTGCCACCTCTGATGCATGCCATCGGAGGTCGAGCCGTCGAGCTGTTCGACGAGTTTGGCCCACAAGAAGCAGCAAACACTGCATGAAGTCTTGCAAAAGTATCCGCCTTTGACAGAGCCCTGTTCCATGCCTTGGCGCTAGCAGCACTGGAGAACTCATGCCGCTCGAACCCACAGGAGATCTCCAACATTGTGTGGTCGCATGGGGTTGCAATGACTTGCGGCGACCCCTTGTCTGAAGCACTATGCTATTCCATCCTACGCAGTGTGGACCAGCTCGACTCACAAAATCTGTCCAACACGTTCCAGGCTTTTGGGGTGGTGTTTCTGTCGTTCCCAGAAATGATGAGCGCTTTGTGCAAGCAGGCGTCGGGGTTGGTGCAGCAGTTCGCCATGCAGGAGCTTGCCAACACTGCCTGGGGGCCCGCCACCACGTCCGAGCCAAGCCAGCTTTTGGCGAAGGTTATTGCCGAGCAAGCGGCAGATATGCTAGCTCAGCAAGCGGAGTTTAAAATGCCAGCCAGCCACGCAGCCGCGCGGCTGTTTCTGGTCAACGTTTGCGCCCTGGCCTGGTCCTTCACGCTGATGCAGCTCGATCGGTTTCTGCCAGGAGCTGAAGCGGCAGTGCGCCGCTTGGGCGCCCGTTTTGGTTTGCAGGCGGAGGCGACTCCGACATCGGGAAGCATGGCTGGACTGGCCAGCGCAGAGCTGAAGATTGAAATGATGTCGGGCATGTGCCTTGTGATGAAGCCTCCGGGATGGGAGGTGGACAGCGAGGGCTGCTCCGGGCTGCGCCCGCTCTCCGGCTTCTTGCAAGCTCGGCTGCCGGCAGAGCATTGCCAACTGCTGGGCCTCACGGACTTCGGTCGTGGGTTTGTGCACCGCCTGGACACGCCAAGCTCAGGGCTGGTGTTGGTTGCCACGAGTTTCCAGGGCTACTGCTGCCTGGAGTGGCAGATGTACACGTACCAGATCGCGCGGGAGTATGTGGTGCTCGGTCATGGCTCACTTCCATCGACAGACCTTCACACGACAACCCGCATCCTGGACTCTGTCCCTTGCGCCGTCTGCTCCGCCCGCGGTAGGCCAGCCGAGTCCCGCTTGAAGCTGATAGCCAATGCCGAGCACGTCGAGGCCATGGGCATGGTAGCCATCAGCATCCGAACGGGAAGGCGCCATCAAATTCGTGTGCATTTGCAACACTGCGGCTGCCCATCAGTGGCAGACCACAAGTATGGTCTCACCTCTGGCATCTACGTGCGACAGCCCGACGATAGACAGCTTTACGAAACTTTCTGCTGAAGCTCAAGCACCAAAGCTGCCTCATGCATCTGTAACTCAAGCGCATCTGCAGTAATTGCTTCTGCGATGTGAGCAGCTGTCAACATTTGTTGTCATCATTTTACAGTGTCTAGAGTCTTTTGAGACAGTATTTGTGGTAGAAACCAGCCAAAGGGGGGGAGGGAGGTTAGCAACTTAGGGGTCAGCTGTAGTGGTTTGGGTGTCAGCCAAGACCCGTAGGCGTCTTCATTGGTGAGGGCAAAAACCTGTTGGCCATCACCACGGTCTTTGTGTGCTCCAGGCTCGTCTTCATGCTTGTGCACTGCTCGGCTGGCATGTTCTCATTGAAGAAAACACCAGGAACGTGGCACATGCAGAGGGGTGGTGGCTTTCTTGATGGCCACCGCACTGCCTCAGGCTGATTAGCTTCCTGCGGGCGTTTCCCACCACGGGCCATTTGGTCAGGACTGGGAAGCTACCTCCCCTGCCTTTGTGTTTTGTTTTTGCAGGATTCTGGTAGGTTTGGAAGTGCCATTGGAGACATTGAAGGAGTTGAAGGGTGACGCTGTGTTTGGGAAATTTCGGGCGATATCTGGCATGACCGCCAGTTCCAGGACACTAGTCACCATCTTTTGGGACATGGCAGTCTTCTTCCGGCTGATGATCCTCATGATGCTCACCTTCGTCTTCGCCTTCCTCCTGCGTCTGGGCAAAACACAAGTTCCGTGTGTTTTGAGGGTAAGGCCGGGTGGCTTCAAGACGTGCCTTTTCCCAGGCTTTACGGGCAGCCTTTCACGCTGGATGGCTTCGGCACCATGATGTGGTATGTCTATGTGCACGGCGTCTTTGGGGATACGGACGATGCGCCAGAGGGCGGGGCTGCTTGGCAAGAGAAGCTCAAGCTTTGCCTGCGCTGTTTCTGCTAGTCAACGTCCAACGTCAACATCAGTCATGTTTTTGTTTTCCCTGCGAAGGCTGTATGCGGCAGCGTCGTAATTCAATTCTTTCTAGTGATGCCAGTGTCATAAATATGTTGTGGTCGCTAGCTTGCAAGGATGATACGTCGCTCACAGCGAAATTCTTGCTGGTCAGCATGGTGAT
This sequence comes from Effrenium voratum, assembly GCA_963377175.1. Classification (NCBI taxonomy): domain Eukaryota; class Dinophyceae; order Suessiales; family Symbiodiniaceae; genus Effrenium; species Effrenium voratum. The sequence goes on along the minus strand of CAUJNA010003295.1, from coordinate 615,727 downwards.
CGTGATGCTGGTGGTGACTAGGCTTCAATTGGCGAATGGTCTGGCGGTCGAATTGCAGCCAAGCGCAATTGTGTGCACAGTTCCAAGGTGATGATGAACTTTCTAATCGCATCTCGGCCCGGCAGCGACTCGTTTGTTATCGTTCATGCATCGCTGCTGCTTTGCACCGATGCTGGGCAGCCTGCCTTGGAATTGCCACTTCTCAGGCTATCATGAGTGACAGCTACGACAAGGCTGCTGGAACTTGGGTAGTTTTGTGTGGGCAAGAGGGCTGCCGCACGACGACCCCCCCCGGTAGTGGCACCCCAACTTTCTCCGGGCAACAGGTGCAGGAGAGCGCGGAGGTGGCGCGAAACTTCATGCGCCTGGAGCTGGTCTACGAGGCGCCTTGCTTTGTCCTGCGCGAGGGTGGAAAGGAGTTTTGAAGTGGCTCAACGCCAACCTCGGAGTTCGTGGGCGTTCCGTGGTGGCAGCTTGTCGGTGCCCTGTCCAAAGCAGCTTGCCACTGCGCATGCAGGCAGCGGTGTCCAACATCATCCCGAAACGCAGGAGGCTGCCAAAGGCGTGACAGTTGGGGGCAGGTGTTGGGGCTTCTACCTGGGAAAGTGGAACGTCCGATCCGGTTGAAAGGTGCGGGTTTGGCATGGGCACATGGGTTCACTTCAAGTTAGAATGCACGCAGTTCTTTGCGCTTGTGAGGCCAGGCATTCCTTGCGGAATGCTTCACGTTTTGCAGGAAACCGGACAAGTGTGAATTCTATTGGGGGACCCCTTGGTGGACATCAAAGGGGATGCTTATCCACCAACCACGCAGGTTCCAACATTGCAGTCCGCCAGGCCTATGTCTTCACCTGCGAGGGCGTGCGCTACGCAGGGGGCCAGCCGGTCCAGGAAGCGAGCCGCTGGGAGGGCCGCGTGCGGCAGGTTGAGCCGCCCGGCGAGAGGATCTCTTCCGCTTGCGAGAGGATCTCTTCTGGCTTTGGGATCCAGTTGCCGGCCCCCTTCATAGCCGTAACGAAGGCGAGCTGCGGGCTAAGTTGGCCTTTAATCAGGAAAGAAAATCCTAAAGGAGGCCAGATGGGGATGGATCATCTCTCAATTTGTCCAGGCCCTGTTGTGGCCCCCAGCAAGCGAAACACATATTTTAACGCCTCCGGCTCAGGCCGCCGACATTACAGGCCTGCTTTCTTATGTGCGTCCCTTTGGAATTGTCGCCTTGCCCCCCTTCCCCTCTAAGATCTTTGCCCCCCTTTCCCTGTTGAGATCCTTTCCCCCTTTCCCCCTAAGGCCGTTCCCCCCCCCGAAGGCCGTTCCCTCCCCCCTGAGATCTTCTCCCTTTTCCTCGCTAAGATCTTTTCCCCCTTTTCCTGTTGAGATCCTTTCCCCCCCTTTCCCCCCTAAGGCCTTTTTTCCCTGTTGAGATCCTTTCCCCCTTTCCCCCCTAAGGCCTTTCCCCCCCTGAGATTTTTTCCCTTTTCCTCCCCAAGATCTTCTCCCACCTTTGCTTGTTGAGATCCTTTCCCCCTTTCCCCCCCCCGAAGGCCTTTCCCCCCTGAGGTCTTCTCCCTTTTCCTCCCTAAGATCTTTTCCCCCCTTTCCCTGTTGAGATCCTTTCCCCCCTTTCCCCCCTAAGGCCTCCCCCTCCCTTTTCTTCAAGATCTTTTCTCCCTTTTCCTGTTGAGATCCTTTCCCCCCCTTTCCCCCCTAAGGCCTCTTCCGATCTTCTCCGTTTAAGATCTTTTCCCCCCTTTCCCTGTTGAGATCCTTTCCCCCTTTCCCCCCTAAGGCCTTTCCCGATCTGGGGAGGGGAGGGGGGGGAAGGCCTTAAGGGGGGAAAGCGGGGAAAGGATCTCAACCGGGAAAGAGGGGAAAGATCGTAGGGAGGAAAAGGGAGAAGATCTCAGAAGGGAAAGGCCTTAGGGGGGGGGGGAAAGGCGGGAAAGTCTCTACAAAAAGGAAAGGTGGGAGAAGATCTTAGGGAGGAAAAGGGAAAAGATCTCAGGGGTTCTTCTCTTTCCTCGCTAAGATCTTTCCCCCCCTTTCCCTGTTGAGATTCTTTCCCCCCTTTCCCCCCTGAGGCCTTTCCCGCCCTGAGACCTTCTTCCTTTTCCTCCCAAGATCTTTTGCCACCTTTCTCTGTTGGGATCCTTTCCCCCCTTTCCGCCTGAGGCCTTTCCTTCCCTGAGATCTTCTCCCTTTTCCTCGCTAGGATGTTTTCCCCCTTTCCCGGTTGGGATCCTTTCCCCCCCTTTCCCCCCAAGGCCTAAGATCTCTCCGACACTCTCCCCCCCTGAGATCTTTCCCTTTCCCCTCCCACCCTCCAATCTTCAGTTCCTTTTTCCCCCCTTTCCCTCGAAGATCTTCATTTCCCTTTGCTTTCCTTCACTTCGGCTCATGTCCCTGTATGTCTTTGTTTGCTCCTTTTCTTTCATTTCACTTCATGTCATTCATTTCCATGCATTTTCCTTCGCCAGCATGGGCAACATCCCCAGCATTACTTGCATCATCCACATCCTTGGCAGGCGCTGATGCGGATGATGCAGGTGTTTCAGGCGATGTTTCCCAGGAGATGCTAAGGATGCAACGGACCCGGGGGAATCAAACACCCCCCCACCCAACTGCGTCCAGAAGAAAGGATTTAGAGTTGGCCTCAGGCATGCAATGCTGGTGATAAAGACATGAATCCTGCTTTCGCACACTTTGTGCATCAGGAGCGATGTATGAAAGAATGTTGAACCAAATTGGGCTTGACATGAGGTGGCGTATGTGTGTTAGATAAGGCTTGACCTGAAGCAATTTAATGCATCGCCCTGGTTGCAAGGAAGGCGGTGAAGCGGGAGAGCCGGCATACTTCCCTTGCACTCTCCGAGCAGGACACGTGCTCGTTGCAGCTGTGATGGGTCCTGAGTTCTGCAAATCCAAAATACAATCTACTAGGCAAGCACGATTGGGCTACCAACGTATGATTTGCTGATGCCCTTGAAGCATGGTTGGGGACAAGTAGCAGGCAGTTCCAGGTGTTGCCAATTGGCAAGGGAGCTCCGCAAAAATCATCGTTGAATGATCGAATTGATCAGCGCTTTGCGGAAAGCTCCAACAGGGCATATTCTTGTTGCCCTGCAGGCTGGTCAGCTGACGGCCATCGAAGATCGTATCTATGCCTTGGAGTGGGGGGCCCAAGACGACCAAGGGTTACCTCTTCGGGCGGTGGCAAGGATCATCTAGGAAACCGGCAGGGGGATATTTTTAGGGTTGAGCCTGGATAGTTGGGCTGGAAAGTGCATAGGGTGACGCGCACCCTTCATCCTTGCCGCCAGCAAGCACCCTTTGTGCGTGCCCCCCAGCAAGAGAAGCTCAGGTCTCACATGAACCAGGGCCATGGGCGGCTTCAAGAGACCTTGGTTTCTCCGCCCGCGTTCAGATGAAATGTCCTGATGCAGAGTCAACATTGCTTTCTACGGAACCCCACATGTGAATTCCATGAGCAGCTTCATTGTTGTTGGCAATGTTGCCTGGGCTTTTGTTCTTTGGCTGGCGTCAAGGAGCGTTTGATGGAGCAGGTGCGCCAGAACAGCGCAGGCAGGTGGGGTGAGGGCTTTGAACGCCTGGATGCTGGCCAGCACGGGAAACTGCACGGGGCGTGCGGCTGTTGTCGTATGCCAGGAGGCCTGGCAGATCGGCAAACGCCGCGACCGCAGGGCGAATCCCAGCAGGAGCAGAGACGCGATCACTGGGCATAGGTGAGCACCAACACCGCACGGGGGGCGTACTTTGCGCTCGGTTCATCACATTTGGGCTTGGCGCACTTGTGTCGGCTCAGGAGTCAGCGCGTAGTGGCGGAGCTGGTTGACAGTGGCAGGGACTGTCGGCAGGACCTTGGCTGCCGAAGGAGCGGGGTAGTTGCTGCCTGACTGTCTCTGACTATAATAATTGAGCAAGATGGGACGTGTTTGGAGCCTTGCAAGGTATTGCGATCGACAGTTTGGCTGGCTGAATCTGTTCTTTTCGGTACTCGTGCAGTGAGTGACTCAGTGAGTGAATGTGTGGCTAGCACAAGGTGGGTCATAACGGGTGATGAGGACTGTTGCTGCTTGCCAGTTTTGAGCAGACTACACCCCTGAGGAGTGGTGAGCTCCCATCGGCCAAAAGTACGTTAATGAATGTTGGCCAAGCGCATGAAATGCGCGGGTCGGACTAGAACGGTAATGCCTGCCAAGCAGTCACAATCAGTGATGCTTCGGCCACCACCTTCGGAAGATTCTTCGACTCTCTCGGCCTCCTTTTGCAGTTGCGAGGGATGCCTTTTTTGGGAGCGCAAAGCCGCTCCGTAGCACAGGCACATGCACCGACCAAAGTGTTGGAGTAGAAGCCTGGAGGTGCGCTTCCTCCGAAAAGACCACATTGGCTCGGGAGAAGGAGCTTTCTTTGGAGCAGCGGAGTCTTTCATGTCACTCCCAGATTGGTAGCCCTCTTGACGGTCATCTTGCCAGCGCATTGGGGAGGGGAGCCTGGAGGTCTTGATGACAAGCCTCCCCCAGCACCCAGCCGGCAGATGTGGCTTGTCAGGCCCCGGAAAGCAACGGGCCGGGGCCGCCGGGGCCGCCGCCAGTGCACATGGCCTGGGCGGAGGCCTTTCACGAAACGAGGGGTTGTACTTTGGCTTCCTGCCACGGGGCGCTGGGCCCAATGTTTTAACCTTGGATATGCTTCTGTTCGAGCTTGTGTCATCGCCACTTTGAGGGGTCCCGGTTTCTGTACTGCATCGAAGGATGAGCCGGCGCCGCCCCTGCCTCCGCCTCCTTCGGCCGATAGCTGAGCAAAGGTTGGCGCCATGATTTTTCAGTACTCTGTGCACAAGCATAAGGCTGCGAGCCCCAGCCTTGGGCAGAATGGGCAGAATGGGCACAATGGGCATGCTGGGCACAACGGGCCAGAACCTCGGACCTTGGCAACATGTTTCAAGGCATGGCGCCTGGTTGTCTAAGCTTTGGCGTGCAAACAGCAGCTTCTCAGCTTTGCACTTGCCAGATGCCCAAAATTATAGTGGCGTTGACCCAGGCTGGCGGCAACCTGTGCGCGTCTCAGTGTTTGTGGGCTGCCTCGGGTTCAGCCCAAAAGCCACTTCCCTCCGCAAGTGGACAGGCGGTGGCTACCTGCCGCAGGGTGCCGGGGCTCGTGACAGTCCGTACCGGGAGGCAGGGGTGAAGGGGTGAGATGTGGAAGAATGTCAGAAAGCCGAGGTGCCAGCTTCGCGGCTCGCCTTCCAGGAGGGGCGATGCATCGGAATTGGTCACTTAGGCTATTTGGCACAACGGCCTTGATAGTTCTCAAGTCAGGGGATGTCTGGGGTGTTAACCCGCTGTGAAAGCAGCATGCCCCAGAGAGGGAGCCGCGCAAGGGCCCCGGCTCCATGGCCAACACATGGGCAGCACCGGCAGCACAGGCCATTGGCAGGAGTTGATTTGTGTGCTCGGGAAATGTTGTTGTGGGCTTGTGTGAGCTCTTGCTCGTGCCATCCAAGCCAATCTTTTAAGGGCTTCGAAGTGCGAGAGTTCGGATGTGAGGGGTGGCGCGCTCCGCTTCGGCAAGGCGCAAATGCCGCAGAGAGGCCCCACAAACCACATTCGAGACTCGCTGACAGGCGGGTAGCTCCTTGGGTTTGAGGTGGACTTGTCCGTGCCGGCTCGGCCAAATCGTGGGAATCGCGTTGCGGAGGTGCGCCAGGGCGGCGCCGAGACGACAGCGTAGGTGCGCAAGCTCTGGAGCCTGTGTTGAATCTGCCGAGCATGCTTAGCTGTGTGCGCTGATCAAAAAGTGGGACTAACAAGCTAAAAGCTGGTTTCGAGAGCAAGAGGAAACCGAAGCAGACGGAGCTATCCCAACACGTGGATTCTCAAGCAAAGCGAGAGATGCCTTTGATGACCAGGGAGCCGGGCAGGCTCGCGCGAGTATGGCCCTCGGCAGCGGGGAGAAAGTTAGGCTTTCGGAAACATTCGGAAACATGAGTTTCTCCGCTGAGACCTGCGCGCTCTATGCCGTTCTTGGCACCCCATGGCCCCATGGTTGGACTAGATCTAGCACCTGTTTGCCTCGGCGGGAATCACTTTTTTCCCTTCGAAGCAGGATGCAAAGGACGAAAACGTCGATGGGGGCCGTTCTAAAGTGCAAGTTTCAGATTATGTAAAGGGTGGTCCTGAATCGCTGGCCAAAGGAACACGAAAGGACTGCACAGACAACGAACACGGACAACAAATAATTTCATTGTGTGCTTTTGGTTTCTTGCTGTTGGTGGCGACGCAAAGGTTTCCTACGTACTCCCAGCAGTTGGCCGTTGAAAAGGAAGTTTTCAGGCACCTTTATCTTAAGCAACCCCCCCCCAAATGCATACAATTCTTGGCTTGCAGACAGCGATGTGGGAACCGACAAGGCTGACATGATGCCATGCCAGCCGCGCATGGAAGTGTTTTGCCGAGGCCTTCGCCAAAGACCTCGCCTGCCGACCGGTACCCGTGGGGGCCTCGGGACACAGCTTGATGGAGCCGAGTGGGGCTGTCAAAGCTGTCAGGCAAAGAGGGGAGTCACCGCAAAGAGGTGTCAGCCCCTCAGGTCGTGTCAAGCGCGGTGAGCGCATATCAACTGTGTGTTGTCAAGACGGAACGCTACCAGGAGGGACCAGCTCTTGGCGCTGCCAAGGAATCGCCCATGCGGCTACCGAACCGGTCATCAGGTCGCACTGGGAGCACGGGCCGCAGTGCATTGAATCGCCTTGTATGGCCTTTCGTTGGTGTAAGAAATCTGGAAAGGCTCTTGCGGATATTCTTGCGGGGGCCCTTTCATTCAACACCTATCCGGGCCTATCCGTCCTTTATGGCTTGCAGACCTTGGCCCCAAGGGGTTGTATCGTGGGCTGGTCCATCTTTTCTTGACCCGGCCTGCTACATTGCTGGTCTTGAGCGCGCGGCCTGTGCAGCAGTTGGCTTGAAACCCATCGGAGGGTCGACACCTGGCCTGTTTTGCTGCTCGGCTGGCTGGTTGTTCTGCTGATCCTGAGCACAGGGCTGGAGGTGGCAGGAGTAGCGAAGCCAAGGCAGATGGCTGCCCCTGGAGAGTATTTGCCTCTCAACATCCTCATCACTGGCGGCGCTGGCTTCATTGCGAGTCATGTGGCCGAGCACTTGTTCTTCAAGTACCCAAAGTACAAGAGACTTCGGATTTTGTTTGACAAGTTTGCTTCATTTGTTTTGGCCAACCGAGTCACACAGATCAGGATTGTGGCAACATGTAGCGACTAAGCTTGTGTGCATTTAAGGATCGTGATCCTGGACCGCCTGGACTACTGCTCCAACACCAAGAACTTTGAATCCATGATGGGGAAACCCAATTTTAAGTTCGTGAAGGGAGATATCAAGAGTCCAGACCTTTTGCAGTACATCATCCAGCAAGAGGAGGGGTCATGGGACCAGTCCCTCCACCCCAAAGTGTCAATGTCAATTCGAAGCGCCAACAGAGGGCCTTCCGTTGCAGAAGGCATATACATGATGTTCCAAATCAGGGATGCCGTTGCAGGCTCCTGGCGGTTCTTGTCCGATGCACCTGCCAGGAGATCGACACCGTCATGCACTTTGCAGCTCAAACTCACGTAGACTTGTCCTTCGGCAACTCTGTGACCTTCACCGATGACAACGTGCTCGGCACTCACAGTCGCCAGCCAGCAAGCCATTTTTGTGATGTGGCTTTTGGTGCATCCAGCATGTCACGTTGGGTCGGCGGCCCTCGTGAGGACGGCTGCAATGCACGTTGGTGCATCTGAGGAATCCTGGAAGTGCTGAAGGAGAACAAGAAGCAAGTGAAGCGGTACATTCACGTGAGCACCGATGAGGCCCTCCCTGAGGCTTTGTGAGCGTCCATGCTCAGCACGGTACTGCAGGTCTACGGCGAGAACTCCAGCTACTCCGATGCTGGCGACATGAAGGCGGGATCGCAAGGACATGTGCGTGGGCTGCTGGTGGAAGATAGCGTGGTCGGACCGCGGTGTTTGATTGAGCAAGGGTTAGTCACAAAGGATGAAGTTGGGCCAAGGAGGGGGCAAGGAGCAACCCAAAGACAGTCAGGTTGAGGCGACATCGCCGCTGGATCCCACCAACCCGTATGCCGCATCCAAAGCAGCTGCAGAGATGATGGCTCTTTGGCATGCGCTTGGAGGGTCAGCTGCTGTGATGCCTCACGGCATGTTGCAAGCACGCAGCCATGTTCCACGCATGTTTTGCATTGTTCCAAATTTCGTAGTGGGAAGGCTTGCCACCTTCATCTTGGCTTTGTTCTTGCCCTGTTGGCGAACGGGGATTGAAACTCAGCCGGCGCGGCACCTGGTGTAAGGTCAAGTCCTATCATCGGTCCTACAACCTTCCAGTTGTGGTGACCCGCTGCTCGGAGGAAAGGATAAACTTGTCTCAGTGGCAAGTGCTGACAGCATGCTGGAACTTCACTTCAGATGGCTTTTGCAATTGCTGTTTTTTTTCCCGAAAGCATCGCGAAGGGTTCTTCCGTGCGGAGCCCTTGGACAAGTTACACAGAGCCAAGTTGCACAGAGCCAAGTTGCACAGAGCCAAGTTACATAGAGCCAAGTTACATAGAGCCAAGTTACATAGAGCCAAGTTACATAGAGCCAAGTTACATAGAGCCAAGTTACAGAGCCAAGTTACAGAGCCAAGTTACATAGAGCCAAGTTACATAGAGCCAAGTTACATAGAGCCAAGTTACATAGAGCCAAGTTACATAGAGCCAAGTTACATAGAGCCAAGTTACATAGAGCCAAGTTACATAGAGCCAAGTTACATAGAGCCAAGTTACATAGAGCCAAGTTACATAGAGCCAAGTGGCACAGAGCCAAGTGACACAGAGCCAGGTAAATCGTAAAAAGTCCACAGTTTTTGAACCTCGACCACGTGAATCTCCGCAGAGGGTCGCGCGCGGCCAGCAGAAATCGTAAAAAGTCCACAGTTTTTGAACCTCGACCACGCGAATCTCCGCAGAGGGTCGCGCGCGCACCGCAGAAATCGTAAAAAGTCCACAGCTTTTTAACCTCGACCACGCGAATCTCCGCACAGGGTCGCGCGCGCACCGCAGAAATCGTAAAAAGTCCACAGTTTTTTGACCTCGACCACGCGAATCTCCGCAGAGGGTCGCAATCCCGAGCGACGATCAAACTCCCGCCCCGGCGCGGTAGAAACCTAAACTAACTTACATAGCTGCTAACGCCGAAGCTCTACGCAAGCTCTACTTGCGCAGAGCAACTTGCTCAGAGCACTTGCGCAGAGCAACTTGCACAGAGCACTTGCGTGCAGCAGCGTGCAGCAGCTTGCAGAGAGCAACTTGCGCGCAGCAGCCTGGAACAATGCAGCTTGCGCAGACCACTTTCGTGAGAAATCGCGCGGCGCAGTTCGAGAGGAAAGTAGGATGATGAGATTGAGCTCTCATTTGACCACACACACTGAGCATCGCCGCGCGCAGACACGCTCGCCGCAGCGATGTAAAAAGGTGTCTCCGCGGCTGGATGAGCGCCTGTGGAAAAATGCTAGAGGACGATTGGCCCGAACAGGAGCCCTCTGCGGAGATTCGCATGGTCGAGGTTCAAAAACTGGGAACTTTTTACGATTTCTGCGGTGCGCGCGCGACCCTCTGCGGAGATTCGCGTGGTCGAGGTTCAAAAACTGGGGACTTCTTACGATGTCTGCTGGCCGCGCGCGACCCTCTGCGGAGATTCGCGTGGTCGAGGTTCAAAAACTGTGGACTTTTTACGATTTCTGCAAGCCGCGCGCGACCCGCTGCGGGGATCGTGCGTGTCGAAGCGCTCTCGCTGTGGCGCCGTGCGAATTTGTTGCTCGCGAAATGGCCTTTGGAAGTTGTCTCGTGGCTCGCGCGCCTGCTTTCGCAATCCCGCGGTCGCGGGTTCGATTCCCCCCTGGTCCGCCGCAGCTCCGGCTTGAAAATCGCAGCTTTTAAGTACAAACGTAGTACGCGGAGCGTGCTCCTGCAGCTCCGGCTGGAAAATCGCAACTTTTAAGTACAAAAATAGTATGCGAAGTACATTCCCACAGCTCCGGCAGCACTTGCGCAGAGCAACTTGCGCAGAGTCACTTGCGCAGAGCAACTTGCGAAGAGCAACTTGCACAGAGCAATTGCACAAAGCACTTGCGCAGAGCAACTTGCACAGACCAACTTGCACAGAGCACATGCGCAAAGCGCTTGCACGGAGCCACTGGCGCAGAGCACTTGCGCAGAGCAACTTGCTCAGAGCACTTGCGCAGAGCAACTTGCACAGAGCACATGCGCAAAGCGCTTGCACGGAGCGACTGGCGCGGAGCAACTTGCGCAGAGCAACTTGCACAGAGCACATGCGCAAAGCGCTTGCGCGGAGCAACTGGCGCAGAGCACTTGCGCAGAGCAACTTGCATAGAGCGCTTGCGTGCAGCAGCGTGCAGCAGCTTGCAGAGAGCAACTTGCGCGCAGCAGCCTGGAACAATGCAGCGCAGACCACTTTTGTGAGAAATCGCGCGGCACAGTTCGAGAGGAAAGTAGGATGATGAGATGGAGCTCTCATGTGACCATACACACTGAGCATCGCCGCGCGCAGACACGCTCGCCGCAGCGATGTAAAAAGGTGTCTCCGCGGCTGGATGAGCGCCTGTGGAAAAATGCTTTCGGGCCAATCGTCCTCTAGCTTTTTGTCTCATTTCAAGCGCCCTCAGAGAAGCATTGGGTCGCAGCCCAGGTGGCAACAACGTGTATGGGCCACGGCAGTTTCCAGAGAAGCTGATCCCAAAGATGATCATGATGCTGCAGAGGCGACAAGCCCTGCCATGTGTGTTGAGTGATGTGCTCGGCAGATAGATGAGATACTTTTGGTGTCTCCTAGCCTCGTTACTTTAATTCGCTCCTGGGCCAGGAACAAGAAGCTTACCGTCCATGGGGATGGTGCCAGCAAGCGCTCCTACTTGCACGTGAAGGATGTGGCGGCAGCTTTCGACATCGTTTTGCACAAGGGTGTCACAGGCCAGCGGCGCATGTTTCTGCAAATCAGTGAAACGCCTAACCCGTTCTCAGAAGGGAAAGGGGATCCCCGGGGTTTTTGGGAACGTAGGAATCCTTCCTTCATTCCCAACCGAGAATCGGCAAGTGTTGGTTTCTGTTTGGGGCCAGTCTCAGTGGCCGGCAGGCTCACGTTTTGTTGCCGGGTCCGCACAGGGAAGGCTTCGTTCGTGCGACCTTGCCCAATCCAACCTCAAGACTTCCAGCTTGGCACGCTCAGCGGTTTGACTTTCACACTTTCATTGCCATTCGTGGTGTTTTTACTGATCCCTGGACACGTCCCATGAATACAGTTGAATGTGGTTTCTGAGCTTGAAAAGCGAGTGTTGTGCCATCTCGGAGCGCACGTGAAAGCAAGCGGCTTTCACGCCACCTTTGAAGCAACAAGGCTGTGGCAAATCCAAACATATCGACAACTATTCGGGGAAATCAGGAAACCTGGGTTTCGTTGTTGGTACGAAGCTCTCAAGACAGACGGACTGACTTTCGACGCACATTTAGAAGTTGCACATTGCACATTTTGTTTGGCAGAAGCTCGTGATGGCTTTATATATTTGGCAGACTGTTTTTCTTGGGCCGCTGGGGCTTGCGTTTTGAAGTCCAAGCCCTTCCCAGCCGAGTTCAAGGAAAGCAGCTTGTCCGCACACTCTTCTGTCAACTGCACGGAGCACAAAACCGATTTCTGACCGTGCGGCAAGGCAGCACTTACAACATCGGAACCTCAGAGGAGCACTCTGTGATTTCCATTGTGCCTTGGCATTGGTGGCTCTTGTTAGCGGCCCATCTGGGCGTTGTGTGCAGCATGTATGATGTGAGGTGAGGCAGATCATCAAGATGCTGAAGCCCGATGTGGACCCCGAGAAGATGATTGAGCACGTGCGCAACCGGCCCTTCAACGACATGCGCTACTTCCTGGACCTCCGCCAGCTGGAAAGCCTGGGCTGGAAGGACGCGGACGGCAAACCCAGATGCTTCTTTGTGGTTCCAATAGGCATGGCGATTGGATTTGCACATGCCGGGTCATCAGGCTTGAATGCAACAAAGTTGGGTGCGGTTGGAGCAGAAGCTCTTGCCAAAGCCAGACAGACAAACACAGACACCACAGACACCCCCGCAGAGCTCAGGAGACCGTGAAGTTCGAAGAGGGCCTGAAACAGACGGTGGATTGGTTCACCGTGCACGGCAGCAGCTTTTGGGCCTCCTCGGACCTGGACTCGGTGCTCGTGGCGCACCCCGTGCCCATGCTGGCCATTGAGCCCCCGCTGGTGGTGGACGCCACCACCAAGGCGGTTTGAGGGGATGGGTGTTTGGGGGGGGGCTGAAGGTGGCCTGGGTTTATCAGTATGGGAGGTAGGCAAGATGGCCGGCTTGTTTTGTTGCCACGCATTTGGCTGGCCTGGGCCTCGCTGCAGGCACTTGAGCCCCCAGCGAAGAAGGCTGGTCGCACTATACGCTATGCATACATCAATTATGAGTCTACTCGCTTGAGTGAGTTTGGTGCAGAACCTTGCAAAATCTTGGTCCAGGCGAAGAAGGTGAAGTTCCTGGTCTTTGGAAGGCCGGTTGAATTCCAAGGCTCGCATATTGTGCGGCCTCAAGCAGCAATTCTGCCGAGGACAGGCTGGATTGGGGGGATGATCGCCAACCTGCTGACCCAGAAGGGCTTCTCCTGGGAGCGGCTCGCTCAGATCTTTGAGCCCTCCTTTTGTTGAGATGTTCTGCATCGGTAGCAGCGTGTCAGGCAGCCTACCCCCAACCTACACACTCCGAGGTGGGCCAACTCCCGGCTGCAGGACAGGGAGAGCGTGGAGCGGGAGCTGCTGCACAGCGGCTGCACCCACGTGCCGCTTGGCTGTATGCGTTTGCTCGGCGCGGGGTGGTGGTGCAGCATGAGCCAGCCGGGCGTTTCCCCAAGCAAGAGCCCAGCTGTGAGTGGCAAAGTGACCTTCTCCTCACCTGCCATTGGTGGGCTGCAGGTTGTGTTTTGGGATCTGGCAGGATGTGTTCCCAAGTTCCAGGGCTGGTTTGGGTGAAGTTGGTTGTTCGGACCCAGCATGTCAAACTGAATGCTGGAAACGTGCTTTCTCAGATCAGAAACACGTGCTTTTGCTTGGCCTGCAACTTCACCTCTAGTAGAAACTTGCACGACTGAGGATGAATGCTGCTGGGCTAACTGGTCGGCCAAACGTGGATTGGTGCGAGACGCACCGGCAGGAGGGATGGCTTTTTGACGGTGTTGCCCAGGTGCTGGTTCAGCCAGGTTGCAGAGAGGGCGGCTGCACGTTGCCATCACGTGTGAAATGTTTGTAGGAGACCATCCGGGTCAACGTCATGGGTACTTTGACTCTGGCAGACCTGTGCTCCATCCATGGAATCCACATGACCAATTTTGCCACAGGCCGGTCATTTTGGGTGCTCTTGGTGGAATTCATCGCTAGCAGGCAGAGTTTGATGTCCTGCCATCGGACCCTTGCAGAGGGCCAGCAGAATCTGCAGGTCCAACCAGGCTTCGTTGGTACTGTTCGGACTCGCCTTGAGCTCAACGGCACTCCCCCGGCAGCTTTGGAGGCTGCATCTTCCATTACGACGAGAGGAAGCCCGAGAAGGTGGAGCGGGAATCGAACTTGGTTGCCAAGGATGCGAACCTCACTTTCAGCGCCTATGGCTGGTTGCAGTTGACGGTGGCCCGTTCGTCTTTCTGTTGGGGGGTGTCTTTCTCTTGGGTACCCTTGGGGGATGTTTTCTAGGGAAGCCAAAGGGAAACTACTCAATTGTTTCGGTCCATCATTTTGAAGCGGTTTGACGACTATTTTGTGGCCCGAAAGGGGCCAGCCTAGATTCTCCTTGTTTGAGGCGAGGAGGACAGGCCCAATTTCACGGGCTCCTTCTATTCCGAGACCAAGGCCGGCTGGGAACTCAAGGCTTGAAACCGTGGAAAGCAACCCTTGCCGGACCTTGCCGGACCTTGCCGGGCCACCAGGGGTACGTGGAGAACATGCTGCGGGAGTTCACCAACGTGCTGACGCTGCGGGTGCGGATGCCCATCGACGGGGACATCCTGTGCAACAAGCGGAACTTCATCTACAAGATCGCTCACTACAACAAGGCGGGCCGTCCCGGCTATCGCAGCTAAGGCAAGTTTGAGTGGGGAGGGCCCCCCTGCTAACCCGCCCCTTTTTCAGGGAGGATTCCACAAGAGTCATGAGTTTCTGCGGGCCCGGCAAGGATGAGGCCCGGAATGTGGGTAGAGCTGGGGTGGAGATGCCAAAGGCTCATCTCATCTCACAATTCCAAAGGTTGATCCCGATGGTCTAGCAGGTCACATTTGAACGGCACATGCCGTCAGTGGGTCGCTGACTTTTTACTTGCCCGCGCGTTGTTACCAATTGGTGACTCATCTGGGCTAGCGCACAACAACTTAGCTGACTTAGCTGCCGCTTTTTTGCAGTGTTGCTGGTGCAAAGGTCAAGAATCTGAAGAGAGGCAAAGGATGGCTTCTGTTCGCAGGTTGTCAACATCCCCAACAGCATGACAGTTCTCCCAGAGCTGCTGCCCTACGCCATCGAGATGGCGCTGCGCCGGCTGGTGACGGCCCTGGTCGTGTCGCGACGGCTGCCGTAGGGGATGCAAGCCGTTGATGCCTGGGACCTTTTGTTTGCGAGGATGGGATCTACAACTTCTGCAATCCCGGCGCTATTAGCCACAATCAGGTGCTGGAGCTGTACAGGGACACTTGGCACATGCGATTTTTGTGTGGCCTACCTGCGGGCAGAGGCATGGCTTTTCATCAGCCGCACCTGCAAAGGATTACATCGACCCGGACTTCAAGTGGGCAAACTTCACCATTGAGGAACAGGCCAAGGTCATCACCGCTGCACGTTCCAACAACGAGCTCAGCCCGCACAAGATGTGGAAGGCGCCATTCGCCTCGTGGCTTTGTTGTGTTTGTGCAAGATGTGAGAACAAACTGTTACGCTATGGAGGGGCATCTCCGCACTGCAAACCAATAAGCGCGGGGTGTCTAGCTCTCCTCTGGCAGGAGTTCCCGAACATGTTGCCGATCAGGGCGCCTTGGCCTTCTGTCTTCTGCGAAGAAGAGCATGATGCATGGGACATGGCCATTGCGGGATTTTTTGTTGAATGTGCCAGCTGGGTGCCATTCCCTGTCAGTTTGCTGTCAAGTAGCCCCTGTGCGCTCGAGAGCGAGGAATCTTTGGTAGAGTTTGTCTTCAAGCCCCTCCAAACCGAGAAGTCGAAGGCGAAGATGGGCGCAAAGTGAGCTGGACAGGCGGGCTCTCGGTGCTGCTTGTGCAGTGGCGTTGCTTGGGCCATAGCCAACTTGTCTTGGACCCGTTGAGCATCCAAGAATCCCCATTGCCGGGACCCCTTGTGCAATGATGGCGGGTTCTTGCATTGTGCCGGTTGCGAGTTTCGAGGCGAGGTGCATGAGAGCTGGGAAGCTGACAATGCACAGCTATGAGCCCGTAGGGCCGGCAGAGAGTTTCTGAAGCCTGAAATTCCAGAATGATCAGTTAGCCTTTGCAAGCACTGTGTGGTAGCACCGCGCTGCCCGTGCAAGTTCAGACTGGTGCGGCCTCACATGCAGGTTCTCCAGGGGAAAAAAGGAGCATGGTAATGAATGCGCTGGATGTGTGAGCTGCGGAGGCAAAATTGAGCTGCCACTGGCCCAGAAGCTGCGCCAGTGAAAGAACATGTTTTTATGGGCCCAGCCATTTTTTGTTGTTGCTCGGGCCCTTGTTCGAGGTAATTTCAGAGCCTGTGAGGTAAGAATGCAGAGGTACCCTGGCATTCAGGCAAGCTCTGGAGACAATGGCACGCGTCGAGCAACCGGAAATCTAGGTGACCCTGGAAATGTCGAAAACGTTGTGTCAGTCAACGGGGGCAGTTCTGGGCCCCCCCGTGCTTCACCCATACAGCACAGCAGAGACGGACACCTCACACTAGCAAGCAATGCAGCAAGTGCCCCACTTTGTCACGGGCAACTTCAAACCTCACCACTTGTTCCTGGAGGAGCGGGCAGTTGGGGAGTGGACCTGCATGTTAGCGGGACCCGCGTGAGAACAGTTGAAGCGGAGGACGCCGAATATGGGCGGGCTTTGGATACGCTGGTGAAGGCCGTGCCGGGGTGCCCAGAGCCAGGGCTTTGCTGCTGGCCACAACTCAGAGCGTCCTGGCGGGGCAGTCGGCTCTGTTCTTGGGTGTTAGGGCTGGTTCAATCGATTCGATCACTGCTCACGTTTGCTACAGCTGTCGTCTGCCTACCCACTTGGCCTTGGCCTTTCAGGTCAGATGTCCTCATCACCTCTTGTGATAGGTCTCGTGTCTTCCTTGGGCGGCGGAAGGCGCGGGCCACACAGCTGACGCTTGCGCTGTTCGCATGGTGCTAGTCAGAGGTGCATCCCCAGCCCGACTGGCGCTGGCCCCGGCATGGCAAAGGCCTTTGCCCAACAGTGTTGCAGCTTTGGTGGCTTTCCTTCGTTTGTCACCGGCAACGTGTGGACCGGTTTGAGCGGCTAGGTGGCTCATGGGTGGCAGAAGCCGGCCAGGCGAATCGCCCGTGCAGGCGGGGCATAGCGGTTTGGCGGTTTGGCGGCTCGTTAAGAGTTTCCAGACAGTGCCAGTGCCTCAGCCAAGGCTGCTGCGCGGAACGTTCGGCGGGAGCTGGGGCTGAACTTGCCAGTCTCGAGGTTTGAGGCTGGAAGCGGCGGTGGATGGGTCCAACACAGCCGGAGCCTGTAGCATGTGTAGCAGGCAGATGTTGTACACAGGCCGTATCAAAGCTTGTTTTACGCTTCAGTGGCTGGGACCCGGACATCTTCTTTATAGGTGCGCCCTTGACCCAGAAGTTTCATTGGCAGGGCTCGAGACGCTTGAGCCTGAGCCTTGCTTCGCCTGCTTGCTGGCTGCGAGCCATGGCCGTCGCCTGCCGGGCGGCCTTTCCGCTCTGGGCTGCGCTGCCAGGCTGGCGTGCGCTGGTTTCCAGGGGCCTCGGGGGCCTTGAGGGCCTCATTGCCTCCCACACGGGCGTCAACCGAATGATACTGGGCGGCCTGCTGGGTGCTCTGACCCGCGTGGAGGTTGTCCGGCCGGCGGAGATCTTCTCGCAGTGGCGGGACTTTCTGAGACCCCGAGAGTTCAGCGTGCGGCTGGATGTGAAGATGAAGCGTGGGGCTGCGCCATACCCTCGGAACCCCAACAGGAAGCGGCCGCTTCCGAAAGTCAAGGGGATCATCCGCAAACTGATCCCCAATTGAGCTTTGCCTTCCAAGCGAGTCGAAAATGCGACCGTTCTTCCCGGGCATGGGGGGACAAGTGCGTGCAAACACATGCAAGGAGAGGTGGGTGGCGTGAGCTCGGTCGGGCTTGGCAGGTCATTGGTTGCTACTCGATGACTTGGGCGATGCGAGTGCAGGCAGAGTAAAGGCTATCCTTGGGCTTCTGGGCTGTGACTTGCCCAGGCGCCAGCAGATCATGGCACCGCGGCCACGGGCTCGACTTCTTGGGGCAACGTTTGGGTAGTCCACCCACAGCTGAGGATATTTCCGCTTTGCACCAGTTGGTTTTGCAACCGGAGGAGGACGATGCTCTGATTACTGCAGCCAGTCCTTTTGGCATCGTGCACCAACACCCGGCCCTTGCAGGAAGCTGCTATCAAGGTGGACGACAAGGCCAGACGAAGTCGCGGCGTCATGTGATTGTCCAGTCGAAAGCAGTCAGACGCAGGAGGTGCAGTAAGCCATCCGCAGGAATACTGGGATCTGCGATGGTTCGACAAAGGGGAGATTCTTGCTGGTGAGTTTCATCCTGTCCTCAAACAGGCAGGCTGCTGAACACTGAAACTACCCATCCTGCCCTGAGCAGGGCCTGCGCGATCTTCATGCCCGCAACTTGTACAAGTCCCTGGAGCAGGCTGGGCTGCGGCTTCTTACTTGTGGCTCGTGGGGCCTTGTTGGGCAATGCCGGTTTCCCCAGGCGGCCTGCCAAGAGTCCAAGGCTGGGGAGAGGGCATTCGGGGACGTCGGCTATTGAGGGGGTGGGGCTTGGGACGAAAGGATATGAAAGGATCAGGCCATGCCGCGCTAGGAGGGGTGGTCACCCAACATACCTGGCATCATTGGAATCCAATTGCCATTCGTGGCGGGGGCTCGGTGTCAGCTCGCACATCAACCAGGATGCTGAGCTGGCAGCTTTGGCTCGCGAGTTCGTGGCTGCAGCGAAGGACTGGAGGTGGTGTGGTCCAAGCAAGCCAGCATGTTCAGCTGGATGGCGCGGACAGGAGTCTCGGGCAATGAGCACGCAGGGCATGGTGCAGGTGGACTTCGATGAGGAAAATCGGAGATATGCTGCGCGGCTGCATTTCATTGGCGTGTCTGCCTTACCCTTGTCAACAGATAGGCCAGCCTGTGATGCGGCGCTTTTGGGATATGTTGCGCTTTGGGCTGGTCCGACCCGAAAAAAGTAGAGCAGAAACAGACAAATGCAGAACGCGAGGGCAAGATGGACTTGGTCTGCTTCATCAGCCAAGGATGTGTCTTTCCACGAGGTGGCTTGAAGCAATGCTTGCACCGACTCCAGTCCGTGGCGTGCCGTGAGCTAGGATCAAGTTCAGCTTAGTGCAAAGCGCGAGCTGGCCCCGTCTTTTGTTTGCAGTCGCCCTTCCATTAGGCAAAGAGGGCCGCTGACACGTATGTGCTTCGATCGGCGAGATCGAACAAGTGGCAAGGGAAAAAGAGCTTGAAGAAAGGAGCCCACGGCGACGGTCCTTGGGCTAGACCGACGCACAGGCTTTGCAGCTTTCCTGCCGCTGCAGCTTGCTCTGTTCAAGACAGAGCAAGCAGAATGAGGGGTGGGAATGCCACGGGAACACTTGGAGGTCACTCGCATCACTCACCAGTCCCCCTGGTCAAGAGAGTTTGACAAGACATGCTAGCAACCGGATGGCAGCCCGGCTTTATGCTGTTGAGGGAACGTCGTTGCAGGAATTTGTTGAAACACAGAGCTTGAAGGGAATATCTGATGCCCGCCAAACTACACGGTGATAAAGCGTATACCGCTGTGCCCTTAGAACACGGCGAGGTGAGTCTTGAGTGGTGGCAGCTTCTTGTTGGAACAAGGGTACCATCTCCTTGGACCAATGCCATGACCCATGCGCCGGCTCTCGCAGCGGCGTGTGCCGGTGAGCGACAGGGCCTGTCCCAATGAGCTGCTTTTGCGCACGTCCAGCGCGCGAGGTGCCAGGAGAGCAACTCGCCGAATCAAGCGGCTCCTGAAACTGCTTTTGGCGTTTGGATGGTTTGGGATGGTCTTTCACTTTTCACTTTCTCATTGACCATTCTCGTAGGGATGGACAAGGTGCCGTGGTGGGACCTCGTGTTTTCCAGAGGCATGCCTGGCCCCGTCAGCGGGGGCAAGTTTTTCTTCAAGGAAAGCGGCCCCGAACGCCCAGGCGGTGAAGGACACATTGGGAGACCTGACAGACAGCGGGACCGACGAGCCAAGGGACCTGGAGGATCGAGTCACAGAATTCCGGAGCCTTGGGCCAGGGTTGTTGCAAAGGGTGATTCCTTGGTTTGGAGCCGTTTCACAAATGCAAGGTGGCAATTTGGGTGAAGCCACGAATCAACCCAAAGTTGGCGAAAGGGGGCAATTGCAGGGTCCCAGGGCCTGCAGAACGGGTCGTGCCAAGGATAGCTCCACGGGTTGTGCGAATCTGTGGGCTGCGCGGCCTTGCTGCTGGGCCCATGGGAGCAGGACGTTGGCCGCTGCGTGTATTCAAAGTCTCCTTATTTCTTCCTGCCCGGCTCTAGGTGCTTACCCGGGGCCCCCGGAGATTGAGCCACGTCAAGGTGTTGGTTTGGATCAACATTCTAGTCGCCATTCGGCTAGGACTGGTGAAGTCGCGGACACCTGGCTTTGGCAAGGGCGTTCCTCCAGCGTCGCGTGCCTTTGGAGCACAGCAGTGGGTGTTGTTGCCGAAGGGCTCTACGCTTCTTAGGTCTTTGAAGTTTCTTCAAAATTAGCAGGAATTCGTACAGGGTCAATTTGGAAGGGACATTGGGAAAGCACAACAAGAACCACCATGACTATCCAATTTCCGCGTCCACAATTGATAAGCAGCATATTTTATGTATGGCTCATATGTGCCTGGCCACATTTGTTGTCATGATAAGGCTGTTGCAGCGGTTCTGCATGGCTGTCTGTTTTTTCACGGTTGATTGAACCGCTTTCGCAACCACATGCTGCGCCATCAGCGGCATCTACTCTTTCTCTTCCTTTGGATTCGATCTGGGTGTGTCTTCAGTGCCCTTTCCCTTGCGATGTGCCCTCAAGGCATTGAGCAGTGCGTCGCTGTGGCCTTCAGCGAAGCGGACGCACGGCTCGAGGGCGGGCGCTTCTTTGTGCTCACCGCGGCGCACGACGGCTACAATTTGACATGGGTGCCCACAGTAGTGTTGCATGGCTGCAGTCGCCCCAACGTACACGCACACACACACACACAAAGGCCACAAAGGTATATACCTGGTTATGTAACAGTAGGGAGCAGCAAGCTTGTCAGTGCATGAAATTCCAGCTTGGTGCCTGGAGATTGCATACAGCTTTGCAACAGCGTTCGCACGCTCGCCCGGCAGCCACACCCATGTCGTCGCGTATGTGCGCTTTCTCTCAGATTTGAACTTCACGCTGCTGGCAGGTCGGAGGTGCCGGGCCAGCACGACGAGGCCGGGGCCAAGCCTCTTTGCTTGAAATGGGCCAGGGCAACTAAACACCTTGGTCCTTGCCTGGGGCACCCACCCTTTGTTCTGAATGGAGTTTGAAGGGTTGCCAAAATGACGACCATCTTAGGCAACACAAAATGCAACCAAGATCCTAGAGAGGGGCTATTTGTAGACCTACTTGCAGCACTCCTAAACTATTCTGCTAACTGTGTTGCACTGACGCAGAGTGTGATTTGTAGCAACCAACCTGACGCGCTAGGTTCTTGGAGGTGTGTGGCCAGAAAGCAGAAGGTTTGGGCCCTCGTGGGTAGGAGCGTATATGGGATCCTGCCCCCAGCCATGTTGCCCCATTTGTTCGAGGTGGTGTGTGTAAACGTCTAGTGGGCAAGGGCCTCCTTGTGTTTTGTCCTCTAAGAATGGATCGATTCGTGCCTGGATGGCGCTTTGCCAGGCTGGCTGGCAGCACGTGGCGCTGTTGCCCTTCCGTTCGGCCCCTTAGCTGCACTGGCTGATGCGCACCTTTCGGCCGGACATGCCACAGGCAATCCTCATGCGGTCACACATCACGTATTGCTTGCTGGGTGTGTGTGTATGTAGATATATGTAGAGCTATGCAAGGATGTGTGCATATGTATACACCTACATACAGTGTACACATGCGTAATATACACCCGCAAGTCCACGTGCATTGAGCAATTGAAGCATGAGTCACCAAAACACACGGTTGCAGGACGGAGGGATTTTTGTGGGCCAGCTGTGGGAATGGGGATGGCATTGACCAGGTCTTCTCCAAGTTCGAGGCTGGACGCCTTTCCTCTAACCAACGTAGGCAGGCGCCCACGAGGATTGTTTTAAATCACTCGACACTCAGATTCGAGTTTCCTTTGTCCTTTTTGCATGCGAGCCCTGGTCGTCGGGAAGTCTCTTACGCTCTTCTCGCCTTTCGCCAGGGCCTGGCCTCCAAGCCCCCGCGCCGCAAGGCACGCCGGCAGCGCGGGGTTCGGGAAAGGGGCTCAGGCTTCGTTGAGGGGGAGGTCTTCAATTGCAGGGTGCCT
Source organism: Effrenium voratum (assembly GCA_963377175.1). Lineage (NCBI taxonomy): Eukaryota > Dinophyceae > Suessiales > Symbiodiniaceae > Effrenium > Effrenium voratum. The sequence continues at coordinate 593,847 of CAUJNA010003295.1, read as the reverse complement.
GGAGGTGGCAGTGAAGCTCTAGGGAAGCTGTGGCAGGCCACTGCCGTCGCGGACATGGCTGCCGACACGAGTCACCTGGCATCAGCTGCTGACCCCCTGACCGAGGTGCGGCATCTTTGCGTCCACAGTTCCGCTTTAAACAAGTCTGCTGGGCTGCTTGATGGGTTCCACTGGCAGCAAGGCGGCAGTCAAGGGATTCAAATGGTAACCTTAGAGGGTGGAGAGCAGGAAGTCCAGGATGGGAGCCCCTCTCGAGAGGTGGGCGTTGGGTTGGCGAGGGCTTCGGGGCCAGGAGCTGAAGCAGCAGGGTTTGGAGGGTGTTCCTGCGCTGATCTTCGTGCTGGCGAAGCTGTACGTGTCCTCTGGTTACTTAATTGCGAGCCACTGCGAGGGCATGTCAAAATCGGGGCCGGACTTTTTTCCCTTGGAGGGAGGGCCATTGGAGATGAATTGCTGTGCCGAGGACGCCTGAGAACGTTTTCCAATCCATTGGCGCAGAGAAGCTCGGCAAAATGGAGTGTCTTCCAAATCGCTGGTTTGTCTTTCATCTTTGCACAATTCTCAGCTCAGAGTCCGCCGTTGTTTGGCATCCCGCTTCATGTACCGAGGGATCCTGAGAGATTGGCACTTTGTCCTCAGGAATGGTCAGGTGAACACTGTCCAGCTGGAAGCCTTCTTTCGCAGGCTCCGAGTGTGGCGTGGGGGGCTGCAGGTAATGTCCGGCAAGCACGGGCGTTTTGCACAGGGGTGAAAGCTCTGCAAGGCACAGAGAGAAAGAGAAAAAGAGAGAGTGAGAGGCAGAATGAGAGCGACACGGAGAGAGGCAGAGAGATAGGGAGACAGAGCGAGCGAGAGAGAGAGAGAGAGAGAGAGAGAGAGAGTGAGAGAGTGAGAGCGAGAGGGAGAGAGAAGAGAGAGCGAGAGAGAGAGAGAGAGAGATGGAGAGACGGAGAGAGGGAGAAAGAGGCAGAACAGGGCGGGAAGCCGCAGACAGGCGCAAAGAGGCGCAGAGAGGCGCAGAGAGACGGAGAGACATAGTGAGACAAGAGTTTTCGGACGGATGGTGCGGAGATCTTTCCGAGTTCACCAGCTGCACTTTGACTCCCGCTGACGCGGCACGGCATCAGCCGCCGTTGCATCAAAGCAGATGGGATGGAAACAATAACGAGCTTGTAAAACACCTCAACACGCACGCGGCACCACAACCATGCACACTCCCGGCAAATGGCGGATGTTTCGATTGGTAGGAGGAATTTTATGGATTCCTATGTTACTTGCCATGACAGGCAGATTGCTGGCATTGGGTGCGTCAACCTGCGCCTGAAGAATCACCTCTCAACCAAGTACCCAGCGAAACGGGGATGATGCGAGGGCATGATCGCATGATTGCAAGAGCCTGGCTGTCCAAGGTCAGGTCGCAAACGTCTCAAACGACAGAGCCAGATCCACTGAAATGGCAACACTGCTCAGACCTCATTATGAGATGCAAACATTGCCTCCGCGCATAGACCGTGAGGCAACGCAAGCCAAGGATTGTACATGCTGCAATTTGTAGCGTTTTGGACTGCCCTATAAGGAAACCACGCAGTGCCAGTCCCGAAGCCTTTGGCTATGAAAATGATTTGTGCTGGAAGGAGAATCCTTGCGCTCGACACGTCAGTGGCGGTGCCCTGTCCCCTTTGCAGGACATAGGAAGTTCATGATGCCCATGGTCGTGTCTCAGGACTACAAATGGCTTGAGAAAGCTGTTCGCCACCTACAACAATTCTGACAGTTGTACCATGCTTGAGCGGAACGGTCCTCCCTCCCCTCACCCGTTGGCCCTTCGGGTGCAGGCTGCGGCAAGACGTGGAGGCCCTGACGGGACTGAAGGCCGCCCGGCTCTTCCGCGAGCTGGATGTGCGGGGCAACGGCTTTGTGACGCTAGAGGAGTGGGGCAACGGCTTGGATGCCCTTAGTTTTTGCATCCTGCCATTGAGGCCATGTCTGATTGCTTTGGGCTTGGGGTGACGGGAAGTAGATAATGGCCTGCTCCTTCCTTGACATCCAACCTTCGGGAGATCCCAAACACAGTGCAGGGAAGGGAGAAGGTGGATGGGAAGGAGTGAAAGTGTCTGAGGTGCGAAGGTGGGATTTCCTGTCAACAATTCACTCTCCTATCCATGTCCTACCAGCCAATGAGTGAGGAATGAGGCTGGGATAAAGGACATGGCATGCCTTTGGGACTGAGCAGAGCGGTGAGGACTTGGGGTGCAGCAGTACTGACGTGCAAAAGTCGCTGCCCTGCCAGTGCGAGGGCGAGTGCATTTCTCAGGCGCGAGACAAATGCTGCGTGCTTCAGGGAAGGTTGTGAGAGCTGAAGCAAGGCATGCCTGGCGGCCTGATTTGAATGTCCGGGGATCTTGAAGATAGGGGGCGGCAGGTGTGGACTCGGGTGGCTGGCAAGCAGAGCGATGAATTCGGCCGCGACACTTCGTGTGTGTCGGGCACGGCGTCTTCAGGGCTTGTGGCTGGGCTGCAGGCTTCTAGTTGCGAATCGTTCCTTGCAACGCTTGCTTGCTTGCTTGCTTGCTTGCTTGCTTGCTTGCTTGCTTGCTTGCTTGCTTGCTTGCTTGCTTGCTTGCTTGCTTGCTTGCTTGCTTGCTTGCTTGCTTGCTTGCTTGCTTGCTTGCTTGCTTGCTTGCTTGCTTGCTTGCTTGCTTGCTTGCTTGCTTGCTTGCTTGCTTGCTTGCTTGCTTGCTTGCTTGCTTGCTTGCTTGCTTGACTGTTTTCGTTTTTCTTTTGTCGGCTTGGTGATTTGGCGGGGTGCCTTCTTTGCTTCGCTGAGACCCTGAAGACGCTGAAGACGAAGAGCACCTTGCGCTTCACCAAGCAGGCCGAAGAGCATGGCTTTCTTGAGGGACAGCGGCGGAGAGCATAGCTTGTGCAGCCAGAAAGCTTTCCAGAGGCGAGAAGCCGGCGGCACTACGACAGAACAAGCGGCTTGGTCTGGAGGGTGTTTCAGGCCAGAAAGCAGCATTTCGTTTGCTTTTCACGCCACGCAACTGAAACTTGCCCACGTATGCCGTTTCTTGGGGAGGCAACCAGTCAGGATTTCAGTCAGGGTCCTTATTCGCTGACTGATGACCATCACCCACACGAGTTGTCACTATGGCACATGGCCGTCAAGTTTTAGGCCTGGCTTTCACTGCGACGCACAATGTTGCTATGTCCCCAGACATGGCCCCTGGAATGGAGAAGCCCTCGCGCATTGGCCCTCCTCACTTTGGCTTCTTGTTCGTGACTGCGCTGTGAGGCGACGATGGCGCATCCCGCACCACCAGGGGAGAGAACGTGCGCCAGCGGAGGAACGAAGTGATGCGACGGGAGCGGGAGTCCTGCGAGGTCCAGGAGCCGGAATGGGAGAACTGGGGGGGGGGGGCGCAGCTTTTTCCACCAAGCAAAGAGAGATCCCCACAACAAAGCGGAACCTCTGCGGACCCTGAGTCCCAGCAGCTGCTTGAGTCGTTGCCATGGCGCACCCCCTAGCTAGTTCTGTTGGGTTAGGTGTGCAGCCCCTGATACTTACCAGTAGTTGCAGCCCTTGATGGTCTGTTGCCTACGACAGGTTTCATATTTTGCTCAGGCTTTTGCCTTTTAAGAGGTCCGATGTTGATCCATGGCCGTTAGGACACGCACCTGGACCTGGAGAGGGAGCGCTTCATCACGACTGTGCGGCTTGGCGAGGTTCCCCCAAGCTGTTCTTCTTATTGCGTGGGCCACTGCCCCAGAAAGGAAGATGGGGGGGGTTATGTGATGCTGATCTGCCGACAAGGGTTAGTAGCTTGAATGCAAGCTTACTTTTTGCATATTTATCAAATGAGATCATATGACTAGCGGCGACCAGGGGGAGATTGCGAAAGGGACACTGACATTTCAGGATCTGATCGCCCGTCAATTGCTCAGGGAGGGCAAGGCCGGATAAAAGTGACTAAGTTCTTGCACCTGAGGCAGAGAACTACAGTTCTCCACCCACTGGACTACACAGTCTCACGGAAAGCATGGGAGGAGCCGCCTGGCCTGCCCCTGTTCAGACCAGCCTTGTCCACAAGCTGCCCCCCAACCCCAATTTAAACGGATCCTGGGAAAGGACTCCGTCCCCCGGGTCCATGTTTTTCTGTCCGATTCTTTCATTTGCACAACTTTGCAAGGAACAGCCTTTAACTACTCCAAGGTGCTAAGCTGCTAGATGCGAGTCGTTGGGAAAGGACCATGTCATGAATCGTGCAATACACGGCTCACCCTTCCTCCCCTACCACAGCTGTTGGAGGACCGTGGCTTTAGTAGCCCGGCCCTGTGAGGGTGCCAAACTAACCGGGGTATGAGTTCCTCCCCCTCTTCTTTGCGTTTTCGGCGAGGAGATGGAGTCCAAGACCCGCCTGGTGCAGCGCCTCGCGGCCGAGGCGGAGGCGGCCTTCGCGCGGAACCGGGGGGGAAGCCACGGCGCCCTGGCCGGATACTCGGGGGGAGGGAGGTGTAGGTGGGATTGGAACGCAGGTTTTGGCAAAAACGCAGGAGGCGTAACTTGCGTCTGCACAGCTTCAGGTGACGTTGTGGTTTGGATTAGTGGTTGGGGAATTGGAAGCCTGGTGCTTGTAATCCCCTAAATCCAAATCACCAATTTGAGGCGAGCTGAAAGTTGCGTTTGTCCCTTTCTGTTGCACCGCTCGGGGTGATTTTCATTCCACAGATGGCCAGGGTCGATGAACGCGATGCGAAGGTAGTGTGGTCATGGCCCCATCTGTTGGCTAAGGCGAGGAAGCGAAAGACGAGGCATCTGCCCCAGGGCCAAACACCCCAAGGACACTCTTGGAGAAGCTTGGCGGCGATAGAGAGAAGTTGCAAGCAGAGAGGTCCTCCACAATATGCAGATGGAACCTTTGCCCCTGGTATTTGTAGCCACTCTGTATTGAACGATTTACTGCTGTAAGCCTGACTGGGTGCTGACATCGCCGCTTTTTGTTGCAGCCACAGGGGAAAAACAAAAGTTGATGTTCTCTCCTGTTGGGCTTGCACAGCGCTGAAGCTAACGCATGAGGCAAGTTGAGTGCCAGCTTTCATGCAGTTTCCAGCCAGTGTCCAGGGCTGGCGGAGAGGCGTGTTTTTGCGTCCCTGGTCCTACCACTTGCAGTGGCCGAGGATTTCCAAACAGCGCACCCATTTCGGTACTGTCACGATGAATCTCGAGCCGGAGGTGGATGAGATCATCAACTTCACTAGCCACTTGCTTGAAGCCTAGACCCATCTAGACCCTGAGACCTCCAAGTGGGATCGGTACTGTCCGACTGCCCTTCAACTGCAGACTGGCTTGGTCGGCAGCGACGGGTGCGCTGAGGCATCACCAAGTCAGCGCAGGCGAAGCGCTTGGCACGAGCCACTAAGCAGGCGTCAGAGCCGCCCAACTTCAAGCGGGAAAGGCTGGAGGCGACGACAGGGGTAGTTGGGAGCTTGTGTCGTGTGGTGCGTGGCTCTTCCCATCCGCTCCTGCGAGGGCCACTTTCTAGGCCAGAAGCGCGGTTTTATACTATCGACCATGCTGAACCATAAGGGGTACATGTTGACACAGCCAAGAGCGTGAGGCATATTGCAGGGTGCTATAGTTGCGCGCATGCTCTAGCAGGTGTCCAGCTTGGCGGTGGATCCGCTGCGGCCACGCGTGGCGGCAGGCGGGCCGGGGCTTCGCTTCGGCGTTTGACTGGCTTAGTTGAGATGGGCTCACAGCTCCACGCCACTTGAAGATATTCGAATGGTTCCTCGCACTGAAGCCCATGTCCCGGTGCCAAAATCGCAGAACAGAGCGCCAGCGTTCAGCCTTCCACACCTGTGCGTTGACTGACCATGCTCACCCCACTTCTCAGTTCTAGAGAACTCTTCGTGCATCCCACTTTTACCTTTAAGCAAATCTTACTTCCACTGACGCTACATGCGAGGCATTGGGGACGGGCAGCTCGCGGTGTACTACCTCTTCCGGTCCCATGGGTCCAAGCGTAAGCAGCTGCACCAGATCCAGGGCTTCGATGCCTCCCGGGGCGTGGGGGACGTGGCCACCGCGGTGTGCCTGCCCAGCCGCCAGCTCTCCGAGGAGGGAAGCCTCGCGGTGGAGACGGCGCCGCGATCTGGAGTTGGGGTGTGTGTGTGGGGTGGGAGGGAGGGTGAGGAGTTGAGACATCTTGGCGGTTTGGAGGGAAGAAGGTTGACTGAATTTGAAGGCCTTCTTTCTTCAGTGTCCAGCGTCCAGCGCCTGACCTGCAGTGCCTGGAGCTACAGTGTAGCAACAGCCGTGTATAAGCAGTCGCAGTTTCCACGTGAGGTGCTGGCCGGCTTCGAGAGCGGGCGGGTAGCTGTTTACCGGACCTTCTTCCCGGAGGACTTCACGGAGAAGGGCGATCTGAAGACGTTGGAGGAGGCGGGAGGAGGATGGGGGCCTTCCCTGACTAGAGGACCAGCCACAGCTTGGGCTGCCCATGTTGCATGTTAACTGGTGAGAGATGGCATCATGTGAGTATGCCGGAAAGTTGTATTATGGTACTGCATTTGGACAGGCGAGGGGCATTCAGTGAAAGTGACAACCAACTGTACAGAGTTCAATGTTGCTCTATTTAACTCTATTTGTTCTATCCGCCTCTCATGCGTAGTGCCAACTCTCCGCTGGAAGGTCAAACTGTAGAGCCTCCGGCTCAGTCCGCCGACATTGTCCTCTCCCTTTTCTCCTTCTTCCTCTCTCTCTTGTCTCCTCCCCCGTGTGTTCTGTCGTCCTCTCTCTCTCCCTCTGCTCCCATCCCCCCCATCCCCCCAAGCCTCTCTCCTCAATCTCCCTCTCTCTGTCTCTCTCCATCTCTGTCTCTCTCTATCTCTGTCTCTCTCTATCTCTGTTTGTCTCTCTGTCTCTCTCTCTCTCTCTCTGTTTCTCTGTCTCTTTCTGTCTCTTTCTGTCTCTTTCTGTCTCCCTGTCTCCTTCCTGTCCACGCCCCTCTACAGAAAAAAGGGTACCCTTATTCTAACCTCTCTACTGGAGGACCTAGTCTCTCTCTCTCTCTCTTTCCGTCTCTCTCTCTCTCTCTCTGTCTCTCTCTCTCTCTCTGACTCTTTCTCTGTCTCTTTCTCTGACTCTGGCTCTGTCTCTCTCTGTCTCTCTCTCTCTCTGTCTTTCCGTCTCTCTCTCTCTCTCTGTCTCTCTCTCTCTCTCTCTCTCTGACTCTTTCTCTGTCTGTTTCTCGCTCTCTGTGTCTCTCTCTCTCTCTCTCACTCTCTCTCTCTCTCTCTCTGCGTTGCAGCGTCACATCCCCCCTGAGTTGCCTCGATGTCCGGGCGCTTCCCCTTCATGACCCTGAACTGTCTGCTTACTACTGGCTTTCCCCTTGATTTCCCCTTCATGTCCTTTTCAGGTTTCCCATGATGTCCTGGTCATGTCCCGTCCTTTCCTTTCAACTCCCCCTTCATGTCCCTGTCATTTTCTCGGTATGTCCGCTTCATTTTCCATATATGTCCCGTTCTTCCCTACATCTCCCGTCGTACCGGTTGGTTTCCTTGTGCTTTGTTTCCTTTTCATTCCCCCTGCACTCCCCTTGTTTTCATTTCTGTCCTTTTCATGTCCCTTTCAGTTCCCCTTTGTTTCCCTTTCATTTCCCCTTGCTTTCCTGTCAGGCTTCCTATTTCCTCCCCTCATTTCCTTGCACTTCCTTGCATTTCCCCTTTGCTCCCCAGTATTTCCCGCGAAACAGCACGGTTTTTCCAGCGTTTTCGCAAAGAGGACGTAAACAACACAGAGTTTTTCATGCAAAAGGAGGCAGGAAACCCAAACCAGCAAAGAGCCGGCAGGGGATTCGAGCCTGGGACCCTGTTTTGCGACACTGGCTCCCCGAAGACTACGTTTAGTGGAACGTCATCAAATTACCGCGCGGTATGTGGGGGACCCCCTGAGGCCCACTGCCGGGGTGCCTATCCCAGAAGGGTCCTGTGGTAGTAGAGGTCGTTGATTTGGTCCCTGGATCTATTCCGGAAAAAGTCCAATATGCCAATATGGAGGATTGGAGGATGGATTGTCCCTGGTGGCTTGTGTTGACTGTGAATCCTGTAAAGCGGTCTGCAAGCCTTTTTATCAATGTACCATGAGTCGAACGACTGTACAACTGACTTGAAAGGCCTTGAGCCACATGTCAGCGGAGTGTGTGAATATGCAACAAAAAGCAACACAAAACAGACACAAATTTCTTTTGACCTTTCACACCAAAATGTATGATTGGCTTCTTGGCCTTACGTGCCGTAGCCGTATTTGAAAGTGCCGTAGCCATGTATTGTTACAATGATTCATCCAATTTTGGCGCGGATGGTAAACAGTCTGTACTGATTCTGTGAGATACCTAGATGTATCGAAAAGGTGATGCACAACGCTATGTACATGCGGGACGGATGTGAAACTATTGATCTCTCACTGAATAGTCTTGTTGGCGGTGATGTTCAATCTGGTTGTAGTTCGTAGTGTCGATCGTGGGAGTCTTCTCAGTCGGTCGAATAAGTGCCAAAGGTGGCTGCTTCATCAAGTGATCAGCGGTACCACCGGCGGCTGCTGTTGGATTGACTGCCATAGTCTCCATAATCATTCCAGGTCGAGTCGCCATAGTCTTTCCATTGCTTTGGATTGCTCCAGTACTGCTTGTTGTACTCTTTGTACTCTTGCTGAGTCCAAGATTGCTTCTTCTTGAGGTGCTCCTTGGATCTCTCAAAGTTGCGTTGCCTGGCGGCAGATCTGCTGCGGATGTAGACCATCAGCGGACTGTGCGAGTCGGAATCTTGTGAGCCATTCATGAACACATCGTTGTTCACGTGCTTGAAGCGTTCCGCGGATGAGACCTGATAGTCGAACATGGCAGGCGTTGGATCGTTCCGCATGGCTTCCAGTTGTTCATCTCTCATGGCGTTCATCTCTTCCTTCCGGAAAACCTGCTGGATATTCGTTTTGCCCCACCCAAACACGAATGTCAGCAATATATCTGGAAATGTTCGGTCATACCCTGATCCAGTCTTCCTGTATGAGTGATGACGGAGAATGGATTTTAGGGTGCGTGAAGTCTCCATTGCATACTCTCCGTTTCATTCCACAATCTCTGATATTCCATCATGAGGATATTTATGAGATTTTTGGCCGGATTGAAGACGTGCTGGAGTCTGCTGTAGGTATTCGCGGATTTGTTGGCGTCTCCAGTGATCGCATCGCATTGGTACTGATTGATGGATGAATGTGGAAAACTCCAATGGTAGCAACCGGGAGGTCTGTTACGTGGCGGCTGTCAAACTCGAGGAGTGACTTGTTGGATGATTTTGGGAGCATACCACGATACTCGTCACTCTGCTCGACGTGGAGAACGACAATCTCTTTGTTACGTCCGTGTCCTTGGACAGTGGTGCGTGGTGGCAATCTCGGTCCAATGTACTTCTTGGATTCAGTAAACATGGATGGTCCCGTAGTTGCCAAGCAGTCCGAGGTCGGAATGTCGTATTCAGGATCAGTGCAATTTTCCTCGGTTCCGAAGAAGCATCTGAACATCCCGAATGTGGTTCCCCAATTCTGACTCTTTGTGGAAATGTGTCTTGCCAATAGTTCCACTCTTGCGGAAGGTCCGCCGCGGACAAAGCATGATAACGATGCCCTTGTACCCGAATCGGATGAACGTCTTGATGAGTTCTCTGGATTTATCATCTTGAGGACTGAGGAATGCGTCTGCTTCATTGAGGCATAAGATGTGTGCGCTGTTCTGCATCATCATCTTCACGATTGGTCGGTCCTTCATCGCCATGTTGTACACCTCCCTGCCGTCCAGCTTTGGATTCCTCGTGAGGTTTCCACGGTTCATAGTAAGCATGTTGATCGTCAGGGATGAGGTGAACTCATGCGTCTTGAGATGGTTTACAGAGGGACGGTCGGTCGGCTGCATCAGCGATCCCAGGATGTCGGCAAATGCTCGAATGACATCTGGGTTGTCATGTGATCTAAGCTTCTTCGATCCCAGTGGAAGCTTGATCGGATATCCTGATACTGGCTGTGCCTTCCGGTGCTCGTCCATGGTGGGACATTCTCCTCGATGGCGGAAATAGAACTCTTCTTCTTCGAGGTTGACATCGGGATCGACGTGTGCCAATGAGGCTCTTTTACATTCTGTTAATTTAGGATGAGCTGTTCTGGGATCCTTGTTGTACTTCTCCATGAAATGGAGGAAGTTCTTTTTGGTCTCCACAAGCTCTTCCTCGGCGTCCTTCTTGCTCATTTCTATTTTGAGGTAGATCTCCTTGAGTTCCTGGATGAACTCGTCTAGGTTCTCAGGATTTGGATACTCCATGGTGACCTTTGGCTTGACGGATCTCTCCCCGGAGGGTTCCATGTTCTCCTCTTCAACCTCGTCCTGATCGGTGGAGTGCCGTCGCTTCTTGGTCTCTCTGGAGGAATCTTTTTCAGACCTTTCCTTGTTTTGGTGATCATTTTTCACATGTTTGAAGAAGGCATCGGCGAACTAATGTCTTCACGACCGAGATTTTTCTTCATGATCCAACTGTTACTCATCATGATGGTTCCCTCGGAATCAAATGCCGTAACAATGTTCCTCGCCTCGATGGTTTGATCTGTCAATGCTGTTCGCTCTTCGGAGAGTCGGATGTCGTAGTCCTGGTCCTTGAGGAGTGCCAGGATCAACAAAGCATCTCTTTCTGTTGGCACATGTGTCAATGCGGCTTCTGACGCTTCGTCATCAAGGATAACGTCGTCGATGCATGCCATGTGGATGTGCACTCTCCCCGAAGGGTTCGACTGGGATCTCCCAGATTTCAGCCCGTGCTCCATGATGTTGATCAGGTTTTCTCCATATGTAGCATGGAACATGAAAGTGATGGGCTTCTTCGCGAACGGCTTGATCTTTCTCTCTTCTTCAATGGATTGAGGTGCCGGCCTTCGCATTCTGGACTTTGCGTGAGCTGTGCCTTCGTCTTCATGGGGCGCGTCTGATCTTGACGGATGCGGACTTGGAGGAATGGATTCCGTTGGAAGGTCATAGTCCGGTTCCTCTTGGCGAGGCTCACTCTTCTGCTCGGAGTACAGGGGTCGTCCAAAAGATTGGAGATCGACTTGTCGTGTATGACCGCTGTTGCATCTCACGTAGAACTCCATGTCGGGATCATTGAGGAATTCCTTGCCATTAGGCCGGAGTGCATCGTATGCGGATCTGGAGTTGAGATAGTCGATCCATCTATTTCTTGGAGCAATGTCTCCCCTTGCCTTGCGCTCATTGTATGACCCGTCCACGGATGGATGCACGAACGCAATCTCGAAACGCCTTTAAAGTTCGGGAACATAGCCATCAAGAGAAGTCTTGGCTTATTGCCCATGAAGTTTCCTGGCATGCGTAACGCAGGTCAATGCATCGTAGAGCTCAACGGATCCATCAAGACCCATGTCCACTTGTCGTTTGCATTCTCTGTGTTGGCCTAGCGTGGAATCATGTCGGAAACATCCGGAAAACAATCTGCTCAATCGCTCCAATCGCCAGAGGATGAGGTCGGTGATCTGTTTTGCCTTGGATGGATCCATGTGGAAGTATTTGCACACCTGCTCAACGTTCTGGACGGTCTTCTCGAGATCGATATGGCGGTTGTGACATACCATCGGAATGATGTCTGTTCCGAAAACTTCTGGCTGAGCATTGGTATAGCAGCAAATGCTGTAGACCTTTTTGATGAAGTCCATGTATTGTTTCTCTGTATGTGGACCTTCACCTTGAAGCGTTGGCTTCCAGTAATCCTTGAATCTGGCCTTCAACCAGAATACCTTGGCTCCATGTTGTCGTTCATGATCAGGGATGAAGTGGAATTCAGGGTTCGTCTCGAGGATGGTTGAGCGCTCCTTGTAGTATTCGTACACAAAATTGAGGAATTTAGAATTCCCGACATGTTCTGGATGTACGGATTCCTTCCTGGAGGCTGATGTCCGTATCTGATCCATTTGGTACATGCCACCGGTCGTTGGATGTGAGAGTTGGCCGCATCGCTGGTCGCCTTGGAAGTGCAGGTCGGTCACCAGGATGATTGTCGGATTCTGTCTCCTCATCCAGGATGTTCTTAGGCGCTGGCTTCATCTTTGACATGAGCCTTAGTGTTGTTGGTGGTGACTTTGGAACCAGTTTTGGATGTGGCAGCGCCTTCGGCATTGGATTTCCTGCGAGAGGTTGCTCTTCGTCATCCAGGTCATCATCGTTGTCGGTATCACGATCATAATCAACCTGCTCCATGTTCGCATGTTGACGTTATCTGGTTGTTGAGAGGTGGATGGATTCTCATCGACGACCTGCTCCATGGGGCAGTCGGATGTCTCATCTTCCTCATCACGAGCAGGGGATTCCTTCAAAGGAGATGCCCGTCTCTTCACCAGCGGCTTCGGCGAAGGAGCCGCAGTGCTGGATTGTCCGAAGATCACGTTGAGAAACGGCATGTCTTCGAGGTGATCAAGAATACACGATCGCAAAGGTCGGAATGGTTGTAAACAGAAAGTGGCTGCGGATGCAGACACATATTTCTTGAGATTCAAAATGGATCAATTGCAAAAACACGCATCACGGATTTGAGGAATTGAAAATGTGCAAAATGAAAAACTCATGCATCAGAATTCTTGGACATGTGGATCATGCCCAGGTTCCCCAATAAGCAAACATGGATTCTGCTATACCGACTCCTGCAAAGGCAACGATGTCGGGTCCGTGCTTCGTATTGTGTGCTAGCCACTCAACCAAAAATGCTTTGTTCTGCAACATAGTACGGAAGGGCGGATGTGCATCAACATTCAAGAGATTGCCCGTGAGGACGGCCTTGATGAGCTCGTCTGCTTTGACTGAATGCTTGGTCAGCGAATCTGCTAGGCAGTCTTCACTTCGTACATGTGCAAGATCATGCATCTGTTTACTGTTGCTTTCCTTTCTCAACATTTGGATCAAATGCATTGTCTCTTTCTGTTCCAGGTGATGTGTTGTGGATGCTGTGGTGAGAAGATTATTCGCATCAGTGCGGATGTGTACATCTGCGATTTCGCCTGTGATGTCTGACCAGAGACCGCGAAGAAATAATGCTGAACCGAAACAACGCATCAGTCCGTGCAATTCTGCAACAGTTGTGGACATGGTTGTGGCGGTGATCTTGTGCGTCTCATAGTCGACCAATGAGCCTCTCGAGTTCGATGAGCCCTGGCGAAGATCTCTTTGTTCTGCGAGAAGTATAACATGCGCACGTTGGGATGACTTATCTTCATTGTTGCGATAGGATGCATCTGGATAACCAACTATGCGTGTCTTGCCACGAAGGGGCCAGAATCTCATACTAAGCGGAATGCTTTTGATGGTTCTGACTGTCTAATTAATGGCGCGGACGTCCTCAATGGTCGGTGATGATGCCTTGGATGCACACCTGGAGAATTGATAACCAATGTGGAACTGCGTTCGCGATTGTAGCCAATTGATCTGACCTAGGACACTTCTGTATGTTCTGTATGCAGTATGCATTTGTGGAGTAAGAGGAGTGTCGTCCTTCAGATACTTGTCAAGAGTGATCTCCTGAAGTTCGTCAGTGGCAACGTTCTGATGCACATTGATGTACCAGCCATGCTTGTCATCTTGCTTTCATTGGATGCGTTGTCCTACGAAGAGGCAATCATTTTTGTCTTCGGAACCAACTTAAATCTTTGCGAAGTCGTCCCATGTTTTCCTTCTCGAACACATCATCACCCGTCAGAAGAAGATCATCAACATGAAGAGAAAGTGCTCCATGAACTTGTCGATTCTTGGCATTGTTACCGGAAACAGGATCCATAAGGTAATCAACTGCTCCTTCGAGATCGAAAGTATTGGATGACTTCTTTTCACTCACCAGTGCGGGCTTCGGAAGCTGCTTGCCGTAGTATACATATGTACAACGGTCTGCCCTGGTTGGCACCAGTCCGTAAGAACGGAGTGCCGAATCAAGGATGTTCCACCATCTGCGGGGTGCGTCATTTAGCCTGTAGGCAGGCTTCTTCATGCGCGCTCCAATGTGTGGTGGATATCCCATTTCAGCAGGGATCTGACAAATGATGTCACGAGTCTGATCGTATGCTTGTTTGGAGGAATGCTGTCTTCAAATCTATGTGAAATATTTTCCAGCCCTTATTTGCGGCTGCTTGGATTGCAAGGCAGAAGCCACTCCTGGATGCAGCAGGACTATCTGTCTGCTGATCATTCTTCTGCTTGTCTTGGAAGCCCCGGAGGACCCAGCGAGCCTTGGTCTTCAGGAAGTTACCATCCTTGTCTCGCTTTAGGGTAAGGACCCAGCGACCAGTGACCCAGTTCCTGACCTGAATCTTGCGTGTGTCGACCAAGTCGAGCACTTCGTTATCAAGCCAAGATTTGCACTCAAGCTGCTTGGCTTCAAGGAATTGCTTCTGATAAGCCTTTATTTCAGTGGCTGTCGCTTCCTTCCGCTTCTTGCCAATAAGTGCGGATGTGGAGCAAGCCTTCAAGGATTCTTGCTTGGATGAGTACAAAACTAAGAGTGCACGGTCATCGTCGGTCATGTTCTTGCATAACTGGTCCACATGATTCTGATCTGTGTATTTCTGATGAGAGAATCCGCATCCGGGCGATGGGTTGGAAGTCCCTTTCACACGTCCAAGAAGGACAGGGTTTCCTTCAATATCTCTCGGAACCGTAAAGGATCCAGTGTTCGCACAGATCTTCTGCTCAGCCTGGTGATCATCGTAAGATCTGGTTTTCTGAGAGTCTTCAGATTCTCCATCTTCCTGGTCAGTATATCTCATGGTTCTCTCTGAACTTCCAGTGCCGGATGAGGTTGGAACATGAGGGATCAGTTCTTCCTCACTTTCATATATTACCGGCAAGTTTGCTGGATTGTTCGGATTGTAATTGGATGAAGATGCAGGTTCATTTCTGGGAGAATGCTCAGGTGACTCATCATTGTCATCTGGCTTCTTCTTCTTCTTCTTCTTCCCAGTCTTCTTCCCAGTCTTCTGCTTCTTGGATGGACTGCCAGTCGTTTCTTCTTGCTCAAGTGTTGGCAGTTCAAGATCTTCATCATGGTCTTCTGCTTCGGGATTTGTTAGAATCGCAGGTGTTGAGTCCACTCGAGGATGAAATGGACTGTTTTCGCCGTTTAGCGCTGAATCTCCTCCGCCAGGTTTGTCGTGTGGCGGCAGTGGTGGATCCACTGGACTGTCTGGTGATACACTGCGTGGTGCTGGCGGCGTGGGATGATCAGGCTGATGTGGAGGACGTGGAGGAGGATCTGACATGTTCTCGTCCGGTGGAGTTGGAGGTCTTGGATCAGGCATGGGATGGTCCGGTTGATGAGGCGGCTGCTGTGTGTCAGGTTGTTGAGGTGCATCCGTAGGATCCGATGGATCCGTCTCGATGGGCATCGGCCTGATAGCCGGCGCATCTGAGAATGACTGATGAACGGATGAAAACATCACAGCGTGCCAAGTCTTCGGATCATCTTTCTCCCAATTGCATTTGGATGCAGGCAAGACCCAAATCCTATTCAGCTGATCAGGCTGCCAGAAGGATATGATCGCATCGTCCGGAGGTGACGTAATTGGCATGTTGATGCCGATGGTGTGGACGAATGCTGTACATGCATCGTACTGAGTGGATGAGATGCACAATTGTCTCAACTTCTTGCAACCATTCCACATGTTCTGACATCGCCAGTCATTGGGATCTTGTTTGAAGATATCGATTTCAGTCCCCGGTGGGTACTGCTTCATCGTCTTCTGAAATTTCTGGACTAGCGGATCTTGGATGACCAATGGTTGAACGTCCTTGTTGAACGGGAGGTCCTGGATTCTGACCGCAAGACTACTGCTGGTCATGTTGAACTCCTTGTCAATGTGGGCGAGATCCTGACAGAACTGGTAAGGATACACCTGTGCCAGCTTGGTTCTGCTTCCGAAAGTACCAGCATTTCCCTCGAGGGGTTGATGTTCATGCTTGACTGAGCTGGTAGAATTTTTACACCTTCTGGAGATCGGTCTCATTACCTCGGGAGGTAAGCAGTGAGTGCATCAAGCTCGTGGGCTTGAGACTTCTGAGCCCGGATTCAGAATCTTTCAGTCCGTATGCACAGAAATGGAAATCTCCCCACGTCACGGATGGATCTGAAAACAGTTGCTGCATAGAATTCAGATACCATATCTTGGATGTCTGAGGGTTTTGAATGATGAAATATCTTCCGTGCTTCAGCTGATATCTTGCAATGGATGCCACAAACTCAACCATGGGAAGGTAGCGTTTCCGCTTCTCCCAGACTCTTTGTTGGTCGATGTTCTGCGTGTTTGACCACGGTCCACAGACCGGTGACATGAGGATTACATCAGGTGCTTGCTCCCTGATGATCTCCATGACCATGTGTCGTCCCTTGGATGTCATTACGTCGAATCCGGTGCGGATGTCTACGGGAGTCCCAACCTTAAGACCTGAGAGTGCACAGCACTGACTGAATCTGGCACTTCCTGCAAAGATCTCGAGAACGTGGATCTTCCCTTTACGTACACAATTCCAGTGTGCTTGTTCAGGAACGGATGTGAGGTCCTCGACGAACATGTTCTCTGCCGGATGAGGTGCTGCAGGTTTGGGAGTTGTCTTTCCCGTTTTACGTAATGGCACTGAGGATTTTGGCTTTGGAGCTGGTGCGGATGGCTCCTTCTTCTTGGTATCGGCAGAGGAGCCGGTTTGCTCCTTCTGCAAGGATTCTCGCTCTTCTGGCAAGAGCAGATCAATTCCAGGTTTTTTCTCGGAAAAATGGTTTCATCCTTTCTGACCTTCGTCATGTTAACCTTGATGAGTCGAGTCCCAAGATCAAGTCCTACCATTGATCAATGACTTTCCCTTTTAGCCATATTCCTCCCTTGCTTCCATCGGAACGGATCTTGGATTTGTCTTCCTGCCAGTAAAATACCTTGTCCTTCACCTGAAGAGGCTTAGAACTCATTCGGAGATTTTGAGCAAGGTCTCGTCGGATGTCTTCGGATTGACGTGCTTCTTGGAATGCTTGCTTGGACAGCTGCTTGATCTGGCTGGCTGTCATCTCTTCCTCATTCCTGTCAATCGTTAGCTGAGTTGGTGTTGCGACATCGAGTTGGGTGAGATCTGCTGGTCGTCTTCCGAATGCGAGCTCCAATGGTGTTACACCCCCGTAGGTGACAGTCTGATTCCTGACAGTTGCAGCTGCCTTCACCAGCTGTCTATATGTCACTTTCTTCAGTGTGGCAGGTGCTGTGCCTGCCTTGATGGAACTGAGCATGATCTTGAGTTGTGCCTTCAGGAGTCGAACTGCAGCTTCAGCTCGATTTGGCCATGGTGTATTCGGTCCCAATGATATCGGTGTGATGTCAAGGGATTGATTGAAATGTTCCCATGTCTCCGTCATGAAGGCTTGATCTGCGACAACTGATTTGAGCTGCAAGTGGTACTGGTCAAAATAGTTCCTGAGGACAGTGATGTTCTCGACTTCTTGCGTAGTTGTCACTGCCTCTGCAGTGAGCAATGTTGTTGCTCCATCCATGATGACAAAAACAATGATGTGTTCTCCTGTTCCAAGAGGAACTTGACAGTGATCAATGAATGTCATGTCGCCAAAGGTGTCCGCTCGAAGTCCACTCGTCTTGCTTCGTGATGGTGCATGTTTTGCCGCTTGGCAAACTTCACATTCACTTCTGATTTTGTCAAATAGATCGAATGTTGATTTCGGCAAATACCAGGGAGCGAGTTCTAAATCGAAATTGATCTGTTGTCATGTGATGATGCTGGAGGTGGAGCTTCTTCAACTCTTCGGGATTTGACAATCGCTTGTGGATTCTGCCCAGTGCAAGCGGAAGCGTTGTTGGTTCTTCTGAGGATGGTGCGAAAGGATCTGGCTCAATGGTCGACCGGCCCTTCTTGTCGACGATCCTGTCTGCTGCCGATCCTGAGCCTGCTTCTTCGTCCTTAAGCGAATTGTCCGTGAAGGTGAAAATGGCCTTTTTGCCTGGGATGTAAGTCTCCAATTGTCTTCTAGAATGTCTGGATCTCCACCTTCGGATGCATCAATGATTACCGACGCTCTCGGCTAATGTTATCAGGATTGATTGGACATTCCTTGGATTTGGTGTGAACAGTGCCTTTCGAGGCGTGATGTGCGCACGGATGAGCTGCCTGTTCTTCTTGTCAAGGATCCAATGGTCCTGCTTCTGAGACCCAATGATTTTGGGAGTTGCCAGGTCCTTTTTCGTCTCGGATGATTTTGCTGCACAAACAGTTTCACTCTTGGCGATATCCCTGGAGGGAAACTTGATGCTGTTGTCATCATCGTAGACTTTCTCCATGTGCCTTCACTCTTGCAACTCCAGCGAGATCGACGAGTGCATGTCCTGTACCAGATACCGGAACTGCTTGACGGTTCATGCCAAAAGCCTTGCATGTGATCTTGTCACATTGAGGTGTCAAGGACGTCGGTGTTGGTACTGCGTGGGGGAGTTGTGTGATATCGAAGATGCAGGGTCCAGGCGGTCTCTCCGCTTGCAAAAGTGAACTTGGTCTTGGCCGGGATGTACTGATAGGAGATGATGTCCTTCATGGGTTCGATGGCCTGAGTAAAACGCTGGATTGCATGCCAGCTGCCCATGGATCTGGTACATCCGTTGTCCAGGATCGCACAGGTCGGATTGTGCTGAGGGTTGATGACAGGCGCCATCAGCTTTGTTGCCAAAAGGCTGTGATTTGTTGTGACGGACAAATTGTGTTCTGAAACTGCATCTGATTGGATCAGCTTCCCGTGGATGGCCTCTTTCTCATGATGCTCATATGCGTCATGGAATGCCATTAGCGCTTGTCCTGTGCTGGATGTCTCATGGGATGAGTACCAGCCTTGTTCAGTTCCATGTCCATGATTGATCCCAATCTTGGTCTGTCCAACCGGCATAGGTAGGCTCTGTGGATGGTGCAGTCTGCTGGATGGCGGGCTGCTCCTCCGTCTTCTCTGCGATGGCTGCGAACGTCTTGGATTTTCCTTTGTCATGTCCGCCTTTTCCTTTGCCATTCTCATAGGGTGGATAACCCTTGTTTCCATCATAGGGATATTTGAATTTTGATTTTCATTTCTTTCCCTTCTTTCCTTTGCCTTTTCCCCAATATGCCTGGTCGTAGGGATCATAGTTCTCATTGGCCATATTGGCCTTCCCGCCAGAACCGCTTTTTCTGAAGGGTTTAAAGCCACCTCGTTGGTGACTGCCCTTTTTGTTTCCTGATTTTCCTTTTCCTTTTCTCTTCTTGAATCTGAAATTCCGCCCTGACACTTTTCTTGCTATGAACGCATCGTTCTCCTCGAGGACCCAGAATGTCTCTTCATCGTTGTTTGACATGAATCCTTCAAGTCCTTCTTCATCCTCAACCCAAAAGCCTTCTTCTCCTTCGTATTCACCTTGTTCGATGATGAAGAATGTGTTGCTTCGGTGCCTCCTTGAGGTCGGATGGATGGATCTTGAATGGATGTCCTGGTCGTGATCAAGAGTTCATGGCAGTGCGTCTTTAGCATCTCATAGGAGTAGTTCTCTAGTGAAATGTTTCTCAATGACATTGCGCTTGTCAGTCTTTCTCTCTGCTGATCTGACAACTCACTCTGTATAATGAAAAACTGCGCAATGAGATTATCCCCGAAGGGAAATGCGTCCCGCTGTCTGTCCTGCAGTCCCGTGATATACTGTCTGAGGACTGTTGGATCATCCTCATTGGGCAGGACTGGAGGCGGTGCTCAAGTACCAGCTGCTTGCTGATGTCGAGCAATTGTTTTTGCACTTGCATCCTGTACGGACTGTTAAAATGATGGGGACTGTGCCGTGAAAACGGGCATCAAGTCCATCCATGCTGCCTTCAATCTCATGAGAAGGATTTCGGATTTTGATGTAAAAATGAGGAACTCTTGGTTCTGCCTTCTATGATTGAAGAAACCGAGGAGCCTGTACAGATACACGTTGGTTGCACCTTTCAAAAAGTACTTCTTCAGCGTGTTCTTGAAGTAGTTGACTCCTTCATCAGGATCTTGCAAAAGGTCATTTTGGAGGACTGCCTTGTACATATAGGCATCTCCTGTGAGTCTGCTCTTGAGCAGAGGTCCTCTCTTGGGTGCTTCCACCGTAGTGATTGTCACCCAGTCGTCCACGAGTTCTTCATACCTAAACCAGCTGACTTTTCCGTCGTACGATGGCGGCTGCTTGGCGGTCATCGATAAATTGAGTGTTTCCTCCGTATAGCCTGATGGTTTGGCCATACTTGAATAGGCTTCCATGAAGCCTTCTCCATCGGATGACATCTTCCCTTGGATCTCTGCGGAAAACCTGCTCCACTACCACAAATTGAGGCCCACTGCCGGGGGAATCGCTCCAGCGCAGAAAGCTCTTGATGATGCTGCGGCAATGGTCAGCCAAGACTTTCCGCAGCTCTCGGCAGAGCTCGCTCAATTCAAGCCACCAACGTTTGATTTCTGCTCCGCCTCGAGATTGTCTGAGAGCTGCCACTCCAACAGGGCCTCGTCACTGGGCAGACGGATAACTTGAAGCTCCCATGCCACCTTGTGGATCTCGGTCGATTTGATTCCTACGCACTGCCCAGAAGTAGGTTTTAAGTCGCCCCACTGTTTCGCAGGCTACACTTCTTCTTCTCGAGTCTCCAGCAGATGATTCCAAGAACGAGTTGCTGCACACCAAGCTCATCACGTTGCTGTTAGGGGAGAGGTACCGCTCACATGGCGATGTTCCCTTCACATACTCGCAAGGAGCTTGGCAGCCAGCCACAAGCGCCGATGCGGCGTAAAGCTCTTTAGGAACACGTCGTGTCTGCGCAGCCTGGGCGGCCGCTCGCTTGTGCCTCCATTCCTGAGAAAGCCTTTTGCCATCCAGGCAAAGACAGCATCAATTTTGTCCCGCAGCATGTCCATCTGTTCTGCGAGCCCTGCTCGGAGATGCTTGGTGCCAGCCTGAAAGTCCAAGAGCCTTCCTTCAGCCAAGGCCCTCTGCTGATCGTACTGCGCTAAGAAAGCTTCCATTGATCTGCGGGCGCTGTGGATGAGTTTCAGGTTGTGATTGGCACGTGGGGCAGTTTCCTGCGCAAGATGGCCTAGCGAGCCACCTTCAAGGTGTGCTGTTGTTCTTGTTGGTTTGGTGGTGGCAGCGGTGCCTGTGTTGAGGTCGGACAAGATGGCCCAGAGAGCCGCTCACTAGACAAGATGGCCCTATGCTGTTGTTCTTGTTGTTGTTGATTGTGGCAGTGGTGGTGGTGCTTGTTGAGGTTGTCAGACAAGATGGCCCAGCGAGCCACCTCGCAGGTGTGGTGGTAGACAAGATGGCCCGGCAAGCCACCTTCAAGGTGTGCTGTTGCTCTTTTTGGTTGTGGCAGTGCTGCTGGTGCTGGTGCTGAGGTTGTCAGACAAGATGGCCCAGAGAGCCAGGTGCGATGGTAGACAAGATGGCCGAGCGCGTCATTTTCAAGGTGGGCTGTTCCTGTTTTTTGTGGTGGCAGTGGTGCTTGTGCTTGTGTTGAGGTTTGTCAGACAAGATGGCCCAGAGAGCCACCTCACAGGTGCAAAGGTAGACAAGATGGCCCAGCGAGCAACCTTCAAGGTGTGCTGTCGTTCTTGTAGGTTTGGTGGTGGCAGTGGTGCTGGTGCTGGTGGCGAGGTTGTCAGACAAGATGGCCCAGAGAGCCACGTCACAGGTGCGATGGTAGACAAGATGGCCAAGCGAGTCATTTTCAAGGTGGGCTGTTGTTCTTGTTTTTTGCTGGCAGTGGTGCTTGTGTTTGTGTTGAGGTTTGTCAGACAAGATGGCCCAGAGAGCCACCTCACAGGTGCGATGGTAGACAAGATGGCCCAGCGAGCAACCTTCAAGTTGTTCTTGTAGGTTTGGTGGTGGCAGTGGTGCTGGTGCTGGTGGCGAGGTTGTCAGACAAGATGGCCCAGAGAGCCACCTCACAGGTGCGATGGTCAACAAGATGGCCCAGCGAGCCACCTTCAAGATGGGCTGTTGTTGTTTTTGGTTTTGGTGGTGGCAGTGGTGCTGGTGCTGGTGCTGAGGTTGTCAGACAAGATGGCCCAGAGAGCCACCTCACAGGTGCGATGGTAGAGAAGATGGCCCAGCGAGTCATTTTCAAGGTGGGCTGTTGTTCCTGTTTTTTGGTGGTGGCAGTGGTGCTGCTGCTTGTGTTGAGGTTTGTCAGACAAGATGGCCCAGAGAGCCACCTCACAGGTGCGATGGTAGACAAGATGGCCCAGCGAGTCATTTTGATGGTGGGCGGTTGTTCTTTTTTTTTGGTGGTGGCAGTTTGTGCTTGTGTTGAGGTTTGTCGGACAAGATGGCCAGAGAGCCACCTCACAGGTGCGATGGTAGACAAGATGGCCCAGCGAGCCACCTTCAAGATGGGCTGTTGTTCTTGTTATTTGGTGGTGGCACTGGTGCTTGTGCTTGTGGCAGCGGTGCTGGTGCTTGTGTTGAGGTTGTCAGACAAGATGGCCCAGAGAGCCACTGACTAGACAAGATGGCCCTGTGCTGTTGTTCTTGTTGTTGTTGATTGTGGCAGTGGTGCCTGTGCTGAGGTTGTCAGACAAGATGGCCCAGAGAGCCACCTCGCAACTGATGCCTCAGGAGTTCTTGTTGTGGCTGTGTCTGTTTCTGTTGTTCATGTTGTTTGTTGTTTGTTGTTTGTCGTTTGTTGTTTGTTACCTGTTGTTGCTTGTTGTTTGTTGCTTGTTGTGTGTTGTTTGTTGTTTGTGGCTTCTTGTTTGTTGCTTGTTGCTTGTTGTTTGTTTGTTGCTTGTTGCTTGTTGCTTGTTGCGTGTCGCTTGTTGTTTGTTGTTTCTTGGTTGTTGCTTGTTGTGTGTTGTTTGTTGTTTGTTGCTTGTTGCTTGTTGTTGGTTGTTTGTTGCTTGTTGCTTGTTGCTTGTTGTGTGTTGTTTGTTGTTTCTTGGTGGTTGCTTGTTGTGTGTTGTTTGTTGTTGTTGCTGTTGATGAGTGTGCTTGTCGAATAGTTCCTGACAGTCCATCTCACCCCCCCCCCCCCTAAACCCTACGTATCAGACGTCGGGCGTGGGGGGGGTCCTCTCTTAGGTATTCGATACGCCTACACAATGTCGGCGGACATGGCATACACTGCTTGGCGAGAATCGACAGCTTTGGGGCTGTTTTTGGGATTAAGGTCATGGAGGAGCGCCAGCGGATCAAGAGCCTGGCCAACGGGGAGCCGGTGCTCCAGGCGGAGGAGCCCCTGCTGCTGGAGCATTACCATTGCGACAGCCCCATCGTGGCGCCCCAGACCAAAGGAACCAAAAGAACGAAGGACCGAAACGTTCGGAGCTGCTTCTTTTTCGTTTGGGCCACCAAGGCCCCACTGGGGCACCTTTGGGGTACCTTTCGCAGGCGCTTTGACTCCGTCTCGGCTTCTGAGTTGGTTGGGCCTTGTGGGAAGCTTAAGGATGGCAATCGAGAGATCTGAGTGGAGTCAATGGACGCAGGGAGGAGGGCTGGATAACCTGATGCTTGTTTTTTGATTCTGCAGTGGCGAATTGTTCCCATCTAGCAAGGGCTGTCTTGAGATTTTGGTTGGCGTGAAGGAGGGTAGGTGTGGGCTGTTTGCTTGCTTTGTTGGTTGTTTGCTTGCTTGGCTTGGCTGGCTGGCTGGCCAGCTTGTTTCCTTCTGTCAGCATCTTGCATGTGTTGTTCGGCAAAACGGTTTGTTCCAAGTTCCTCTTGCGCCCTTTGGCCCATATGCATGACCTCTTGCAAACCTCTTGCGCCGAGGCGCTGTTTTGGCACCAAATCATGGGGATCTTCAGCATCTCCTCCTCGGGCCACGTGGTGGTGGCGGACAGCTGCGCGGTGAAGACCTTCTCCATCCCCGAGGTGCCGGCAGGTTCATTCACGGTACACCGCCGTTGTGCGATATAGACATAGGCACTAATGCGTGCAAGGAGCCCTGCCTCTTCTGGAAGCTTGCATGCATTCCTCACGCGGCAACCGTTGCTTTCAGCATTGCCTTGCTCTTGTTCCTTTCTGTTTGGAGCCGGCCATTCGCCAGATAACTTGATGTTGCACCAGGTCGCACCGTCGTTTTCCATGAAAAGATTGACGCTCCGTCACGCAAAATTATCCAAAGCCCCGGGTGGCAGTTCCGATTTACTGGTTGTCAATAGTCAATAGGTCCTCTATGCAAACACGTGGCAGTAGTTGCCCCTAAGTATGCAGCCGCAGCTTTCGAGCATTCGGTGTTTCCTTGGCGGCCTGCGGCGTCAGGCCTGCGGTCGGAATGCCACAGTCACCTCAGCAGACATGCCCGGGCCTCGGTCGATAGGGCCGTCAGCGGGATTTTGGAAACGATTTTGAAGCAAAACGTGGAACAAGAGGGCAGCTCAGGCAAAGATGTGGCTCTTTTGCGGGCGCAATCTTAGTCAACTGTGGGGAAGTGAGGGCCCTCGTTGAAAGGACTTCTTTTAAAGGGCCCGAATCCTTCTCAGCCAGTGGCCGGCCCAGGGTGCGTGAGATCTGTGTTTTAGCGACCATGGCTGTGGCTCACTGAGCAGCCTTACGCCCCGGGCAAGTGGGATGTTGCACCGCGCTTCGTGTAAGCCGAGGTCCTCGCAGCTGGAGCAGCTGGCGGTGGCTGGACAGCGCGGCGTGCACCTCTGGCAGACCCTGTCGCAGGCCGAGGGGGAAGGGGGGGATGCCTCGCCCATAGGCAGGCGAGACCCATATGTCTGAAAGAGAGAGAGAGAGAGACAAACTGTTTGAAAGGGAAGCCGAAAGGAAACAGTTGCCATTTGGAGGGGTGTGCATCAAACCATGCTTGTGGCAAGGCTGCTGCGCCTTTTTGAAGGGGGTTCTTCCACACATCCCCCTCTTGCAGGCAACAGGCCTGACAAGCTGAAGAAGCGGTTGTCACAAACCATGACTTGAGCGGGGTCTGCTTGCCGAGTACCTCCTATGCCAACTTGGAGTTTGCTCGGGGGGCTTGCTGTTCTGAGCGCTGTGCATGAAGGCAAGCCCGCCTTGCAGGCGAAGTATGGCGTTGTGGGGCTCGTGCAGGACAGGGTTGCCCAGACTGCTGTGAGGCTGCTCCCACCCCAGCAGAGGGGCAAATGGCCCAAACACACAGACTACATTAGCTGGGCGTTTCGTGCTGGCCAGGACGGTTCTGAAGACCAGAACCCGGAGCAGAACCTGAACGTCATGCTTGTGCGCTACACGCCCTCCGGGAATTTCCTCCTGACGCTTCACAAAGACCGCGGGGACGTGAAGCTGTGGGACGCCGCTCGGATGCGTGTGGGGTTTGGTCGAGGCGGGTGAGCATCTTTGCTGGATGGAACGGCATGAGGAGTCGCTTCTTGCAACCTGTAGTTCATGTTCTGTTCATCCAATCCTGAAAGCGGGCATTTCTTTTGCCCCCTTCCCAACTTCGCCGTTGTTGCGTCTCTGTGCCCAGCAGCAAGCAGACAGAGGCAGAAACAGAGTCATAGAGGCAGAAGCAACGAAACCAAGTTGCAACAATGTATATCACAAATCAGAACAAAGTGAAGGTTCAGGGGCCAAGGACCAAGGACCAAGGGCGATGGTCTGGAAAACGGGGCAGGGTCACGTGAGTCACCAGGCTCGGGGCTTGGAGTTGCACTGCTCGGTGAGCTGCGGGCGGCTGGTGGACTGTGCCTTCTGGGAGCCCCGCTGGGTGTCTTGGCCTGAGGTGGGTGCGGGGGGGTGGGGAGGGAGATAGGCTGAGATAGGGAGACGGATCAGACAGGCGAGTGTGTTTTGAAGGTGAGTGATGGCGAGGGTTTGCGTTTCTGCAAATTCAGACTGTGCCTCGAGATGGCGAGCCCGGATGGGGAACCACACTTTTGAGGGTCATTCGGCCAACCGAGATTCCAGCCAAACAGGTGTGCGCAACTGTGATGAGATCAGCTACATGCAAAGTTTTGGCAGGTTTGTTTTGGCAGGTTTGTTTTCAATCTGCCAAAGAATTGGCAGGTTCCGTGCCAATCAAATGATGCCTGGGAAAGCACCAACATGAAGAACACAACACCACGAATCAGGCTGTGTAAAGGCCATCCGCGAGGGCCCAACTTTTTGTCAAAGCAAGTTGAAGAGGGAGCGCCCCCAGCAGCTCCGGCTTTGAACATCTTATTTGCTGGCCGGGCGGTTTGTTTAGAGATGCACGCGGGCTGTGGACAATCTTCCAAGCTTGAGATGTGTTGGCTTGTCCTGGTACGTGAGAATTTTCAAGCCTGGTGCTTGCAGTTTCGAGAGTTTGCGTGTTCAGTCGCTTTGTGTTTCTCGTTGCGGCCGTTTCTCAGGAAACGCTGCTTGTCTTCACGCCCAGCGGGGTCATGGAGGTGGAGCTGCACGAGGAGGCGGTCGAGCCCGAGGCAGGGCCCGAGGGCTCGCTCCCTCCGGAATCGTGGAATCGTGGAATCGTCGGATCGGGGATAGCTTTTTGATCGGAGGCCCAAGTCATCTCCGCAACCAGACATTACACCATGGTCACTGGAGTCCTGCGCGGTGAGAGGCCTTGATGTGTTGCATGCCGGCTGCGAAACACGTGCCGGAATTTTCGGACACGGAGCAATGGACCACGGCTGCAACTTGTACAGGTTCCAGTAGGAAATTTGCCAGGCGTGCTGCGTGGCGTGTGCCCAAAAAGTGGCGAAGCGTTGCTCAATGCACTTCGTTGTCATTTCGCCCGGCAACCGGTGAAAGGGAGGGCGTACTTATAGGGGATGGGGGCGTGGGTCCCGAGGCAAGTCAGCCCCACCGATGTCCACCACCGGCTTCAATCTTTTTGCCTGGATCCAAGGAGGCAAATGGGTGCCAGGGAACGTTTAATCAGCGTCCTACTAGAGGCAGTGCTCACAAACATCACGTCAAACAGAAGCCCATGCGGCAACAAACTTGGAGGCCTTTGATTGCCACAAGGTCGGGAGTTCTCGACCTGGCCCATCTGGTGGAAGCACCGGCAATGCCGCTCACTTGGCACCAAGTGGCCAGAGTGGCTTCCCCCTCATACGCTTTCATCAGACACAATTTTGCTGCCTTGGACTTTGCAAAGTAGATAGGTCTGTGCGGGCCCCACAGTTGATTGGAAGGTTGATTAGACTGCCTCGAAACCTTACCATCGAGCTTCTGAGGGCGTTTCTCGCGGCAGCATGGGTGGAATGACAGCATTCAGGACCAGCTGGCAGTGTATTGCTTTTGAGTGGCCTGAACGTCAACTGCCCTGCCAGGACGGGAGGCCCGGTCCGCGCGAAGGCGGACCTGCTGGGGGACAGCGGGGTGCCACGGCGGAACCGGCCGGCCACGGCGTCGCCGGGCCGGCCCGGCCGGACGTCCTCGGTGTCGTCGCGTCCCAACTCACGGCCCCCGTCGCCGCAGGGTCGCCCGGCCTCCCCGGCAAGGGACCCGGCGGCCACGTACCCGCCCGCCCCCGGGGACCGGACCAAGGTGCGGTCCCTCACCTCCCACATGCGCCGAGCCCCGTCACCCACCCCAGCCTTCAACAAGGGCGCTTCCGGGAAGCCCCGGTGGCGGAGCTGAGCCAACCGTGCAGTTTAGCTTGGATGGCATTTGCACTGAACAGTGCGCTCTGCTTCTCACCGCTTTGGCCACAAGAAAGCCTCAGTTACTAAGCGAGAATCGAAGTGGAACTTGGTGGCCGATTTTCCAAACTCTTTGTAGTGAGTCAATGACAACGGGCCGATTTGCGGTTCCACTTTTCACTTCCAATGACTTCCAACCTGCCGGAGGACCTGAAAGGTCCCGTGAGCTGCTTCTGCTGTGACCGCTGGAAGGGTGGCCCATGGTGATAAATGGCAAGCAACCATGTCAACGGAGCACTTGTGCGTGCATGGGGCAAGAACGCCCAGGCCCGGGTGAAACTGACAGCGAGAGGGACAGATTTTGATTGGGATCCTTGAAGGAAGACATTTATGGATTGTTGGGGATTGAGTTTGCCTTTCGAACACTTAATGCACCTTTCATGATCCCGGCCCAGCCATGCTGTTTTTCCATGCTTTCCCCCTTCCCCCCAATGAGAAAGGAGAGAGACAATTCAACACACAAACATGCCAGAGAATAGCGTACATAGGCGCTCGGAGCACAATTGTTGATGGCTTGAGGCATAGAATGCGGCTTGAGGGGTCCCTCGTCGCCCTTGCTCTGGTCCAGCATTTCACAAGGGCACTTGCCTGGCAGGTGCAGTCTCTTTGTCTCTTTGCTAAAGCACTCTTCCATTCCCGCGAATCTTTTTTGCAAGGTCAGCTTTGCACCCTAGGCAGGTGCCCTTGCCTCGGAAGGCCAGGAGACATACCAAACGAATTGCGTCTGCCGCGGGGCGCAGGTGTGAGCCTTTACGTGGCTTGTACTACTGGAAATTCAGGCTGCCCCGCCCTTGCAACTTCGCAGCTTGCCAACGGAGGCCGCAAAGCGAGCAAAGGGTCAGACACAAAAGCAGCTTTCCCTGTGACTCTGGTTTGAGAATGGACCAACATTGCGGAGCTGTCGCATTGCTTTTTCTTGCAATCTTCTTCGAGGGTTAGAGGCAAAGCGGTGGAAGAACGAGGGCAGTGGCCCTATCAGAATCCCTTGCACGGAAGCCGCAGGACCTTGAGCTTCCTGCAGGTTTGTCTTTCCCTTTGTTCTGCCACAGGCATCCCCCATGCTGTTTGCTTTCTGTCAATGGTTTGAGCGCGAAATCACCTGTTGCGTGAAACAATGACTGTAATTCAGTGTCAGGTTCAAAAGTTTCCAGCCCCAAGAGTTGCGACTGAGCTGAAGCGGGGGAGCAGCCCATGCAGGAACAAGGGTGCTCATGCTCATGGTTGACGTGTATATTCTGCTGTTCTCGGCAGCTCAGCTGCCCGTGATCGCCGTAAAGGGGTTGCCCTCTGGAATGCAATGCCGGCCGCCTTCCAATGCCTGGAGAAAAAGGTGTCAGGGGGCGAGTGTTGAGGGCCTGAGGGAGGGGTGAGCGGCGCAAGGGCTTGCCAAGTATTTGGGCAATGAGCCGAATTGAAGTTAAGCTTGTCCGCACCATTCAGCTCGAGCGATGGAGGAAGACAACCACTAGAAGCACGCATCACCAAAACATTGGTGCCTGCTTGTCTCAGCTGCGACTTCTCGATTTGGGATGCCCTAGATCTAGTACTGCACCTAGCCACAAGTTTCCTGCTTCCCTTCTTTCCAACACCTCAGTAGCCCACCCCAGTCGCCTTAGGGCCCTGAGTTCAGCCCGCTCCCGGCGCATGGCGGCGTTCCAGCGACAGGGTGGCCACGTCTCATGCCCAAGGGTGGCCGCAGAGGCCGAGCGTGCGGGGCTCCACCTCGCTCTTGGCGTCTGTCAGCATGCGTGGCAATTTAATGGCCAGCCAATTCGGCATCCTGGGTCGCCATTTTGCAACAAGTGCTCCCATGTTTTGACCAGTGGTTGTTACATGCTGTTGCTACAGTTGCACCCCAGCTCGCTTCATCCCACTTTTGAATCACAAGCCGTTTGTGGGAAGCGGGGTAAGGACCACAGAAAGCTCTTGGAAGCTTTTGGGGTCAGGTACCCAAGAGTGTAATTATTGAGTGCAAACCTTGGACAGCGCTATCGATCTTCTTGGTTTGCCTGCGAGGCCCCAAGCAGCGGGAGAGGGAGCTGGTGGATGGCCTCGGAACGCGCCGGACCAAGTGCCGGCATTTGTATACTAATGTACACCACATGTGTGTGCATGTATGTAGGCAGATTCTGGCAGATTTGTTGAATGTATGAATTCATGTCCCAGGTTTGTTAGATACAACCCTACACACACACACACCCGAACAAATGAGAAGATCGGTGCCCCCTATCTTGCTATGATGAATAGGTGAGCAGTCAGAGCGTTCGTTCTCTGCCTGTGGCCCGTGTCTAGACTTCTCAGGCGGCCGGTGCCGCCAGAAGCGGCAGACCAAGAGCCGGAGGAGACTTGGTTGAAAGAAAGGCCCCGTTTCGCGGGCCTTGGGGCTGATAGGTGTGTTGTTGTTTCCTCTTTTGCCCTCTTGTTTTCCATCTGCGCCAGAAACCTTGCTTGAAGGGGTTTCGCAAGGCATGCTTTGCGAATTCTGGGGGCTGTGGTTTTGGTTTGCCGATGGTCGGTTTCGGATGATCCTTGGTGTCTCGATGCGCCCGTTGCCTTGCTCGTGCAAAAGGCGAGGGCCCGTCGCAGCCTGCGAGGGCGGTGCCTTCCTTCAGACTTCGTGCGGTTTTGCTCGTGGAAGGCCGTCCGTTGCCCAGGAGCCTTCGCAGCGGCCTTGCGCCTGCGATGTCTGCTGCAAGGTGCCTCCTGAGTTTGGCTTGTGAGGCGGCTCTAAGAGAGTACTTTGTTTTTTGAAGGGAGGCGTAGGAGGTTCCAACACTTGCTGCCGGCATGGCAATCCAGAATTCATAAACTCCTAGTTGATTAAAAGGGTGTTCTTCCTTTTTGGGGACATGCCCCCTCAAGAGTCCACGAGGCGAGCGAGTCAACGGTCAAAGCTACTTGGCCGTGCTATGTTTGGCTCCGTCCCAGCCCGAGCAATGGCTGAGCTGAAGGAGCGGTCGCCCCGGTGCCACTGCTGCGGGGGCTTGGGCCGGCGCCTGGACCTGATCGAGGCCAAGGTGCTGTCGCATTGGCACGACTTCCTGGTCCACAAGTCCGAGGCTGCGGTTCCCAAAAGCCACTCCTTGGAGCGGCGCTTTTCCCCAAGGGTTCCCTCAAGCCTCAAGCTTCCAGCCAGCTGGCGCAGGTTTTTTTTTTTGGCCAGGTGCAGCGGAAGTTCGAGGATGTCTTCAGCCGCCGGCGGCCCAAGGGCACCGCCCAGGTGGCGGACCTCGAGCGACGCCTCACCTGCCTTGAGGACTCTCTGGGCTTTGCAGCCGCCCAGGCGGACGCCTCACATGGGCAAAGACAGCTCGTAGATGGAAAGTTGGCCTGCTGGGTGTTGTTTACTGCTGGTTGTTCGCTTGTTTGGTTTGTCTGTTTGTGGGTGGGTTAGTGGCTGGGGGTGCGGTGCACCAGTGCATTGGGGTGAGGCAGGGGGGGGGGGGGTTGCATGCCTGACAGGTTGTTGAGAGATACCACGTTGTATTTGTTGCCGATGGGTTGCATTTTGGGTTGGTCAAAGCCTTTTTTTTTGGTGTGTGTGCGTGTGTGTTTTTCTAGCGAGTTGTTTGCCCTAAACCTGGCGGCACCAACACAAATGGTTAACGACATCCTGGAGTTTTGCTTCTACGCACCATCCTAAGCTTTGGGGTGCATATCTTTTAGAGCAACAATCATGACCCTTGTCGTGGACAAGGGGCATTTTCAAGAGTGTTTCAGAGTAGCTCCAGGCAAACCACCTGCCCCCACCAGGCGCAGCAGGGCCTCGGCGTGGGGGAGGAGCTGCGGGAGGCGGTGGACCGGCAACAGCGCCAGCTGACGGACCTCGAGGCGGGTCCTTTGGAGCCAAGTCCTCAGATTGGGCTCGCGACCCCAAGAGCCGTCGTTGCAGAGGAGGAGCCTCCCTTTCTAAGGGGTTCTTTCTTGGGTTCGAGGTTGAGCCCCTGGTTGATCCCATTTAGAGTGGATGTGTGCTGTTGCGGGAAACGCGCCCCCAATTACTCCGCCAGGTTGAGTCATCCGGGGTTGACGTTAAGTTTGCCTGGCGGCAAAACAGGCTGGTGTGCTTTTCAGCTATGTTTGGTTTTCGGAAGCTCCTAGTCAGACTCCGAGTTTCAGGTCCAATTTCTCTTCTCCACGAGGCGCTGCGCCGAGGCGGCGCGGAGGCGCAGCGGCGCCTGGTGGACCTGGATCAGCGTAGCGAGCGCCTGGGCGCGCGCCTGGCCGAGGAGGCGAGGGGGCGGCGTGGGGCGTGGGGATGAGGTGGTGGGGGTCGGGGTGGTTGGCCGAGGCCAAAAAGCCGCCCCATGCTTATTTGGCTGAGGCAATGCGGCTGTTTTGAACCTTAGGGCTGAGGTTTAGGTTTAGTGTTTTTTCCCGAAAGCATGGCGAAGGGTTCTTCCGCTGGGTTCACTTGAGTTGTTCTCATGAGAGTCATTACAAGGTGTCATTGCAAGGAATCATCATCATGAAAGTCATTGCAAGGAGTCATTGCAAGGAGTCATTGCAAGGAGTCATTGCAAGGAGTCATTGCAAGGAGTCATTGCAAGGAGTCATGTCATTGCAAGGAGTCATTGCAAGGAGTCATTGCAAGGAGTCATTGCAAGGAGTCATTGCAAGGAGTCATTGCAAGGAGTCATTGCAAGGAGTCATGGCAAGGAGTCATTGCAAGGAGTCATTGCAAGGAGTCATTGCAAGGAGTCATTGCAAGGAGTCATTGCAAGGAGTCATTGCAAGGATTGCAAGGATTGCAACTTGCACTTGACTCCTTGCACTTGCAACTTGCACTTGACTCCTTGCACTTGCAACTTGACTCCATGCACTTGCAACTTGCACTTGACTCCATGCACTTGGCTCCTTGCACTTGGCACCTTGCACTTGGCTCCTTGCACTTGGCTCCTTGCACTTGCAACTTGCACTTAACTCCGTGCACTTGCGACTTGCAGTTGACTCCATGCACTTGGCTCCTTGCAACTTGCAATGGCTCTCATGACTCCTTGCAATGACTCCTTGCAATGACTCCTTGCAATGACTCCTTGCAATGACTCCTTGCAATGACTCCTTGCATGACTGCATGACTCCTTGCAATGACTCCTTGCAATGACTCTTGCAATGACTCCTTGCAATGACTCCTTGAAACAAGCAAGGAGTCAAGTGCAAGTTGCAAGTGCAAGGAGTCAAGTGCAATTGACTTGCGAGGAGTTAAAATCTCTTCTTAGGGCGGGGCGGGCTAGTGCCGACGACACTACACGAAAAATCGACCCTCTGCGGGGATCGGCGTGGTCGAGGTGCAAAAACCCATGGTTTTTTTGCTAACCTGCTCGCGCGACACCTCTGCAGGATCGGCACCATGTCTTTTTGGATTTCTACCTGCTCCGCGCGACCCTCTGCGGGGATCGGCGTGGTCGAGGTGCAAAAACCCATGGTTTTTTGCGATTTCTAACCTGCTCGCGCGACCCTCTGCGGGGATCGGCGTGGTCGTGGTGCAAAAACCCATGGTTTTTTGCGATTTCTAACCTGCTCGCGCGACCCTCTGCGGGGATCGGCGTGGTCGAGGTGCAAAAACCCATGGTTTTTTTGCGATTTCTAACCTGCTCGCGCGACCCTCTGCGGGGATCGGCGTGGTCGAGGTGCAAAAACCCATGGTTTTTTGCGATTTCTGCGGTGCTCGCGCGACCCTCTGCGGGGATCGGCGTGGTCGAGGTGCAAAAACCCATGGTTTTTTTTGCGATTTCTAACCTGCTCGCGCGACCCTCTGCGGGGATCGGCGTGGTCGAGGTGCAAAAACCCTTGGTTTTTTGCGATTTCTAACCTGCTCGCGCGACCCTCTGCGGGGATCGGCCTGGTCGAGGTGCAAAAACCCATGGATTTTTGCGATTTCTGCGGTGCTCGCGCAACCCTCTGCGGGAATCGGCGTGGTGGAGGTGCAAAAACTCGGTTTTTGCGTCTTTTGTTGTTCGAACTGGTCTTCGGGAGTTGTCTCGTGGTTCGCGCGCCTGCTCCCGGAACCGGCGGGTCGCGGGTTCGATTCCTCCCTGGTCCGCGGGCGGGCGTCGCAAGATGCAACTTGCATTTTAAAGCAACTTGCGCAGAGCAACTTGCGCAGAGCAAGTTGCACAGAGCAACTTGCGCAGACCAACTTGCACCGACCAGTTTGCGCAGAGCGCCTTGCCTAGAGCAACTTGCGCAGAGCAACTTACGCAGAGCAACTTGCACAGAGCAACTTGCACAGAGCAGCTTGCACAGAGCAACTTGCAGGGAGCGCAATTTGCACAGAGCAACTTGCAGGGAGCCACTTGCAGGGACCAACTTGCCGGAGCAACTTGCGCGGAGCAACTTGCGCAGAGCAACTTGCACAGTGCAACTTGCGTAGAGCAACTTGCGCAGACCAACTTGCACCGACCAGTTTGCGCAGAGCACCCTGCCTGGTGCTGTCTCGCGCTTGCTTCACGAATGCTTCGTGTAGGGAAAAAGAGCGCATCCTGCAGCGTTGGGCCGACCTCGCTTGCGATGTTCTGCTTTCGGGCCAACCGTGGTCTAGTTTTCTTGTTCGGGTCTAGGCTCCAAGGAAATGCGAAAAGATCCAGTTGTTGGCACTGCACACCCTGAAACGCAATCCACGTGCCTGCAATGAAGAGGATGGAGGCTGGCAACAGGGGTGCTTCTTGTTTCGTATTGCAAAGGTGGTTTCCCATCACAACAAGCCCATCCTGATGCTGTTGTGGTTCACAAGTTTGGCTCTATCGGAATCACAAACATAAACTAGACCACGGTTGGCCCGAAAGCATAACATCGCAAGCGAGGTCGGGCAAACGCTGCAGCAACTGACAGAATGGAATCTCGTAGATGCACGAAAAGCTCCCCGCAACTTCTTTCATGATGAGAACTCCTTGCGTCAAACTCCTAGAGGACGAGTGGCCTGAAAGCATAACTCCCCACGATGTGCGGCAAACTTGTTTAACCCCGGCCTGGCACATGCGCAAGTTGCTCTGCGCAAGTTGCTTTGCGCAAGTTGCTCTGTGCGAGTTGCAGGCTCTGCGCAAGTTGCTCTGGGCAAGGTGCTCTGCGCAAACTGGTCTGTGCAAGTTGGTCTGCGCAAGTTGCTCTGCGCAAGTTGCTCGGTGCAAGTTGCTCTGTGCAAGTTGCTCCGCGCAAGTTGCTCCATGCAAATTGCTCCCTGCAAGTGGCTCCCTGCAAGTTGCTCTGCGCAAATTGCTTCCTGCAAGTTGCTCCCTGCAAGTTGCTCTGTGCAAGCTGCTCTGTGCAAGTTGCTCTGTGCAAATTGCTCTGCGTCTGCGCAAGTTGTTCTAGGCAAGGCGCTCTGGTCTATGCAAGTTGCTCTGCGCAAGTTGCTCTGCGCAAGCTGGTCTGTGCAACTTGCTCTGCGCAAGTTGCTCTGCGCAAGTTGCTTTATGCAAGTTGCTCAGTGCAGCTTGCGAAGCCCGTCCGCGGACCAGGGGGGAATCGAACCCACGACCCGCCGGTCCCGGGAGCAGGCGTGCGAGCCACGAGACAACCGAACAACAAAAGTCGCAAAAAACCTCGAGTTTTTAAACCTCGACCACGCCGATCCCCGCAGAGGGTCGCGCGGGAACCGCAGAAATTGTAAAAAAACCTCGAGTTTTTGCACCTCGACCACGCCGATCCCCGCAGAGGGTCGCGCGGGAACCGCAGAAGTCGTAAAACACCTCAAGTTTTTGCACCTCGACCCCGCAGAGGGTCGCGCGAGCGTGTTAGAAATCGCAAAAAACCACGAGTTTTTGCATCGAGCACGCCGATCCCCGCAGAGGGTCGCGCGGGCATGTTGAAATTCGCAAAAAAACCCAGAGTTTTTGCACATCGAGCACGCCGATCTCCGCAGAGGGGCGCGCGGGCACCGCAAAAAAACAAAGAAGAAAAAAGCAAAAAACCTCGAGCTTTGCACCTCGACCACGCCAATCCCCGCAGAGGGTCGATTTTCGTGAAGTGTCGTCGGCACTACCCCGCCGCCCTAAGAAGAGATGTTAACTCCTCGCAAGTCAATTGCCCTTGATTCCTTGCACTTGCACTTGCACTTGACTCCTTGCACTTGACTCCCTGTACTTGACTCCATGCTCTTGCAACTTGCACTTGACTCCTTGCGCTTGCAACTTGCACTTGGCTCCTTGCACTTGCAACTTGCACCTGACTCCATGCACTTGGCTCCTTGCAGCTTGCAATGACTCTCATGACTCCTTGCAATGACTCCTTGCAACAGCTCCTTGCAATGACTCCTTGCAATGACTCCTTGCAATGACTCCTTGCAATGACTCCTTGCAATGACTCCTTGCAATGACTCCTTGCAATGACTCCTTGCAATGACTCCTTGCAATGACTCCTTGCAATGCACTCCTTGCAATGACTCCTTGCCATGACTCCTTGCAGTGACTCCTTGCAATGACTCCTTGCAATGACTCCTTGCAATGACTCCTTGCAATGACTCCTTGCAATGACTCCTAGCAATGACTCCTTGCAATGACTCCTTGCAATGACTCCTTGCAATGACTCTGATGATGATTCCTTGCAATGACACCTTGTAATGACTCTCGTAAAAACGACTCCTTGCAATGACTCCTTGCAATGAGTTTCATGATGATGATTCCTTGCAATGACACCTGGTAATGACTCTCATGAGAACAACTCAAGTGAACCCAGCGGAAGAACCCTTCGCCATGCTTTCGGGAAAAGCAAGCCACACATCTCAGCGCAGGCGGAAAGCAGAAGTTGCACCGCTGATGGTGTTTTTTCAACCCAGCGGTCTGATTTTGCGCACTATAGGCAATGCGAAAAGGCCCAAACTCCCCGAGAACGCCGACGCAACCACCCCCCCCCCCTTCCCAAAAGCCGGGGTTGGGCGACCCGGGGCGATGGGTCAAATCTTTCGCGCGCGCGATTTGCGGCCAGGTGGCGGAGCTGCGGCAGGAGACGCAGGAGGTGCTGCACCGAGTGACCCAGGAGGCCTTTGCAGAGCTGCGGCAGTCCATGGAGCGGCGCCTGCAGCAAGGCGGGGGCGTGCGAGGCGTTTTTAGGAGATGTCCAATGCTGGGAGGGGAGGGTGGCGGGGAAGCGAGGGCCCCCGGCTTCTTCTTTTGAGAAGAGCAACTGCAACCGCAGCATCGACAGCAAACGCATCACCTGCAACGGGAATGTGGCAAGAGGGACCCGCTTTTGGGCCGGTTGGAGCGCGCAGCCAGAAAGAAACTGGGCACATTCCCAAGGTTTGCTGCTCGGAGTTTGCAAGGCCGGGAGGACATCTTGTGGTCCGCCCAGACAGCGGCACAGACTGCCCTCAAGTCTGCGATCTTCGAGGTGAACTCCTCTGTGCCTTGGAGCTGGCGGAAGGGGCGCTTTGATTCAGGACTTCTTTTCAGGCCAAGCACGGAATCACCGTGGGAAAGCACAGGCTCACACGAGACCGCGACAGTATTGTTGTGGAACGCATATGGTCGATTTTAGGCTTGAAATCAGATAATTATCGCAGATTCTGGTGTCAGCTGCTTCTTTTGAGGCGTGCCTCCTTTTTTGTTTTTTCTCTCTTTTGTGGTGTGAGCCGTGATAAGGTCGTGGAAGCTGAGGGAAAGGCAGAACGACAAATCAACAGGTGGGGAGGGGGAGCACAGAGATTGGCCTATTTGTGCATTGCAGCGTTCGAACCGGTGTTGGTTGCGCTTGCGCTAGGGCTGACAGGCAGCTGCCTGATGCAAAGAGTCTTGTGCAGGGGCAATTTGCTTTAGTCAGAACCTCCCCCCAAGTCAGCCAGGCTGCGGAGTGAGCTGGAGACAGCCGAGGCCCATGCTCAGGACACTTCGTCCGATCGATGTGGTTTTGGGGCGCCCCTACAGGGAGAGAGGGAGAGAGAGGGAGAGAGAGGGAGAGAGAGAGATGTCAAACTACATGCTTCACTTCCTGCATTTGTGTTGCATGTGACTGCAGGCCTTGAGCTCACTACATCGCATGTGTAAAAGGTGGATTGCTGCAGACTACAATCGGTTGACGGTTTGTTTGAACACTACAACACTTGCGCTTGTAAGCAAAGTAACCACCGATTTTAACGTGGTAGCGGAGCTGAGATCCTAAACATAGGGGAGCTCCAGTAAGCAGTAAGTGCTACAACCACAGCAACAGCAGTCACATGCCAAACTACTACGACATGTCAGGAGAAGCAGCGTCAGCCTCAGCACAACAAACTACAGGAGCAGAGAACGGGCCAACAGCAGACACAGTAGGAGCCACAACTACGGGAGCAGGAACAGAACAAGACAACGACGTTCAGAGACTACATAGATACAAACTGCCACCACCCTTCTTCACTGGTGACTACTCCCAGTATGAAGAATGGCTGTTCAAGCTACAAGCATACCTCGGCCTCATAGACCGAGACTTCGACCTGGTGCTACAACTAGCACAAGTGGCTACACGACAGATTGAGGACACAGACATAAAAGCCCACATACGCGACCCTACACAAGCAACAAAAGCAGTAGACCTCTCACGAGATCTACACTACATCCTCATCAACATCTGTCAGGGAGCAGCAGCTACAGTAGTAAGGCAAAACGGCTACAACGCAAACGGATGTGAAACACTACGACTACCACACAACAGGTTCAGCCTACCAGTAGGAACAAGGAGCGTTGGTTACCTTACCAAACTACTGGAACCTACATTCAACGAAGTGCAGTTTGAAGAACAATTTCTACAATGGGAATGCGACATTAACCGCTACGAGAAAGACAATGGAACAGCACTACCAGATGGAATCAAAATAGCAATACTACTCAACAAAACCAAAGGAGCACTGCAGCAACACCTCCAACTGCGAGCTGGACAGACGAACTACATCGAGATCAGAGCACTCATCTTGGACTACTACAAGACGATTTCAGCCTTCACCAGATCTACTTCAGCAGTAGGAACAAACTACAATGGAGGAGCTGCACCAATGGATGTTGACAACATATGGAGGAAAGGAAGAAACTACAAAGGCAAAGGAAAAGGAAAAGGCAGCTACAAGGGAAGCAAGAGCAAAGGCAAGTACAGGAGTAAAGGGCGCTACAAAGGATTCAACAAAGGCAGCAAAGGAAACTACAACAAAGGAGGATACAACAAGAGCAAAGGAAAAGGCTACTCAGGATCCAAAGGATATGGATCAAGCAAAGGCTACAAAGGCCAAGGAAACTACAGCAAATCAAAAGGAAAAGGAAACAACAACTACACAACATGCCATCGATGTGGCAAGCCTGGCCACTGGGCACAAGACTGCAGAGTGCCGGTATGGCACATAGGAGAACGAGAAGAACTACATCCACTAGAACAAGAACAAGCAGATCATGACAACAATGAAGAACTACCTCAGGATGTGAACGACACTTGGGACTGGTACTACGAAGGAGAAGAAGGACAACACGAGGTGAACTACATGGAGGAGAACTGGAACGACTACGACTATGACAACAGCTGGGATTGGAATGACAACAGCTATGAGGACACAGCAAACTACATTGGAGGCATCAACGAGTCACACCTTACCATTGGACACATCAGACAAGCAAACTCACGACTACACAAGCACAAATCCAAATCACTACTTGGTAAGAGAACAACACACACAATATCATGGAACGACCACAGCAAGAGCTTTCAACAATCCCTACAAGAAGACAACACACAGCCACACTTTGACATAGCAGCAGCAAGACAACAACAAAGGAACAAGAAGATTGAGGACACTATCACACACTACATCATGTACTCCAACTTCAAGTCACACCACCGCCTGTTGATCGACTCAGGAGCATCTACACATGTTTGCCCGAAGGACTACGCACCAGACCTACCGCTACGACCTTGTGGAGAATCGGTTCCACAACTCTACACGGTTACAAACAAGAAGATTCCTGTCTACGGCATCAAGTACGTTCCCTACGAGCAGGACAACTTCAGGATCATGATACCCTACTACGTTTGCGATGTGAAGTATCCAATCCAGGATATGGACTTGACTTCACTCCACGACACTGCACCATCACACATGGACAACAACAAGCACACCTCATAAGACACTCAGGACTTTTCTACCCACGAGCAGAGAAGATCGACATCCGTACAGGATTCGACATCTACCCAATGACTACAGACAATGGAAAATCCATTGCTGTGATTCAACCTACAGAGAAAACAGTACAACAACAAGAACAAATTGCACCACTCACTCACACAGACCAAGGACTACGGCAGATCCTTGGTGGAAACACTGACTACTGGAAACTTGATGGTGACTTCGCCATCAGAGCACACAAACGACCACGCAAAGCATTCTTCACACCACACAACAGCGGTTGCCCAATACCTGAAGGAGAACTAGATGATTGGCGACTAACCATCATCAACAGACAAGGGCAAGAGCAAGAACAACTACAAGAGAACCCAACACAACTTTCCAAGCAAGAACTACAACGAAGACTAGAAGGTGACAACTGGACTGGAGAAACCAGATTCAGAAGAAAGATAACACCTACACGCAGAGCAACATCAAAGACCACACCAACAAGGCAGAGCTCACAACCACAACGGCTAATGGACACACCACCAACCAGATCAAAGATCCAACTACGAGCACCACAAAAGATATGGAGACCTAAAGCAGCACCTTCTACAAATCTTGACACCACACAACCAAAGGAGACAATCCACAGACCACTCACAGCACAGGAGGACAACCAAGACTACTGGGAAAGACAAGGTGAATACTGGATAAGACACCACACAACACTTAGAACAACTCTATTCACTCCAACAGATGGACCAGGACATCCACCAATCAGCACACTTGAACCTCACAGAACTACAATCACTCACAACAACTTTGGAGAAGTTTCGCAACGCAAAGATGACTGGACAGTCATGGGCAACGCAGCACTACCATTTCAATGGAAAGGAACAACAAGGTTCACCGTGAAGAAAGACTACGAGTACATCCAGGAGAACCACGATGAGGAACAACAACACGAGCATCATGAAGCACACAGAGCAAGAGGACTACGACAACCGCAGCAGCCCACTCCACAACAAATAGCAGAACACAACTTGACACACCTACCATACAGAAATTGGTGTCCAATTTGCGTTCAAGGCAAAGGACGCCAGGACAACTACAAGAAACAACAATCACGACAACCCATCATCCAAGTGGATTTTGCCTACATCAAATCACAACAAGATCCGAAGACCATACCAGTCTTAACAGCAGTTGATGTTACTACACAACTGTGCATGGCGGTATTGGTTCCGGACAAACCATCAATGATGGACTACATGATCAACAACCTACAAGCATTCATCTTTGAATGCGGAAGAACACACGGCATACTACAAAGCGACAACGAAGACACACTCAATGCACTACTAAAAGCAACAGCATCTAAAGTCGGCTCAATGACTGTACGACATTCACCATCCTACAGCAGCAACAGTCAAGGAAGCATTGAGCGACTACATAGAACACTTCTCGGACAAATCCGCGTCGTCAAAGCTCAGGTTGAAAGCAACTACAGCATGACGATGTCCACAAAGCGCTGTCTACTACCTTGGGTAGTACGACATGCAGCATGGACGGTAAATCGCTACGTCATTCACTCAGA
Source organism: Effrenium voratum (assembly GCA_963377175.1). Taxonomy (NCBI): domain Eukaryota; class Dinophyceae; order Suessiales; family Symbiodiniaceae; genus Effrenium; species Effrenium voratum. Next base: position 552,466 of record CAUJNA010003295.1, on the reverse strand, counting down.
CGGCTACACAAGCTTTGAACGCCGCTGGGGAAGAAACTACGAGCGAGCAATCTGCGAATTTGGCGAGACAATACTTTACCTTCCACCACAACACAAGAAACTTCCAAAAGCAGACCTACGGATGCAGAAATGCATCTGGCTCGGAAAAGTTTCCGAAACCGGAGAAAACTACGTCGCAACGGAATCAGGCGTACAAAAGGTACGAACAGTACGGAGACTACAACCGGACTTCAAATACGACCTCGCACTGTTGAACAAAGTTTCCGGCACGCCATGGGCACCACGACGGAACACCTACAACCCTTCGTTCGCAACACTGTTGGATACGCAACTACAAACGAACGCTACGGACGACATCGTTGCGGAACCCGCAACAAAACAACAACGTACTACACCACCTCCACGACTTCCGTCCACATCGACGTCAAGTTCACGACCCACTACCGGATAGTCCCATGGCTACTTCACCAACCGGACGACAACATCCACCACTACCAGCACCACCTCGACAAACACTATGACGTTTAACTCCGGAAGAAGTAATGCAACCAACTAAAGCACAGAAGACCTCAAAGGACACTACAATCAGATCAACGGAGCAAGCAACCAAAGAACCACCACCACTACGACAGAAAATCAACGCAGTGACACTTCCCAACGGAAATCCATCACCCCCTACACAAACGACGACACCTCAGAAGACCAACCCATAATCTTCGACAACGAAGGTTACGACGAAACACAACTACTGGAAGGAATGAAACACGAGTCAAACCAAATGAAGCTACATGACGTCTACGACGAAGTAGATGCGTCTACCGTCGACGACAACGTCATTAGAGAAGCGATACCTACAAGATGGGTACACAGAAAGAAAGGACCAGGAGTACGAAGCCGAATCGTCGCAAAAGGCTACACAGAGAAGATCGAGGACGAAGACTCCGTCTACGCCTCTACACCAATGTTCACGACACTCCGGACACTTCTCGCACTACAAATGTCACGACCAAACTGGATCGCGCGACTAGGTGACGTCTCTACAGCATTTCTACACGCACCCATCGCAAAAGACCACGACGGTAAACAACGTGACGTCTACCTTTGGCCACCTAAAGAACTTTGTCCACAACAGGACAAAATCTGGCGACTAAAGAAAGCCATGTATGGACTATGCAGTTCACCAAAAGCATGGCAGGACTACCTGGCTGAAGTGTTACAGAAGCTCAGCTTTGTAAGATTAAAGTCAGAACCTAACGTCTACGTCTACACCAATGCGACTCGCGACTGCTACATCATGGTCTACGTGGATGACCTCTTGGTACTTGGTGACAAGACTACTGTCGACCCCACCTTCGAGGCCATTCAGAAGCAGGTCCTACCCAAGCACGTCGGCTACCTCGAACCTGGCAAACCACAACAATTTCTTGGAAGAAACATCGACCACTTTGGCAACTACTGCAATCTTGGACTAAAGGACTCCTACATCGACAACATGATCGAGGAGTCTGGAATGAACAACTGCAACTCAGTGAACACTCCAGGAATTGCACACTACAAACCAACAATAGAAGATGAAGCACTACTTGACCACGAACAACACAAAAGGTACAGAAGGATTGTTGGCAAACTTCAATGGTTAGCATACACACGACCAGACATTGCATACTCCACAAAAGAACTAGCCCGAGACCTCACAGCACCTACAGAACTTTCACAAAAGAGAGTCAAACATCTACTACGCTACTTGCACGGCACCAAGCACTACAAATTCACCATAGAACCAACAACAACACTCAGAGCAAACACCAACAACATCCTGGATCTCGACGTTCATGTCGATGCCGACTGGGCAGGATGCCCTACTACCAGGAAATCAACTTCAGGTTTCAACATCATCTTTTTAGGAACAACAGTTGCATTTGGCAGCAGAACACAAGCTACAATAGCACTCAGCTCAGCAGAGTCTGAACTCTACGCCATTTGCACAGGAGTTAATGAGGGACTACACCTCAGAAACTTCCTACTTGAAACCAACATTTGCAGCAAGCTAAACCTACGCATCCACACAGACTCCACAGCAGGCAAGAGCATTGCTACACGACAAGGCACTAGCAAACGAGCAAAACACATCGACCTTAAATTTCTCTACACACAAGACCTCATCAAGCATGACATCATCAGAATCCTTAAGATCAACACACTCCACAACAGCGCAGATTTGTTTACCAAATACATCAGCAAAGAAACACTACACAGGCTCATCCAGAGCATTGGAATACGCATCTAGCACTACGAACGACCAGCACAGCAGTTTCACAACAACAACAACGACTTTGGACATTTCATGTATGTAAGTAGCTACATGTAACACGACACTTTTGGTATGTAAGTAACAGTAACTACATGTATTTGCACTTGCACTTTTGGCGGCTGAGTCAACACTACAGTTGTTTGTTTTACATGTCTGCATGCGCCGCCTGCCTGATAGCAACTACTCAGGCTCATTTTGTTTTGCCCCGTTTCACTACATTCGCACTCCACTGCAGCCATGGCCGCTCCATCTACTGCAGATGCTACAATGGGAGATGCGACTACACCCGACAGGGCGTCTACACCGGAGGTGGCTGTCACTACGGACTCCAGTGACCATGGAACTCCACCACCTCAAACCTACAACGACTCCAACTACCACTTCAACCATCCTACACCTGGCAACACAGTCTACTACAACCCGACCACAGTGATGGACCAACTACACATCACTGAGCACCAGACAACCACTACACCACCAATGCCCGACAACACACCCTACACACAGTTTTTCACTGCACTCACACTCGAAGAGTATCAACTACTTTCACATCAACAAGCAACTCCACTTGCACAACTGGACTACACACAACCCATCTACTGCATCCCTGGAGACCTTCGGATGCCCCACTACAACTCCACCCTGCTCAGCGTTTCACTACCTGAAGCAGCCAACATGCACTACTACCATACGACTTCCCTTCACACTACAACCGGCGACAACAACAACTACGTCATCAGCCAACTGCAGATTGAACAACAACTACTCCTGAGGTACCTCACTTCAGGACAATTTATCCACTTCACCAGAGACTACATTTCCTACATGATGTCGGTACAACAGAACTACTACCTCCCAACTACAACACTGCCACAGACCATCTGCAAGGTGAACTACAACATGACCATCTTCACCGACAACTACAGCCTCAGGAACAACTATCTTTGGAACTACCACATGCCACTACTACTACCTGAACTACTCCACTACCTCTACAACAGAGACCAACTCCACGACTACCAACACAAGGCAATCACTACAATTCTCTGCAAGAGTATCCAGTACTACGGATTTACACTACTCACCATGACAAACCTCACACAACACCACAAGGCACTACCACACCGCTACCTCAGGGACTACAACCAACACATGTCATGTCCCGAGATCGACGATGAGCGACTACGAGGAGCACCAAACTACATGACAACCTTTTTCACCACGAACTACTTTGCGACCTTGGACAGTCGACTACAGAAGGCATGTTTTTGCACTTCAGTTGAAAAGGTACTGCAAAGACCATTTAACTGAGGGGCCGTGTCAAACTACATGCTTTACTTCCTGCATTTGTGTTGCATGTGACTGCAGGCCTTGAGCTCACTACATCGCATGTGTAAAAGGTGGATTGCTGCAGACTACAATCGGTTGACTGTTTGTTTGAACACTACAACACTTGCACTTGTAAGCAAAGTAGCCACCGATTTTAACAAGAGAGAGAGAGAGAGAGAGAGAGAGAGAGAGAGAGAGAGCGAGAGATATGCACCCCTCCCCCAACCAATTGACTTCTGCGTGGGGGGTATTGCAGCAAAGCAAAGGGCCTCTTATCTCTACGAGCCATGTGCGTAGGATGCCTGCACCCGGAATGCCGGCGAGATTTCGCGCAGCCTGGCTGCAGATCATTTTTTTTGTGGTGGGGGAGGCTGGCTGCATGGTCTGGCCCTCTCTCCCAAGCAGGGTCAAAAGGACCAATTTCTCACGTCAGATAATGGCCATACTGCGGCTTGTGTGTTGGCAGGTGCCGTGCTGGCATCGGAGTCCTCGATGCGGCCGCGGCTGCAGCAAGCCCATGCAGAGGAAGGGGCCCCGCGCGAGTCGACGTGTGGCGGGGTTTCGGCCCAAAATTTCACCAGGTTTGGGCGGCCTGGGGGCCTTTGCAGATTGCCTTGCAAACACATTAATCAACGATGGCCAGGATCCGTGCTTCAAGTTGTCCGCATGTTGGGCGCCAGGCCAAGGCGGCGGCAGCCTGCCAGGAAATTGTCGTGGAGAAGCGGCTGCAGCAGGTGGCTGCGGCCCGGCTCCCCAGCCCGCGGTTTCGGCCTGAACAGGCAGCAACGTATTTTTATCTGTTTGAGGGTGCGTGGGCGGTGAACTATGCGGGCAAGGAAGGGGTTTGGAAGGCTGAAGGAGGTTCAGACTACCCTGATGTGGGTTCATGTAAGGCAAAGAAGGCCGTGACTGTTGGGCGTGGATCCTCCAACAATTTGGGAGGAGCGAACTGGAGCCCATGCAATAATTTGTACTGGCGGATTTAGCAGGATTTTGTTTGCATTGGTTGGCTCATGTGCTAGGCTTGTTGGAATGCAAGGCCACTCACGCGACTTTTGGCTATGATCAAGTGTAATACCTGCACGACGCATGGCTCAAGGAAAACAGTGGCCCCCTAGCTGCTTCGGTCGGTGCTACCGTTTTTCATGGTAGCGGAGCGCCGGCTCCCTGGGAGGTTTAATCAGCCTCCGCAGGTTCGCGTCATCGGTGGACGCCGTGACTGCCGAGGTGCAGACAGCCGGGCGGTGGGTCGTGCAGGTGACGCTGGGGATATTCTGCTGGAAGGGCCCCTTGAGGCGCACCGGACTCGGGCCGTGGGCGGCCGTGGTGTTTGCGCCAGTTTATCTGTCTGTTTGAGGGTTGTGGCGGTGCTCATTTGTTTGACGTTCTGCTACGACTTCTGCATGGCGGATGGAGGAGGTGGATTCAACATGCAAGATATTGGCAATATCTTGAATCAACTGGTGCAAGAGCAGCGGACGCAGCAGACAAGGTTGGAGGAACTCGGCCGCGGAGTTTTGGGTACACAGACGGTTACAGAGGGCGTGATCGGCAGTGTTGTGGACCAGGTGCAAGGAGCCTTTCAGCAACAGCAACAGCACACGCAGGATCAGGTGACCCAGATTGCAGGAGCAGTGCAACAGCTTCAATCGCAATTGCAGCAGTTTGTGCAGAGCGCGGGCAATCTTACAACATCAGCAGCTGGGTCGGCGCAGGATGGGTCTTTATCCGGAGGTGGAGGACCGCAGAACCCGCCGGGACCACCGGGCTTGGGCTCATCAGGAATGGTGGGCGGCAGCCCGAGGGGTGTGTCAGATGATGGTATTTCTGGGTCGTTACCACAAGGACCCTTGGTTCAACATGGCGGGCAATCAAGCAGGTGGTGAACTGCCAGGGCTCTCCATCACGTCCGCCAGACCCAGGACGTGGAGGTAGCAGTCGTGGAACTCCCGGAAGGTCTCCCAGCCCATGACGTCGGCGGCAGCCGGTAGTCCTCCCCGCTCACGCTTTCCCAGCCAGCACGCTGTCGTAGCAGTGCTGCTCCCACACCGCAGGCTTCTCCCACGCCTCGGCGCCGCAGAAGTGCTCGAAGGGCATGGGCAGCTTGCGCAGGATGCAGTCCCACGCCTGCTCCAGATCGCAGTGGGTCCGCCGCTGCTTGAGAGGTCGCCTTTGAGGCGGAGAGTCGGTCGGCGTGCGCTGCCAACGAGCACAGGTGTGCAGCATATGCAGTGCAGCATGGCGGTGTGGACGCAAAAGGGCTTGGGAAGCCATCGGTTTTTGATCCGAGCAAGACGGATAAGGTGACGTTTCAGGATTGGTCGGAGGCATTGATCACTCTGCTCGATGCGCAGATTCCGGGGACATGGGAGATCCTGGAGCGAAGAGCAGCCTGGATCAGATCACCATCCTCACGGGTTTCCCACACCTGGACCGCACCTTGCTGGAGTATACAGATTCTAATTTGTATGCAATGCTTATTACGTTCACTGCGGGAGAGGCACGAAGCCTTGTGAGACAGGCGCGCCGTCCGAACGGCTTGGAAGCATTCCGGATGCTGCAGGTGAGGTTCAACCCACTGACGGTCGGTAGGCAACGAGCCAACTTGACCAAGATCACCAGCCCACCGGAATCAGTGCCTTTGAATCAGTTGCCCTCAGAGATCATTGCATGGGAGAACCGCATTGTGGAGTATGAGAGCAAGCCGGGAGCAGATTCGGTTTCTGAATCGTTGAAGATGGCCACCATTGTGGCTTTGTGTCCGGCTAAGCTGAAGGAGCACTTGCAGTTGAATGCGGCTCGGTACACCCGATATTTCGAGATCAGGGAGGAGATCTTTACCTTTCTGAACATGTGCAGGGTGTTTCATCTACTCCCATGGATGTTGGATCTCTGGGAAAAGGAAAAGGCGGTAAAGGCTGCTACGTTTGTGGAGGAGCTCACTTTGCACGAGACTGCAAGGAGAAGGGCGGCAAGGGCGAGAAGGGTGGCAAAGGCAAGGGGAAGAAAGGGAAATCGAAGGACAAGGGCAAGAAAGGCAAAGGCGGAGGATTTCAGCAAACGGTTTGCCCTATTTGCAAGAAGAGCGGGCGCACGAAGGAGAACTGCTGGTCCAAGCCGAAGAGCCTTAATGCCATGGGCCCCGCGCTTAGCCATCTGCAGTCGCTTTATGCCAAAGCAGCCCTTGATGAGTATCAGAAGAATCAGGGACAGCCGAGCGCGCCGGCATCCACGGTGGGTCCATCAGCCTCACCGGTGATTCCGGGATCTGCAGCGAACGGCGGGATGATTGATTCCTTGCATGTGAGAAATGTGGGAGGTCTCAACATCAGGGCGCTGCGTGTTTTGACCCGGGCGACTTCATCATCGCGTGGGGGACCATCGGCAAGTTCAAGGAACTTGGGAGCACGGCCGAAAGCATCTGCGACCAGATCAACAGATCCTTATGATTTGGTGGTGAGCTTGGACAGTGGGCATTTGCCGCAAGGGAGCTACTCGGTGATTAGCACGGTAGATTCAGGAGCAGCAGCTTCGGTGGCGCCCAGGTCGGCATTTCCGGATTACCCTGTCCTGGAAGATGAGAGTGGGTCGATGATGGTCTATTTGGCGGCGAATGGTGGATTGATTCGGGACCAAGGAGTTGTGGAGCCGGTGGTGTGCACGAGAGAAGGGTACCGGAGATCGATGAGGTTTCGTGTGGCGGATGTGAACAAGGTCCTGACGTCAGCAGCCGATATCTGCAGCCGTGGGCCGTGGGTATCGGATTGTACTTGGGCATGGAGAAGGGGCATTGAGGACCTGAGCACCAGTGAGAAGATCAACCTGAGGCAGCAAGATGGGGTGTACATGCATGAGTTGATCGTCATGCCCTACGGATGTTGGGGTTTTGGCGGGCCAGCCTGCTAGCTGTAAGTCCCGAGCATCCTGATGGACGAGCTCAAGGGGAGGAGGAAAGGCTAGCGGGGGTGGACGCGGAGAGCGAGGAGTATGAGCCAGAGAGGTTTCTGGCAGAAGGCCAGAGGAGAGTGAAGAAACAGAGGTTTCAGCAGAGGAGGCAGCGCAGCGTGGAGATCACCAAGGAGGCTTGCAGGGATGGATAGAAGACGACGAGGTCACGGAGAGCAAGATCAAAGCATCGCTCCCAAATCCATATGACCCGTCGCCTGAAGAAAGGAGAGAGCACAATGTGAGCCACTTGCCTTTCAGGTCGTGGTGCAGACATTGTGTGGCCGGGAAGGTCTTGTCGGCGGCTCATCGGTCCGGTATTGGATCGGGTGCGCAGAAGATTCCCACGATCTCCCTCGACTACTTCTATTTGGGGGATGATGAGGAGAACAGTCAGCCCAGCTTGATTTTGACGGATAGCCTGACACAGAGAGTGTTCGCAGTATGTGTACCTTGCAAGGGAGTTGGGCATCAATTCAATGCAGCGATCGTGGAGAAGTACTGCAAGATCCTTGGATACCCGCGGGCTGTGCTGAAGTCCGATACGGAGGCGAGCATTCTGGCTTTGAGGAGTGAGAGCTTCCGCACTTCAGCGCGGGGAATGCGACAAAGGGAGAGAGCCAGAGCAACGCCCAGGCAGAGTCAATGGTAGGGAAAATCCAAGGTCAGGCACGGACATTGAGGAGTGCTCTGGAGGCAAATTACGGGTGTGCTTTTACCCCTCGATATCCGGCTTTCGCTTGGCTCATTGGCTACGCGGCAAGTTTGTGGTCAAGGTTTCAACGCGGAGTCGACGGGAAGACTGGATTCGAGAGGAGCACGGGCAAGCGGTGGAGGCAGCCGCTGCCGCAGTTCGGCGAGTGTGTGTGGTATCAGCCTTTGAAGGAATCTGGTACCCGGAAGAAGAAGTTCGACGCCAAGTTCCGTGATGGAGTCTACTTGGGCATCCAGGAGAACTCGCTGTTGAAGTGGATTGGCACCCCGGAAGGAGTCGTCAGAGCCTGGAGTATAAAGCTGAGGCCGGAGAGCGAGAAATGGAACGTGGATGAATTCAACGGTTTTGTGGGTCTTCCGTGGCAAGTGAGGCCCAGCAGTTCCAGGGATGGCATGAAAATACTTCCTGGGATTGAAAAGGATTTGGTGGTGGAAATTCAAGACAATGTGGACAAGCCAAAGAAGGACGTGGTCGTGGAGGTGAAGCGAAAAGGGTATGTTGCCCGAGGGATCTACCTGCGGAAGGATGTGGAGTTGGCCATGTATGGTTACACGGATGGTTGTGACGGATGTGTGTCGGCACAACACGGTCTTTCTCGGAAGCAGCACAGTGCAGCATGCAGAGAGAGGATCGCCAAGGAGATGGAGCAGACTGAAGAAGGCCGGAAAAGGTTGGAGAGAGCCAAAACCAGAGAGACAGCCTATTTCTTGGCGCACCATGAGCGAGAGCAACGTGAGGAGGCTTCAGCAAGCAAGAGGTCAGCAGAGGAAGGTGACCAGAAGGAAGCCAAGAAGAGAGTTGTTGAGTTTGAGGTGGACATACCTCTGCCCGATTTGGCAGCCCCCGTGCGTACTTCACCTGATCCTTTGCCGGCGGAGGAGTTGCCCGGCCAAGGTGAAGGTGGGGGAAAGCGTGATGGAGGGCAAAGCAGTGGATCACCCATGGAGTTGAGTTCTCTTCTACGAATGAGAGGAGGAGATCATCGTGCTCAATCAGTGGGGTACGAGTTGGGCTTGCTGGAGGCCATGGAGTTGATGAGAGATGAAGAGGAAGAAGAAAGGAGGTTGATGCTTCAGACGGGATCATGGAGTGCCAAGGAGGTGTATGGATTGGAGATTGCAGAGGTTTTCTCCCCGCCGAGAATCACAGAGGCTGGGAGGAGAAAGGGGTGCTTGAGTGGCATCGCGTTTGACTTGCGCACACAAGATGAGGATGGCAACGTGCAGAAGAAGGCTGAGGAGCTGATCGACCTGTTGCAGCCGGAGTTGATCATTGGGTGTCCGCCCTGTGGGCCGTTCAGTGCTCTTCAGTGGTTAAATCACCCGAAGATGACGGAGCAGCAGGTGCAGGACCGCATGAAAGATGCAGTGGCGCATGTGGAATTCTGCGTCAAGCTGTATCGGAAGCAGATCTCGCGGAAGAAGTTCTTTCTTCATGAGCATCCTTCACAAGCAAGCTCATGGAAGTTGGAGTGTATAGAAGACATCATGAAGGAAGAGGGCGTGCAAAAGGTGGAAAGAGACATGTGCGCCTATGGCATGAGCTCTGAGGACCGAGATGGAGGAGGATTGGTCAAGAAGCCCGCCAGGTGTTTGACCAATAGCAAGGAGATCGCCAAGGAATTATCCAAGAGGTGCAGCAACTCTTTGGCGGAGATAAAGGTGTGGAGGAGGAGAGACTTGAGAAGTTCTTGATGACCTTCGGTGGCCTAAAGGGGATTTCTTGCAATATGAGCAGCAGCCACTTCCAGGTTTGGGTGCCAAGGACATTGAGACGGTGTTCTATTACCAAGATGGTGGGGCGAAACTGCATAGGCATGTGCAGTTGATGCGAAAGCAGCTGAGGTATATCCCAAGGCTATGGTCAACGCTGTGATGCGGGGTATTTTGCGAGAAGTGAAGATGAAGTACCCATTGGATTCTTTGAGTTTTGGGCCGGCCAACCAGGAGGTGGATCTTGACATGAGTGCTGAAGATGACTGGATGACTTATGTCGATGAGATTTCTGGCAAGGCCTTGAATGCAGCGTTGGTACGGGCGGCACGGCAAGAAGAGCTTGAGTACGCGGATCGCTACGGCATCTGGGACGAAGTGCCGACCCAAGAGTGCTGGGACCAGACCAAAGCAGCGCCCATCTCGACGCGATGGATCGACACGAGTAAGGGCGATGAAGCGCGCCCAAATTACAGATCCCGCCTTGTTGTACAAGAAGTTCGCACCAGTGCAGTTGAGGCGATGTTTGCAGCCACGCCACCACTTGAGAGCTTGAGATTCTTGATTTCTTTACAGAGGTGCTGCTGAGTCAAGAAGAAGCTGATGTTCATTGACATCAAGCGAGCCCATTGGTGTGCACAGGTAGCGAGGCTTATTTATGTCAAATTGCCACCGGAGCGCCAGCGCGCAGGATATTGTGCCAGATTGAATCGGGCGATGTAAGGGACACGGGATGCAGCAGCATGTTGGGAAGCAGAGTTTACAGATTTCTTCACTTCATGCGGGTTTGCACCTGGCGTCGGAAGCCCGGTATTATTTTGCAATGCAGTCAGGGACGTGCAGGTTTCAATTCATGGTGATGACATTACAGCTTTGGGTGAAGAAGCCCCGCTGTTGTGGCTGAAGGAACGCTTGGAGGAGAGGTGCGAGCTGAAGTATGGTGGTCTTATGGGCCCGGACGATGGTGACATCAAGGATGTTGCTATTCTGAATCGGCTGGTGCACTTTCAGGCGGACGCTACAACTTATGAGGCAGACCCTCCGCATGTGGAGCTTCTTTTAGCAGAGTTGAACCTGGGTTTAGCAAAATCTGTGGTATCACCAGGTGTTGCTCGCACGGATGATGGGCCGGGAGAGCCATTGCGTGGGGACAACTTGAAAAGGTGTCGCAGTTTGGTGATGCGTTGCAATTATTTGGCGCAAGACAGGCCGGACATTGCATACAGTTGCAAGGAACTTGCGAGGCAAATGTCGTCTCCTACGTCTAGGAGTTGGGAGGCGCTGAAACGGCTTGCGCGGTTCTTGAAAGGTCGGCCGAGGTTGGTTTGGCGTTTTGAATGGCAGGAACCAGCAGCTGGGTTCACTATGTACACTGACAGCGATGACGCGGGCTGTACCGTGAGTCGCAAATCTACGAGTTGTGGGGCTTTGATGTTGGGAGCACACCTCATCAAGTTCTACTCGTCCACGCAGCACGTTATATCACAGTCAAGTGGCGAATCAGAGTTTTACGCTGGGATTAAGGCCGGGTCAGTTTTGCTGGGAGCGATCAGCATGGCAGCAGACTTGGGCTGGACGCTTTCGGGGTACCTGACTCTGGACGCGAGCGCGGCGAAATCAATGCTGTCGCGGAGAGGCCATGGCAAGGCCAAGCTCATCCACCGGAGCTATCTCTGGCTCCAGCAAAGAGTTCAGAGCAAAGACATTGTCTGGAAGAAGGTTGGCACTGCCGTCAATCCGGCAGATGCCGGGACAAAGCATCTGGATGGGCAACGCGTCCAGGATTTGATGAGCCTCGAGTACAGTGAGGCGGAGCACCGACTCGCTTTGAAAGCGTGAGGTGACCGTGTGCTTAGGCGCGAAAGGTCAGGAGGGCCTGTTGGAATGCAAGGCCACTCACGGGACTTTTGGCTATGATCAAGTGTATTATCTGCACGATGCATGGCTCAAGGAAAACAGTGGCCCCCTAGCTGCTTCGGTCGGTGCTACCGTTTTTCAAGGCTGGCCCAGTATTGGTTAGTACTGTGTGACCAAGTATTGGTTAGGCTGGCCCAGTAATTGATGTTTTCATGCGGGGAAGTTTTCTGTTTAAAATACCCGGCGTTCTTGTTTGGACACGTAGTTGCATATTGGTGTGCTTTGAACTTCGTCCTTTCGGAGGGATGGCAAAGTCCGGCTTGAAAAGGCCCGCCCCTACCCCACTATGCCCGGCCATGCACTCCTGGCAAAGCCCAACTCCTTCATTGCAACTTGCTTCCGTGTGGCCAGGGTACATGTTAGGCTGGTTTGAAGGCAAGCCACAAAGGAACGCCGCCATTTTGTGCCCCCCCCAAAAAAATAGGAACCGCAAAGAAGCAGAAACAAAACAGGACCCAAGCTCCAAACAAACGGAATTCACGTCTTTCCGCTTCCATCCGTGCAGGAGGCGTCCGAGGAGTGCCGAGCCATGGAGCGGCGCCAGCGCCTGGGCCTGGACGAGGCCAGCGAGGCCCTGGGCGGCGCCGCTCGGCAGATGGCGTGAGCCTCGTTGGGGACGGGGCGGGGGAGTTGAGGGAAAGGGGAAGTGAGGGATGGGAGGCTTGGAATCTGGAAGGGAGGTGTTTTTGACACATTTCTCACCCTGATCTCCTAGGCTGGGGCAGTCGTAACTGGGGGCTACTTGCTTGTAACGTGGTGCTCGCAGTGTGATATGCACATTCGTCCCACATAGCTGTTCCATCACAACAGATTCCCATCGCGCTTTTCAGCAATTTCAAAAGGTCCATTAGGCCGAAGGAGCGAATGCCACGTGCGTGCAACCTCATCAGTCTGCATACCGCATACCCTTCTGCTTCTGAGCAGCCCAAGCGGACCCCTTGCATCTATGAGTTTGGCCGAGCTTGGTACGAGCCGGACTACTTCCCATAAACACCGGCTGGGGCTATCCGCTTGGTGAAGAGATTCAATCAACCCATGGGGATGCGCTGAAAAGCAAGCACGCACCGCCCTGCTGCGCTCAGCTATGCGCCTGTTCCATCGCGAAAGCCAAGTTCCCAGGCAAACCGCCATCTTTGTTTTGCCCTAGAAAGTCTGTTTCTTCCACCCTGACATTATCCTCGCCAAAACTGTGAAACCCGATGGAGTCGGCTTCACTGCCTCCAGCAAGAACACGCAAACCGCCACAGTTTTGCTTTGCTTCACGACTTTACTTCTTCCACCCTTCGACCATGAAAACAGGTGTCGTCCAGCTGACGTTTGGGTTTGGTTTCCCTTTGCCCTTCTCGCAAAAATTGGCGACCCCTACGCAAACATGGACTGTTTGCCAGGTGGGGGGCCACTTTCCTTTAAAGGACCTCTCCCGGGCCTGTTGGGTTGGATCGGACTGAGGTGGAGCTGGCGCTGGAGAGGCACCGCGCGAGCCAGGCCACGCAGCTGGAGGGCGTGGAGGTGCGCCTGGCGCAGCTGGAGCGCAGGCAGCTCGAGGCGGAGGCTGGGGCGGTTTGCCGTTTTCCCCTTTCAGGCCGCCAGCTTTGGATCTCGGGTTACTTCCTGTATGATCCCCTCAAAGAATGGGGATGTCAGCGGCCCAAAGTAGCTTTGGGGGCCGGACGGCTGCATCCTGCCTCATCTTATCCGCTGCCAAGCTAAGACTTGATCATCCAGAGTTAGCAGGGGCAGGAATTCCAAGGTATGTATATATGCCATGCGGGCTTTGAATTGACGAATGCCGACCGAAGGAAGGGTGGCTTTGGCAGGAAGAAGCATAGTAGAAACAAGGTGCGATTTCGAGCAAGAAATCGACGCCCAAAGCCACCCATCAAACCCAGGAGGATACGAGTGGAAACATGGCCAACCTACTTCAAGTTGGGTATAGCCAATCATGTTTCTTACCCCTGCCAAGGGAAACTGGTCGGTGGCAACGAGTGTTCCGTTTCGTTCGGACCCAATGGGATCTGGGACTCCAGGCTTCCTGGGAGCGGCGCTTGCGGGAGCAAGCGCAGGTCTCCGAGGAGCTGGAGAGGACCCTTGGGCTGGGGGACTGCAGGTCCCTTACTTGAAGACCTTGTTGCAGAGTCATTCGAAGTGTTTTGTGGCTGAGTTCCACCCCAACCCCACCACAAACTGCACCACCGCTCTCAAAACATCTAACCCCACTCCACCCCAACTCCACCCTCTCCAACACACCTAAGTCTCCATCTCCAACACACCTACCTAAACCCCAACTCGACCCCCACCCCCCCATTCACCAACAACTCTACACCCCAACTCCCCGTTCCGCAGAGGCAACTTGGCACAGTTTTGTCCCTTCTTGATGCTTTTGGCACCTTTGCGCGCTGGGTACCCTTCGTCAGAGGCACGTTCACCGCCATCAATCCCCTGCCTTGCCAGGAGGGTTTCGCAGATTCACCGCGAGGTGGCCGAGCGTGCCGATGCCATCGAGAGTGCCTCAGCTTTTGAGTCGGACGGTCTTCTCGGTTCAAACGCCCCTTGGCCATATGGTGTTGAAGGCCTCGTAGTGCGCGAGCTAGACACACTCCTGAGCTGGGCTGGGCAGATGCCATGCTTGTGTCACATATCGCATAGCTTTTTTGCAGTGCGGGATTCGGATTCTTCAGGCCGCATGACAGCGGAAGTGGTCGGCTGCAAAGACGAGCTCCAAGAGACCCTCGCTGCAGGCGAGGAGGGCAGAGCGGCCATGAAGCCACGGGAATGGACGGTTCAGGCACTTGCTTTGATCAACCTTGGAGTTGGTTAGGAGTTGCTCACTTTAAGACCTTGGCTCATTGGCCGTTTCTTGCATACGTCAACTTGTTGGTTTGACGTCACGCCTTCGATTCCGCTTCCTTTGGAAGGCCAGGCGCGGGCGGACGGCCTGGCGGCGCGCTTCGGCGAGGCGCAGGCGGCGGCCGCCCAGGCGGTGCGGGACGTGCAGCGGGCGCGGCAGGCGCGAGGCACGTGGCATTCAGTGACAGCGTTGGGTGACATGGGTTTTCGAAGACCCGAACCCCCCCCTTTTAAGAAAGCCTGAATTTTGCAAAGGAAGTTGGTGAAACAACAGCTGGTAGTTTGAACAAGTTGATCCTATCGTGTAGATCTTTTACGAAATCATTCGTTGTCCAGCTGAAAAGGTCTTTTAGGAGAGAAGGCCCTTTTATATAGATTGTTCAAAAAACCCCTCAGAAGCAACAATGCGGAATCAATTGTGCATGAAACATTTGTTGCTGTCGGCCATCTCCAGCATGTGTCAAAGTGATGCTGGGTGCTGCGTAAACCTGGGGCATCGCTGAGGGGTGCAATCCGCCAGGAGCTGGCAGATGGCTTGGTCGACTGTCAGGAGCGTGTTTGTAGGCATGTTTGCTGATTTCCTTGCTTTTAAATGTCAGTTTTGGCTGCAGCGTGCCGTGGCACATCCCCCATTTTGCACCGGGTTTGGGCCAAAAGGCAACGCCCTGTCAGGAGCGCGTGGCTGCGGTCTCGAAGTCGCTGGCACCCATCCAGGCAGGGTGGAGCGCATGCAGAAACATGAGTGCACACAAAACATCATATGCATGTATAGGCACGCATATTAAGACCTTGTACGTATGTCTCATACACATGGAAGCATGCCTCATGGGCTTTGACCACCTGCTTGCAGCTGAGTTGCGGGCGACGGCCCTTTGCTTGCAGGCAAGATGCATGTTGTTTGGTCATTTTTCCGTATAAACCCATGGTGCCAGCATCTTCGATCCGAGCCCTACCGGGAACAAAAGCTTAGTCACAGTTGAAAACACCATCCACGTGGCAGCGACCGCTTTTATTTTGAGTGATTGAGCTGCAACACAAGCGCTATCATTGTCGAGGGTGGGGGCTCCTGGCTGTGTGCTCATTGCCAGTCTCGCACCTGTAATGCGAACGGAATCATTGTCGTGCGAGTCGAAGGTGCTCGCGGCTGTGTGCACATTGTAACACGAACGCTCTCATCGTTGTGCGTGGTGCTCGTGACTGTGGGTTCCTTGCGGGTGTTTCACCCGTGTACAGCTAACTCATTGTTCTGCGTCCGTGCCCCTTGTGCGCATTGATTTCCAGAGCGTGTGCTTCATGTCAGTGTTTTGCTTGTGCGTCAGTGCTCCTTGCTGTGTTGTCATTGCGAGTGAGTCACCTGCAGAACGTATGCTATCATGGTCGTGCGTGATGCGTTCATTGTCAGTGCTGCGCCTGCAACACGAACGCTATCCTTGTCGTGAGTGGGTGCTCAAGACTGTGTGTTCACTGCAAGGGTTTAACCTGCAACATGCGCATGCTCATTGCGAGAGAATAAAACCAATACATGGACACCACAGTTGTTGTGCATGGGTGCCTTGCTTTCACTGCGAGTGCACTCGGTACATTTTGTAACTCATTGAGGGATCAAGACAAAAGAGGCAGGCGCGTGCATCGCGAGAGGACGCGCCAACAAACATTTGCATTATTCCTACAATCACGGGCTTTAGGTGATTTTTGGTGGAAAAGCGGTGTCAATCAGGGTAACCACGGCCACGCACCCTTACCTTTGTTTTTAAGGGGCGAATCTGGACAGAATTGGGACCAGGACTCCGCAGCCGGTTTCAAGAAGGAGCTCGCCGACGTGGTTCAGGGCCACCAGGTCCTGCAGCAGGACCTCTCCGGTGCACAGGTGCCGGGAGTTTTGCTTCACAAAGAGTTTGGGTGAGAGGGAGTTAATGGAAAGGAGCATGGGCAGCATGGGCACTTAGTTACTAAGTTCTGACTCGGATGGCCAATGTGGAGGTGACCACAAGTGATCCTGTGTCTGATCTTGGGAGGCTAGAAACACAGAGCTGCACACTCTGGCAGACATGCTGAAGGGCAAGCTGACCGAGGAGTTTTCGCATGTGCACCATGGCTTCGCATAATTCGTGGCTCGCGAGGCTTGAAAGCCGTTTCCTGTTCGCAGGCAGTCAACCTTGCGATCGCTTGGGAGCCGCATGAACACAGTGGAGACGGCTTGTGCTGCTGCAGACCGGTGCCGGCCTCAGAAATGTCGCCCCTTTGCAGCTCAACACGCGCGCTCCCGCCAAAGATCAGCCGGTTGATCATGGGCAGCAGTCAGAAAGTGGCAATGGGGATAAAAGCTGGCTGAAGATTTGTTATGTCATGCTGGCGTTGAGTTGGTGGCTTAGCAGTGGGAGTGCCATGACCAGCACCATGCGCCATGGCGGGCGAACTTTGTGGGCACTGCCGATGCCCCGGCCCTGAGTTTTTGTGCTCCAGGTGCCGCTCGGCCAAATTCTGCGGCAGTGAATGCTTCCGGGCCGCCTGGCGCCAGCACAAGGCAACCTGCCGGGGGCCAGCGCCACTGCAGACGGAAGAGGTCCCGGGTGCGACAGCAGTCCTCGCAGCGCCAGTTCCGGATGCAGGCCCTGCGGTGGCCGTGATCGTTCCCTTCCGGGAGCAGCTGCCGTTGCAGGACCGGGTGACGCAGCTCCGGAGGTTCCTTCCCCACATGGCAGCCTTCTTGGGGGGAGCTTGCCGGTGGCGGGTGGTGGTGGTGCAGCAGTCCCAGGATGGCCGGAAGTTCAACCGGGGCATGCTGCTCAACGTGGGCTTCCGCCTGGCCCAGCAGCTACTCCCCGACCTAGGTGCGGCCATCATGCATGATGTGGACCTGCTCCCCTCCAAGGACATGTTGGCGGTGTACGTCAGGCCACCTCCTGAGTCCTGCGCTGTGCACTTGGCGTCGGTGTGGTCGATGCTCAGCTCAAAGGAGCTGCTGATGAATGGCTTTTTTGTTTCTCATTTGTTGGGCACTGATTCTTGGCCCCGGGTTGACCGACTGCGACCTTTGAGCCTCGCTTGCCTTCCGCTCAGGAAGTACTCCTACGCAAGCTTTATTGGCGGGGTGCTGTCCCTGCGGCCGGATGACTTCGAGCGCATGAACGGGTACCCGAACAACTACTGGGGCTGGGGTTTGGAGGACGACCAGCTGGCCCTGCGCATGGCACACCACGGGGTGCGCACACTGCGGGTCCGCGCCGGCAGCTTTGAAGACTTGGACCCGGTGAACATGAAAGAGGTGCTGGAGGGTGGGAGGAGCCAGCCAGAGAGGCAAGGGCCACGCCAAAGGTTGCCGAGTCGTTCAAAGAGGGCAGCATTGTTGCCAATGTTGCTACAACCACGTGAAGGATTTGTTAATCAGAAAACGAGATGATGGTCTGCAACCATAGGCTGAGCTCGTTACAGCTTGTCAAGCAACCGGCCCTGAGAGGCTCAAGCGCCACCTGCCCTGGTACAACCGCGACATGTTTCGCAAGGAGGACCTCAAGCTGGACCCCGACTGGGCCAGCAACGGGATGAGCAGCCTCCGCTTCCGCACGATCAGCTGCCGGGACGAGGGGTCGGTGCGGCATGCGGTGGTGGAGCTGGAGCCAGACGCACCGCAAAACACTCAGATGCTCGGAAGTGCGGCGCAAGTGGCGCCAGGCCAGCAAAAGAGCTGCTGGAGCTTGCAGCTTCCCAAAGTAGCCTCTTGAAGCTCAACACATTTCAGTGGTCTGTGCAGCCGTATTCGGATAGACCTTCTTAGCCTTGCAGGTGTTGATTTGCCTTCGGAATGCTCTGCAGTTGCCACGCCATTTCCGGTTCCCGTCCAAACGATTCCTGAGGTCTGCGAGCACGGCGAAGGCGGAGGCGGCAGCCCTCCGCAGCTCGGTGGAGGCGGCCTGGGAGAAGACGCAGGCCGGCGGAGCTGAGGGCAAAGGGGTGGTATCGGATTGACGGGCGCCTCGACACCATTGCTTGCGCTTTCACGCTTTCAGCGGGCTTGGTTTGTCCTGCGCCTTGGGCACACAGCTGCTGAGCGCAGGTGTTCAAGGAGGAGGTGAGTCGGGATATTCAAGCAGCAGGCCGGCCTGCTTCTGGACTACAGCTGCTGGAGTATTGTTTGGATTTTCTTCGAGCCTACAATGTTGCACAATTGCATCATGTTCTCCCTGCATACTGCAGTTGAAGACTAGCACGAGGATGACTCAGTGCCCGGCACAATTTCTCCCACGGCACCAACTGCACGTCTTCCTTCCGATTCTCCCTCGGCCGCAGGCTTCGCCGCGCAGGTGTCGCCGCGCGCTGAGGAGCAGCGGCTTCGGGAGGAGCGGCGGGTTGCTCTCCGATGTTGGCCGATGTAAAAAAATGCTCTCGTGACCCGCCTTCTTGGAGGAAACAAGGGGCATAGGGCATAAGTGCCCCGTTTTGTTTTTTGGCTGGTTTTTTGAAGGCAAGTTAACAGGAAGCTGACCACGTGGGGGTTCCCCAGACAAACACGGGGTTTGACATTTGAAGCACTAATCAGAAACTCACCATTCTGACTCTCCACTAACCACCCTGAACCACCCTGACCACCCACGAACCACCCACGCCACCCACCACACTAACCACCCATACGCCACCCACCAGTGACCACCCGCGAACCACCTACCATGTTGGGGTTTCCTCGTCACCCTTTTGGAGGAGCTGTGCCGGGAGCAGCGCCAGCTGCGGGCGGAGCTGGTGGAGCAGATGCAGCGGGTGGCGCTGGCGGAACGCTCCGCCCAGGAGACGGGAGGGCTGGGCCACGTGGCCCACAAGATGTTTTCGCTCAAATTGCTATACCTCTCATACACAGCCAAGCCGAGTCTGCTCTGGGGCCAAGCGGGGACACCATGGGGCACCGTAAAACAGCCGCGAAAGGGATGCAAAGCACACCCGTGCAAAAAGGAACCCGTCTGAGCGCAAATAGCCTCGCGAAAGCTTTGCGAAGGAGCACAATGAGGGTAGCCAAATCTCGAGCACTGCTCAAATGGTGATTCACTATTGGGACAGCCCATTTCAAGAGGCATTTAACTTCCCCAGAAACCACCCCCCAGATTGATACATTGGCAAAGCCTGTTTCTGAGAGAGAACAAATAAGGGGCTTTTAGGGTTGGGGGGTTGGGGCACTTGTCTCTTGCTTGACACTCCACGCGAAGTATTCAGCCTGCGATGCTTAGTGCGTCATGTCTTCAGATTTGGGATCAGTCGTGATGCTTCCCGTTTCGAGCCTTGAGCTCAAGAACCCGCGGATCGCGCATTCGCAGTCTGCTCGCAATGGCCTTGCTGCGCAGCTTGGCCAAGCAGGTGAAGAAGGTGAGTCAGGACTGGGGTTGGGACGGCTGTGGGACAGGACCCAAGTGTAGAACAGCCACCCAGATCGCTGTACTTTCAGCAAAAACCTTCTTGGTTTGCCTTTGAATGAGCAAACAAAGAACGGGTGCCTCAGTAAACGGAGACGTGCAGTTAGCCCAGGAGTCCTTTGCATTGCTCCAAGAAGTTCAGCAAGAGGCTGCTGGTCTCTTGGAGGATGTGAGCCGCCCCGAGCCAGTTCGGCGTCCACGCTCGGCCCTGCAAGAGGCACGCTACAACCCATTCGAGGATCGGGATGTTATCGGAATGGGGAGCTCTTTGACCGTGTTTCGAAGGGGTCCTCAAAAACAAAGAAGGGACACCCCGGAGGATGATTATGACATCCAGACGGCGCCCGTGCTGGTCCACAGTCCTTTCCAGGACATCCGCGTTCACTGCAACAAGCGCATCTGTTGGGAGATCTTATGAAACTGCTGTGGTTTGAATATCTTGAAAGCATTGGTGCCCCCGCCCCCGTTTGGCTGGCGCATTGGGTGTGTCAGTTCGTGAGGACCTCCGGGCAAAGAAACGCCAGCTGGCGGCGTTGCAGGGCCGCATCAAACGCGGCGGGGATGTGGAGACAGTGCACCACTACAAAGTGGTGACCAAAGAAGTTCAGGCGGAGGTGGAGGAGTCTCCCGTCTGGGGGTTTCAGCAAGCCTTCGATTTTTGACTCTGTTTCGGCGTGCTCGAATTCCCCTTTTTGTTCAGGCCGCAAGCCTTTGTTTTGTTTTTCCTGCGTTTTGTTCCTGAAGATCAACCGGCGCGTCAGGCTTCAAAGAAGCCTCGACGCTGACGCTCATTTGATAAAAGCCTTCATGTCCTTCTCCACCCGTGAGAGGAAGAAGCAGGTGGTAGAAGCTTCCAGGCTCAAGATGGAGAATTGGCCCTGGGAGCCTTAGTTGCCCACAGCGAATCGTTTCTTTGATCTTTGGGTTCCGAACGTTGGCCTATATTCCTATATTTAGTCAAGAGATGTTCTTTCCCAGCAACTTGGTGCAGTTTGAGTCTTCAAATTTCCCAGTGCTTTGTTCAAGCAAGGAGCGTCTGCCTTGGCACTTTGCAGGGACGGAGGACGACGGCGAGTGGACCGTGGTCGCCTGAGCGCCACGGACAGCCCCCGTTCAGCACACAAGTCGAATTCGAAGAAGCAGCTCTCCTTGAGACAGCTGCCTGTGATCAGGCTTTGGCTCAAATTCGGGGAAAGCAGCAACTGCACAAGCTGGCCATGGTTCCACTCATACCATTTGTTATTTGAATGGCTCTAAACGGAAATTTGTGCACGCAGGAGGGTCTGTTTTCATGCCAGTTTGAGACCGCAGTAGGCGACGTGATGCGATATGTTTGCGGGGACCTCCCGGCTAAAACGCTTGTGACAGCTCGAGATGAAGCCCACCGCATGGCCACATTCGTCGAATTTGGGCTGACGCCGTTAATGCATTGGAGCCGTGGCTCGTGCTGACCGTCAGCTGGGCTCGCGACCCGACCGGGCGCTCCGGGCGAGGCCCCTGCTGATGATTGAATGTAGATTTAAATGACCGACTCTCACGCGAAAAGTCCGGGGTTGGCTTCAAGCCGGGGGCTTTGGGCTTTGGTTCTATTTCAGTTATTTGCATTTAGGCAATGGGACAAGCACCTGCGCCCCAACCTGTGCCACTTAATGCGTCGTGTCTTCAGATCAAAAGTCATTGGGATCAGCGCAGTCAGTGTTGATAATTGGAAAGGGGGAGCATGAGTGATGCTTGCCAGTGTCCACTTGACACAGCGAGCCTCTCTTGTTCATGCACACATGGAGATCAACATGGGGCTAACTATGTCTTCAAAGGTCGCTTCAACCCCCATCCTGACTTATCTGCCTCGCGTGCTTCTTCATCTGCTTGGCCAAGTTGCAGAGGAAGGCCATGACCAGAAAGGAAACGCGCGAGGCATTTTGCCCGACCGCGATTTAGAGCACAAGCTGGGCACACAAATCCCTGAGCGTCCCCTTTCCAGAGCTTGCTAACTTGCGCTTTCATTTTGATGAGAGGTGTTCAATCTCAGAAGGGGTTCAGCTTCCAACTCCGAACCGAGCTACGCGGCCCGGTCCGCTCGGAACGTCGGGCTCGTCAGGAAGCCGCGAGGGTCGCAAGGGGGGAGGAGGCCGGCACGCAGCGCCTCGCGGCGCTGTCGCAGCAGGTGGGGCGTTTTCCGCGTGCTTTTGGTCGGATAGGTGGGAGTTGCTCAAAATTGGCGAGCTGCCGAAACCAAAAGCACACCAAGCACTTAAACTGTTTTGAGAAACATGCAGTTGGATCTCACCCTCCTTTCTTTTTCTGTGTGGTGGCTTCCCCACAAAGACCATCAAGCCCGGAAAAGGGTTCCCGGGTCAGTGGGGTTGTGGGAACTGCCCTTTCTCCAATCCATCATGTAAGCTGAAAGGTGGCTTGTGGAAAACTCAACTTTATGCTGAAAAGGCACCCCGCCCACTTCGGGTTGGGGTACCCGCCTGAGGTCAGCATTTTCTGTTCATATGACTCATCATGGCTTTCCTCTAGCTCAATTGCACGTTTGTTGCCTGAACTTCTGCGCCCCGCAAGGAAGCTACAAGGCAAACTCAGGTAACATGTTCTCGCCAGCGAAAAGGGCAAGTTGCCTAAGTTGCCAATTTCCCTAGCCGCGGATCAACAGGTAAGTTCACGACCTTCCAAGCCACGAAAGGGCTGGTAAACGATAGAAAAGGGGGAGAGAAACTTCAATAATCTATCCATTTCCTTTCTCTCCCCTATGTCATTCACTTGTCAAGGAAGGAATCATCTGTTAGCCATTATCTATCTCTTTCCTTCACACTCTACTACGCGCGTGGCGGGTGCTCGGGTTCCAGGTGGAGAGCCTGCGGGCGCAGGCAGTGCAGGCGGCTTCGGCGGCGCAAGCCGACGGGGGCCGGGAGCTCTTTGCAGAGCTGCGGACGACCATCGTGCGAGTGGAAGATCTGCAGGGCCAGGCCCCCGTGCTTGGGGCGGGGGGGGTGGGGAGGGAAGCAGGAGGATGGTTGCTCTGATGAGATTGTTTGAGCGAAGGCGGTTGACATCACAGACGCGGGTGGTGTTTCTCCTTCGCCCATGATGCTCTTGAAGGGTTCATGCTGACTGGTGCCTCAGCAACTGAACAATTGCTCAGTTTCCTTCCAGGTAAACCGGCTGTTGCGAGAGTCCAAGAAGAGCGCCGAGAAGCTTGAGGCGGCCCTCTCGCGCCTGCAGGAGGGGGCAGATGTCTCAGGCTCAGGTGGCGACAGGAAATCAATCATTTCTACGGCCTTGGGGCCCTTTGTTTTGCCTTCTTGGTGAAAAAGCTGACCCCTAAAACCAGGAAAAAACACAGAATGCGCTATTCTAGGCTCAAATCCGTGAAGAGGACACCGAGCGCGGCATGGAGCGCCTGGCGCGGGTGGGCCGTGACTGCCCGAGCTCGGAGCTTTGGCGCGAGGTTCGGGAACTGAGGCGCAGGAAAGGGCTGCGACGTGCTTCGAGTGAAACTGAAAAAACGCAGGTCGTTCAGAACAAACCGACACAAAAAAAAGAAAGGAGCATCCTCAACAGCAGCGGCCAAAACCAAAAGGCAAACGGAAGTAAGCTGTTGGACATTGGATCAAATTTTCCCTAATCCCCTAAATGTAGTGCGCTTGGGTCCATTTGGTCCAGCCCCGACTTGGAGGACCATACCCTGCATGTTGGCCGTGCATGATTGGGACTACTACCTAGCCAACTTGGTTGGATCCTCCAAGTGACTAACCAAGAAGGCGCCGCCTTTCTCCCCCTGGCCCGCCATGAGCAGAGACATGGAGCCCAGTCGCCGGTTGCGCAGGTCTCAGCTGGCTGACCTGCGGCTGCAGACGACTCTGGCGCCCCTGGCGCGCACAGAGCCCCTGGCGCGCACAGAGTTGCCCTCCAGGCAAGCGCTTGCGGCTGCAAGTGGGTGTGGGGTCGGCCGCTGGGGGCCGTGCCTACTCCAAAACCAAAGGTCTTCCCGTCTTTAGACGCTGGTCCAGGCTGTTGCTCTCCATGAGATTGCCGTCGTTTGCCACGGGCTGGTGGAAACTTGCCGGGGCAAGCATGACCTACACGGCTTGTGTATCCCGCAGATTGCCCTGTTTTGGGTGGCGATGTTGTCTCGGGTGCATTGCCTTTCCGAGCAAACGCCGCGTGGGGTCTTGGGTGGTTGCAGTTTGTTCTGCCAGGAGCGGCGAGACACGCCTCCTCGGGTGGCTGGGTGACCCATGAAGGTTGCATAGGCAGGATTCCAGGATTGGTGTCTGAGGCCGAAGATTGGTGGATCCATATGTTGGCAAATGCAGTATTTGGCGGAGCAGCTAATGCTTAAGAAGTTCTTTGTCGGTTGAGAAACGTGCACAGCGATGGCAGACCGCTGAGAAAAGGAGGAGCTTGTGGCTTGTTCCAGATACTTAAGATGCATTGATGCGACACGCACATGTTCAAAGAGATCGTTAGACCACTCAGGGCTGGTTGGCGGGTGGATGGGTGGCCGGACACATGTCCACGCCGTGCCAGGTTGGCTAATGCACTTCCGTTCTGATTTGCATCGCGCGTAGTCACTGCAGGTTGTAAGCATTGCTTCAGCAGCCCTATGATGAGCCTTGCGTACAATATTTCTTACAACGCATTGACTGCCAGAGGTGCCGTGTCATATCGCCCATGCCCAGCCATCGGGAAGAACACATTCCCTGGCCATTCTCAGCGCCATGCGATCGAGAAAAAATCTGAGCCTGCCTGGCGGAGCCGAGCTGCACTGCGCGTGAGAGATGCGTTCCTTCGCTCCACATTGGCGTGGCCTTTTTGAGGTACGGCCGAACGGGCGAGGCGAAGCCGGGCCGGAGCCCGGCGAGGCTTTCCTCGGAGCCCGGGGCTGAGACGCGGCCGGACCGCTCACGTTGGGTCGGGGCTGCGAGGTCTACCCACGAGGCGGGGCAGCTGAAGCCGCCCAGCCCAGTGATTGATTGGGGCCATCTAGATCTGCTCAGCTCATGCATGGCGGCAGGCATGGGGCCCACAGCGCTAGCTGAACTTTACAGCGAGGGCCCCGAGATGCAGACCTTGGGGGGGGTGGCTGGGGTTCTCCCGGTGTGTGCATGGGGCCGGTGGGATGATTGAAGCCTGCAAATTGTAGGGGCTGAAGTTGCATGACTTAGCAAGGCGATTCGTATGTTCGAACCGCAAACTCAGGCGAGCATTGTCAAGTTCTTGCACACCATGAGGACTGCTGCTGAGCACGATCTTGTCGTTGGCAGTTCTCAGTGGCATTGGCCTTTCTTGCTTGACACCATGGCTCGCTTGTGAACGTTATGAGCATGTCTATTCCTTTGCGTCAAAACTTCGGGTTGCAGGGGCCCCGCAGATGTTGCGGCCAGGACCACTGCGCGGTGTTGTTCGCCCCTTTGAAGGACGGAGGAGAGTGCAAGCTGGGGCCCAGCTCAGACTCTTCCGCAGGAGGGCTCCGTGGAGCTGGGTGCCCAACCTGAGATGCGTCATGACATGGACACGGGGTCGGTTTCTTTTGGATTGGTAGCGGTGCCAGTCATGGGCTTCATGACCGAAGGATTACCTGCGCCGTAATTTTTGCATTATTGGGCAGCAGCCCGTGTGGTGTGTCTGGGGCTTCGTTTTGCAGCTCAGCATGCGGCTTGATCAGGTTCTTTCCTCCTCCTTTGTGAGGTTCCAGGCGGCCCGAAGCGGGCGGCTGAGTTCGCGGTTTGCTCGAAAAGCTCTGCGTTGCCGGGTCATTGGAACCTCATGGAGGGAGATGGGCGCCTGAGGTTGTGTGAGCCTTCACTGCCGCAGGGCGCTGAGGGGGGATGAGACGCTAGCATTCTGATATGACCTGAACTGCTGGGCACAAGCAACCCTTCTTAGCATCGCTCTAGCGCTTGTGGTTTCACCCCACTCTCGCCTGCGCAGTCTGCCAGCAGCCGTCCCGCAGCGACCCAGGCCGGGCCCTTGTCTCCAGGACCTCGTGTGCCAGGCAGAGGTGCAGGTGGGGCATCCGGTGGCTGCGTGGGTTGTGCAACATGAGCTTTAGGCCCCTTTAGTCTCACGCCTGGGAATTCCCGGTTCGGAGGCGCGTGCGGCCACGGCGGAGTGGCGGAGACGCCTGCGGCCCTTCAAGACCTGGCGCGCGGGGGGGCCCACAGCGGCCAACAGACGCCGTGATCGCGTGGGGCCAGCTACGGCTTCTCATGCCATTCGTGCGGTTTACGGATGTTTCCTTGCGATGCTCGCTGCAGGCCTTGCTATGACTGCTCCTTGGACTGGCTCCAAGCTGCACGAAATTCAAGCAGGGGCTTGGGCAATTTCTTTAGGAGAAGGGCGTCATGCAGCCCTTGAGTTTTCGAGCCAGACTCTTGTGAGGGGTGCGCGCAACATTTGGTTCATTAGCCGCTTGCTTTCCAAACTGGAGTTGGCAAAGGGATCTGCGCTTCGCTAGGGGGTAAAACCGGGCCCACCCATGAAGGTTTTCAAACAAATCCTTAGCTCAGGTCGGTGAAGATGTGTAAACTGTTTTATCCAGGGCTTCTGGATCCCGGGGCACGCTTCCCAGCGCATGGCGGAAGCGCCATGGCCTGCGAGCTTCGCCACTCCAGGGAGCGGCTGACGCAATGGGCCCAGGAGGGATGTGAAGCCAAGGTTAGCACCCGTCGAAAGTAGGGAGTTGGGTCAAACACGGAGGGGACAGGGCCTTGTTTGGGTTGCCTATGGTGATTCTGTTTTGCAGCGGCATCGGCCGTGTTGAGGGCGCTTGATAGATGCTTTGCTGCAAGTGCCAGCTCGCCGAAGTCATGCTGATTAGGGCACCTGGCTTGCCTTTCAAATCAAGTGCTGCCCTGGGAGTGTTCACAGGAGCACCGTCCCAAGCGGCGCGCCCAATCTGGCGAGCGAGTAGAGGCAGGGGTGTCCGCAGCCAACACTGGCCAACCCTTCTCATCGTTTGGATGTTTGGCACGTTTGAGTTTGGGGATTCATTTGGAATGAGCGATCGCTGGCAACCTTCTTCCCTGTAAAATTGACAAACTATTTTCTAAAGGCTGCTTGACTAAGTTCAGGAATGTAAAACAACCAACAATTTTTGTTGACCAGTCAGCTTCTTCGCGTACGGGGCAATTGGGCTGTTGTCACTTTGATTAGATTGTATGTCCATTTGGCTTTGAACATGCCAGAGTCCACGATCTTGACATCTCGTTCCGCAAAATTGGAGCATGGCACCCGACAAAGACTGTTGATTTGCTAAGGGTTAAGGATTAGGGCGAAGCAGCAGCACTACTTGGCCAACTCTTTGCAGTTGTTGCTCTAAGTGTTTGCTTTGCCCTAGGGACTCCCTGCAACCTTGCCCCAACTTGCTCCTTTTTGCTGCAGTGTTGCACAATGCCGAAACATCTTATCCAACCGCCCCTTTTTCAACAACTACTTGAGCAAACACCAGGGAGGGAAAAATGCCCTTAAGTGTCCATTGCTAGCGTTTTGACTCCAAAGGTCCTTCCGCCGTTAGGCCGCTGCCGATCGGCTGGAGCTGGCGGTGGCGCAGGGCGCGGTTCAGGTGGAGCGCCTGCAGCGCGAGGCCCAGCGAGCGGAGGAGGCCCTGGCGGCGGCCAAAGCGCGCCGGACGGAGGCCTTTGGTGGGGGGGGGGGGAGATGGTGGACCGGATGGGGATGGTTAGAGGAGTGTTGGGGGGAGGCAGGGATTGAAGACGGGGTGCGTGGGCCAAGTCGGCGCTCTTGCAGGCGGCAGCCGAGCAAGAGAGGGCCCAACTTGCGCTGGCCAGAGATCTGCAGGCGCGTGAGAAGAAGGAAGAGAAAGAGAGAGCGAGAGAGAGAGAGAGAGAGAGGGAGAGAGACAGAGAACGACACTAACAGCAAGGTACCTTGTATAGTAAACCGTCATTTCCCCCAACAAGGCCAACAATGGCCTTTCAGAAGGCCTTTTGTCTCACATCGAAGCCCAAAACGGGTGGGAAAGATCCAAAGCTCAGAGACGAAGCCCTGGGAACCCCCAACTCCCTTCCAAACACACGCCTCTCAAGTGTACCACGTATACTTTTGCTGCTTTTGTTTTCTCTTTTTTGGGGTGGGTGGCTGTTCACCTGGGACAGGCGTCCTTGCGGGCCGAGAAGGATCTGCTGGAGCAGCTGGAAGAGGCAGAGGAGGAAGCCAAAGCGGATACTGCCCTGCGCCTTGGAGAAAAGAAACAAGAACGTCGCCATCGCCATCCCGCCAGTCCAGTTGTTTGCAGCTCAGGCAACTCATAATGTGTGAAACATAGTCCTTATCGACAGGGGGGTTATTCATCCTCGAACAGCACTCACTTCCAAGGTTGAGAAAAGATGGCCAACCTTGCAGAGACGCCAGCGTGTCTTGTTGGGCATGTGCTTCTTGGGGACTTGACGTTGCCTCACACTGCTCCGCAATCATGCAGAGAGATGTGCCACACTGCCCACATTGCCACAGCAGCAAACTCATGCGCTGCCATTGGTGTCACTGGATGATTGGGGTAGGCCTGGACTCAAGTATGGGGCGCTTGCCTGCCGTCATTTGGTGACAAAGCTGACAAACATGCCTTTTTTGGACAGGCACCCGTCCACAGAGCTCTTGAGAATTTAATTAAGTTGGCTCGAGCAACTGGTGGCCCACAGAGTTGCGAATCAGCGGAGTTGGGCATTAAAGCTCGGAGGAACGCTGAAACGAATCCCAGTTCAATCCCAACATGGCACAAAGATACCTAAAATTTCTTAGTTTAAAAATGAGCGGCAAATTTCGCAATTTCAGTTTTGGCGCCCCTTCCTTTCAGAAAACGGGCGCCCCTCTTTGCGCCTCTCCGCGTTTTCGAGGCGCCGCCGCGCGGAGGCGCTGTCCGCGGAGGGTGCGGCGCGGCGCCGGGAACTGCGGTGCCGTGAGGGCCCGCTGCAGGCGGCCCTGCGCCGGGAGGAGGCGCCGGATGCTTTCAGTTTGTGGATTGTCCTTTGGGAAGTGCAGGAAGTGATGCAAGTGACTGCAAGTGTGTGAATTGTTTGAATTTTGTGTTTCTGTGTTGTGTGTGCGACCGAAGCCACCACTACATGAATCGGCTGTCGCGCGCTCTCGCGCGCGCGCGCGCGCGTGTGTGTGTGTGTGTGTGTGTGTGTGTGTGTGTGTGTGTGTGTGTGTGTGTGTGTGTGTGTGTTTTTGTTTTATTGTGTGTGTGTGTGTGTGCGTGGAGGTGAGTCTCTCCTTTGTGAGGGTTCCCTTTGGGCTCTGCCTTTGGATGGAAACTGTGCATGGTCCTGGCCGAATTCATTGAGAATTGCATCTTGGACAGACTACAGTCTAAGGACAGGTGTGTTGGACGTTGTCCATGCCATGTTTTATTCGAAATCGTGTCTTGCAAGACTCCTAGCGTACTGTACCTGGATCGCATGCAACCCTGAGTTTTGGAGGCTGTGGTTGCTGCCTTGCAAGCCGAGCTGGAAGCAGGCAAGGTGATACATGGCCCTAGGTTTGACATCCAGGTGATGGGGTGCCCGCCTTCTAGCAATGAATGTGCCACCTGACTCTTGCATGCAGAGCATGGTACCAATCCCAATTCCAAGAAGACCCTTTGAGCCCGAGCAGGGTTGCTCAGGGCATCACCATGCCGGGCGCTTGGCAGTGGAAGCTGCTGATGCACGCCAAAGAAAGCAGCACTTCCAGGAAGCCCGGGGCTCAAAGGCGAGCCTTTGGGAGATCGGGGGCGCCACTCGTGATTTCCAGGCGAGTGTGTGGGTGTTTGTGGGTGCACGGCCTGAAGACTTGAAGGCTTTTTTTTTTGGGGGGGGCTGTTTGTGCAAATGGACACCTGGTGCCAAAGGTCCGAGAGCCTTTGATCGCCTACTTTGCCACGCGTGCCTACCAGGCCCGGGGCCTTGCCTGGTCCCTTCATTACTTAGCCGTCTACAGCCAGCACATGTTTTTAGTCCGTTGGCCAACGGACCTGTGCTCACAACCGGCTACGGGTCTCATGCTGCAGGATGCAAGTTGGCAATTGCTCATAGTCTTCCAAGTCCAAACCCCACTGCAGGGCCAGTTGCTTAGCGGCACCCCTGTTTGTATACCACCCCTTGGACACTTTCGGCTGTTTCGGTAGATGTGGCCATATTGAGAATGCAATTCCCGTCCCAGGCAGCTAAAAGTGTGCCTAGCCCTTTAGTGGCACTGTGAGACTGGCGTCGGGGGGTACTTTCAAAACATCGTTGAGTCAAGATCATAAGACTTTAAGAGAAGCACAAATGCGCGGTCGTGCGCGGTATGTTTAGCTCTCAAACCTCTGGGGCCTGTGCGAGCCAGGACTGGGAGGCCCAGCGCGCGGACGGGCTGCGCCGACGCCTGGTGCTGCGCCGCGTGCTTGCGGCCTGGCGTCCCTTGCGGGCTCTGCTGCAGCGCCAACGGGAGCGAGCGGCGCGGGCCCCAGGGACGTTGGGGCGTTGGGGTCCGGGGGTCAGATGCGCCACATCCTGCAAGAAGGGTGGGTAGCATTCAAAAGATTGAAGGGGAGCGGGCCAGAGGCGACCTGATTGTATGCATGCCGAGGAGGAGTACCGGCTCCAAACCAGCTCCAGGTGGATGAGGTTGCTGCTGCTCGGCTGGAGGCAAGCTCAGGCGCCGCTGCTTTCAAACGCTGATCATGCTGTGGTTTGTGGGGCATGCAGAGGATGAAAGGGGAAGTTCGAGTTGTGTGAGAAGCAAGGAGGCTTGGCAAGGCAACTTTGGCATGTTGACGTGGAACAGGAGGACTGGCGCGCTGCAGTCGGCACGCTTGGGAAGAGCCTTGGCCTCACCTGGGGGGTTCCAGCGCGCAGATCCCCACTTGTGGCTCATTGAAATTCAGAACGGTGTGGAGGCTTGCATGAGTTTCTTGCTGGTTGCAACTGAGCAGGATCGAATCCTTGGAAGGAAGTGGATTCGAATGTTATATCAGAAGATCAACCCAGAGACACATGAAGCACCAACTGCAGAGTAGAGAGGAAGCATTGAACTTGAAATTTTGAGAAAGGAGTCAACAAAGCATTTCATGGGCCCCTGTGTAGGCTGCGCTTCAACTCCACGGAGCACTTTGGATCTGCCAAATGCAGATTTCAGTCGTTGCTTCCCGCATATGCCACCTGTCTTCTTCATCCCACTTCTTTTGAGCTTTCGGCTTGTTCGTGAAAAGCCGCTGGTTTGGTGCGGAGTGTCCCTGCCAACCTCCCTCCCTACATCCGCCCGAGGGCCTGGCGCGCCTGGGCGGACCTGGGGCGGCGCGGGCGCTGGCGCCGAGCCGCGGAGCGCCGGACGCTTGCGGCGGTGTGGCGGCACTGGCGCGCCAGGCGGGGCCGGTGCCGAGGTGCGGGCTTGACGCGTGGCTGTGAATTTCCCCTGGAACCAGACAAAAGATCCACCCTGCTTTGAGACACACCCGAATTGAGGGCTGGTGGAAACAACTGCTAGCTCATGCCAGCGTCTTCTGGGCAATGATTGCTGTGTTGCTTGGCTTGGTTCATGGCTGCTTCTGGGAGGCTTGTTTATTGGAGGGGGCCATGGGTTGATGCTGTTTGGTCGTTGCTAAAGCGTTGTGGCGTCAGATGAGAGGCGAGACCCAGCACATGTGTGAGGGAGGGGAGCCAGGGCCCGTCCTGGGACATGCTGGGCACAGCCCACTCCGTTGCTGGCAGGCGTGAGGGCCGTCCAACCGTGCCAGCGCCGCATGCACTCGGCATCGCTGAGGGCGAGAGGAAGGACCGGCAAAGGCGAGATGGCCAGAGCTGGGAACTTGCTTGGGAATGACATTTTCCCGACTGTAGGCACAAGCTCCGAACCCTGGTTTTGAGATTCAGGAAGGCAAAGGGTGCGTGGTTTGTTTGGTCTTGCAGGGAAGTGTGCAATGCAGGCACCTCCTGTGGCTTGAGCCAGTTCGCCGCTGGCTTGCTCGACGAATCCAAAGAGAACACTGCCAGAGCCTCCATCGTTCCCACATCTAGTACTTTCTTTTTTTTGTCAGCTCTGGCTTGCGCAGCCAAGGACTGGGTAAATTTGAATGAGGGACCCCTGTCGACCAGGCATTCGGAAAGCCTGGGCTGTGTGGCCACCAGGCTGGTGGCGGCCTTCCGGGGCTGGCGGGCCGACGCCTGGCGCTCCGCGCGCCGAGAGGCGGCGCTGCGGCGCCTCGGGCGCTGGCAGCGTCGACGGGGGGCAGCGCGGGCGCTGGGGCGCCTCAGGCCTCGGTGCCTTCAGGGTGGGAGTTGGAGGGCACTTGGGGCCCGTCAGCGCGACCATGGATGACCACAAGAACTTGCAGTTTGCTTCTGAAGCCTTGGCTGGTCTTGGGGAGTTGGTGGAACCATTGTTTACAGTTCCTGTCGGAGGTCAAGTTCCTTGATGTGAAAGGGGGCCAGAGGCAGGCTCAGGCTGGCCCGCCTGCCAGGGCTGCCATGCATCGGCGGCACCTCTGGCAGCGGTTGACGCCCCTGTGGCTTGGCGAGCAGCACCTTCATTTTGGGAAGGGATGGTTGGCAGGATAGGACAGATGCATCCGAAATGGGGCCATTCAGAGGTGTCAAG
This sequence comes from Effrenium voratum, assembly GCA_963377175.1. NCBI lineage: Eukaryota > Dinophyceae > Suessiales > Symbiodiniaceae > Effrenium > Effrenium voratum. The sequence goes on along the minus strand of CAUJNA010003295.1, from coordinate 519,715 downwards.
GATGCTGATGCCAGTGTTTTGCAAGATCCGTTTTTTGCATTGTCTTCCACCTTGCTTCAGCTCAGAGTTTTCCAACTGCGGAAGCCTGCGATTGAATTGTGGCTGGGTAGCCGTTACTTTGAGACCTCGAGGGTTTGAGAGGACACCTGCCCAAGACTCGGTTGCAGATTCCCGTGTTGAAAGGATGTGGGCGCTGCTGGCACGCCGGCTGTGCCGGCCTCACCCGTTGCTCGCCTGGCGCTGCTGGTTTCGGCGCCGCCTCAGGGGGCGGCGGCGTGCCAGGGTGAGCAGGGGGAAGCTTAAGCTTGTGGCCCAGCTTGGCAGTTTCGAGAGGTCAGGTTGGTCGGGGCCCCCTCACAACGTCACAACCTCTGAAAGTGAGCCCCTCGAAACAAGAGAGAGTGATTCTCGAGTTCTTTTCTCGACCTGGCTGTTGAGCGCAGGAGCTCCTGGCGCGGCGCCTGAGGCCGGCCTTGGCCTTGAGCTGCAGGAGCGTCCAGATGGATTCAGAGACATGGAGTTAGAGGAGTGGTTGGTTCCCACTTGTTCCCGGTATCCAGCCTTACCCACGCAATCACCCCGCTGCCGACTCCGACCGTCCACAATTATATTGCCAGCTGCATGCTCCGCATGAGGAGGGTTGCCTGGAGCGCCTGGCGCGGCAGAGTCGTGGCAGGACGCTTTGCAGCGGACAAAGGGTTGCAGCTGGCATGGGGGATGAAGCGCCAGCAGCTGAAGCGTGGCTGGGCTGCAAACTACGTCTCATCGGATGGGACGCCGAGCTTTGCCCCAACCCAAAGCCTGGATTTGCTTGATTTGGTCCAGCCTGGGCCATGCCAGGCCGTGCCGTGATGGCCATGGTGCAAGAACTGCAGCGCTCAAAGGGTGCGTGGCCGCCTGGTGGCAAGACATTCGAAGCAGGCCTTGAAGAAGGATTGCTTGAGTTGCAACATCTTTCTCAAGCATGTCGGGACGCCACCGGGGTGCTCAGATGACAGTGCGGCAAAGTCAGGCTTGGTGTTTGCACTTGGCTCGCCGGTCCACAACATTGGAGAAACCTCATTGCCTCTGAAACTCAGCTGTCCAAAGCCGACTTTTCGATCTTTTCGGCTTTGGCCCATGATTAGCCATGCTTTGGCCACCTGGCGCTGTGAAGTCAGGCTCCTCGCGCACTTGGTGCGGGCGAGCAGCGGACGTCGGTGCCTGCAGCACTGGTGCTGTCACTTGCACCACTGCAAGAGGTGGCGGCAGATGAGACTCGGCCATCTCGTGGGCAGCGCTGGAAGCTTTTGTCAAAGAACTCTGCTCCTTAGTTGGTAAAGGCTATAGTGAGGGCCTGTACGGTACGAACTGTTTTCAGTGAGGTTGGCAGAACGCCACACCCCCCAGAGATGCTGAGCGCTGCCATTCCTTTTTTGAAAAATCGGGGAACCCGCAAGACGGGTCAGCTGCCTTCAGGTTTCCCATGGCCCCGCCCTGATCTTTCGGATTTGCCCACCCACCTTTGCTGCATTGCGTGACAGCTCCGATGTGGGCAGATCATGGCCCTGTTTTCCAATTTTCCCCGGTTGGCTTCCAAGAAAAGGAAAGACAAAAGGGACGGCCTTTGTTTCAGAAGCTTCTTGCCCGAAGCTTCTTGCCCGAAGCCACTCGGCCTGTCGGCCTCATTCGGTTCTGGATTTCCTTGCTGCCCGGGAAGGGAGCCCAGCTATTGTGACCTTGATAGCTGCAGCAAGTTGCAGGCCTTTGCAAACGCACGCGCTTCCAAAAGGATGGCGACCTTCCAAAAGGGCTTTGTGCAGTTCTCTTTTCTCGGTGGGAGGCTTGTCAACGCTTGCTCACATTGTCCTGTTGATGACTTAATTTAGCTTCAAAGTACCCTACCCCATTCTAATTGTTTGGGTTTGGACCCTATTTCGTCTGTTTTCGGTTTTGAACACCCAGCTTCCCAGGGCAGCTCGGGCGCGCCGCGCGGCCACCCACGCCCTCCGGTGCCTCATGGCGGCTTGGGCCACGCTAGTGGCCAGGAGGCGGAGGACCCTGTGGGCGGAGACCAAAGTCCGCCAGGGCCCCGCACATGGAGAACGTGTGGAGCACGTGGAGCTCTCGCCTCTCAGGTCGGATGATGCGTTCTCGCTTGTCCCACAAAGCGCTGCGGCGCTGGCTGCTCGCATTTGCACGCGAGGCGCGGCAATGCTCATTTAGGTAAAGCAACCGGATGTCTTCTCTTGACAGTCTTGCCCAGGTGCTGGTGGCGCTGTCGCCGTCGCAGCCTGGCCAAGCACAGGAGGAGGTCGGCGGTCTTGTGTTGCAGCATGGACCTGCAGGGGTGTTGCCACGTCCTTGCTGGCGCGCAGGCAAGATGCTTTCACCTGGAACTGGCCGCGGCAGAGCGGAATTTGTAGCTCGGCTCGCGTTTGGCTTTGTGGCGTGTTTGGGTCTCATAGGGGTTGCGAGCAGCGAAGGCGGCGCGGCTCGGTGCTTGCAATCTGCAGTCTGCTCAGGACTTGCCTCAAGCAGCAAGACACCATTCTGCAGGATGCGTCTTGCCAGCAAGTTCGTCGATCCCTGTCGGTCAAACATGTGAGAGTGCATGGTGCGAGGGGGAACTGCATCGCACCTGAGCACAAAGTGTGTTCCCGACGGCCGCAGTAGGCGTTCCTGACGTACTCATGTTTGCAGCCGCGCTTCGCCTCAGGGCCTCTACAATACCCGCCGCCAGCCGCTCCCATCCGCACTTCGCTTGTTAGGAGCCCCTCTCGCTGCGGGCCTCCCTGTCCGAAGCGGAGCAGCAAGCGCAGGCGGCCGCCGGCGAGTGCCAGCGAGCGCGCGGCGAGTTCGAGGCTCGGGGGATCTCCTGACGAATGGTGCTATCCCATGTGCAGGCTTATGTGCCCCTTTACGTCCAATATGGGACGCACCAGTTCTCTTCACTATCAGCATTTGTGTCCAAGTTTTTCTTGACATGCTCGCTGCAAGGCTCCAGAGATCTTCCGCCCATACGTCCCCCTTTTTCCACTACTAGCAGTGGACGAACAGTTTTGGGACGCCCGCCCGCTAAAGTTGTCCTTAGGTGCTCGAACTAAGTTGGTCCATTGCCACAACATGTGGTTGGGGTGTGATGTCAGCGGCCCGTGTCTCCGAATGGGCGCCAACATGCAAGCTCCCAGTGCCCGGTGACAAGGTGACTTTCCTCTTTAAAGATGTCAAAGCCGAGGGCCCCTTGGGCTTGGGCATGCGTCGCTTCACGCACCGGTCGCATGCGTCAGCTCCCAGACTGGGAGGCGTGTGCCGAGTCCCTGAACCAGTCCGAGTGCCAGGAGGTGGAGCAGGAACTCTGCAAGGCGGTTCGGCGAATGGGTCGAATGACCCCAGAAAGATCCAACCTTGCGGATTAAGAGGTGTTTCCCGCAAAAGTGAAGGATCTGGGGACACCTGTTAAATCAAGCCGGGTCCTGGTTAAGCATTTCTGCTGGTATTAAAGGGAAACCCCCAAGAAAACACACACCATCCACCTGCAGGGTCACCAATTTGAGACACCCATATTGAATCCATGCGCATGAGTCTTCCGGGGCAACGCAGGAATTATGTTCAAGCCATTTGCATTTCCAGAGGTTTGGAGACACCATTGCGCTGCTTTAGGTCTATGACAACCCATTAGCGCGTTTTGCTGTTTCAGGTTGGCCAATCCCAGAAAAGGAAGGATCGCCCTGTTCGCAAGCCCCTTGCGTCACAGGCCCTGCGGGTGAATGCGGCCCTGGCCCGGGAGCTGCACAGCGCCTCCCGGGCCGCGGCAGGCGCCGGGGCGAGAGTGCGGCTGCTGGAGGAGCCGCTCGACTGGAAAAGCGCTGGGTGCGAATGTGGGCGAACTTGGTTGGAACAACCACGTTGCACTCCCTGAGCAGGCAATTTTCGTGGCAAACAGACGAATTGAACTTTATTCTGGCCACTCCACTCAGAAGTGAATGGCAATGTCTACCACAGATTGTAGTTGGGGGTTCCGCCGGCGAACATGGAACAACGGGCCGCTAGGAAATCTGTAGACTGTTGACGTACAAAGCAGCCATTGGCATGGCTCACTGCCTCAGTTGGTAAAAAGAGGGCGCACCAATAGTCCGCCATACCCACGCTCTCACGGTGTGCAGTGTTTTTGGCCTACTAAGTGCAACATCTCCGGAGACGGTCTCGCAAAGAAGAACGGGTGAGCACCCCCTTATGATAGCCAGAGGTTGATAATCCTGGGTTTCCATTCCCACCTTGGATCGATTTCTTCAGGTCCTCTGTGGCTTTGCGGAAGCAGCTGGGCTCGGCTGAGGAGCAGTGCCTCAGCAGTTTACTGTATGCGGACGGGGCCACGGTGACTTCGCCAAGACTCTGGAGCAGCTGTGTTTGACCCCACAGGGCGCGAACGCGCTACCCTCTCAGCAATGCACCGCCACTTTTAGAAGGGCATTGTTGCCTCCACTCCTCTTGTATTTCACGACTAAGCCATATGGAATTGTGCTTGGACCCACAGGCCCTGGCCTGCAAGCCTACAAGGTACGTGGCGGCCCTGGCCACCCTTTGTGCCGAAGCGCTGCGGGTCCGGGAGCAGCCTCAGGCAGCGAGCGTTCTGCCGGGCCCTGGCAATTTGTATTGTGAACGGCGAAGCCAGGTGTTGCCTTGCACTCGCTCTTGGTAGGTTGCTATAGATTGACCACAATGACGGCTTTCCCTTGCGGGTCTAACTTCTGTTTGTGAGAGACGGCGGTGTGACGAGAACATACAGGACCGATTCGCCGTGGCGTGTGCGTGCCCGCTGCGCGAGTCCATGAAGAAGCGTTCAGCATGTCGAAATATGGTCATCCGCAGTATGCCTTTGCAAAGCCTGCGACCTTTCTTCAAAGACATGAGGAACTAGAGTCTTACAGGCATGTTGTTTCAAGGTCAGGCAATTTGAAAGTCAAGTCTGCAAATGTTTGAATCCAAGCTGAACTAAACCATATGCCAATCACGTGGCTTGTGTGCCTATGCTTGCACCCGCCCTCGCATAGCAGGTTGAAAACTCCCAGCTGAGTGGGAGCTGGGAGCGCTGGGTCGAGCCGATTGCTGTCACCAACAGCGTGGACATGTCTGGGCTGCTGCCGCCCAACGCGTTGCAGCAGGACACTGTTAACGAATTCGCCTCGCCGGCGAAAAAGGCCTGAGAGGAAGAGAGGGCTTCTGATCCGGCATCATGGACTGTTGCCCTTGTGAACTGGAATCCGTCGTGCATCTGGAATGACAAAAATCAAGAGCCACACACATGCAACAAGATGTGCGCAGCCCCAGGTCACTGTGCATCGAAGCGGGGCGACACAGCGCTGGAGGGTGGCCCTTGCGTGGCTTTAGCGTTTTGTTCATTACCCCCTACTCCACAAAATGACCCAAACTCGGCAGCAAAGGGACCCCGGCATTAGCCCTTTTGATTCTTGCGACAAGCAGGCAATTGACAATAGTGCATGGGCAGCTTTGCCCAGCTCGCCTGCCTTGTCACTCTCGCCCTGCCAGTCGCCTGAAGTTGCTATGAAGATTGGCGATGCCATTGCAGCAGCCCCGCGCCCAGAGGGATCAGTATGTCAGTTTCGCCAGATTGCCAGCAGACGGTGGGGGCACACCCACCCTTTCAGCATCTTCCATGACTGCAAACCCGTGCTTTTTCAGCAAGCCCGCTGCAGCAGGTTGTCAAAGCTAGTTGAATCAATGAGCTTACTTTTCGCTGCGCGAGGGGCTTGCTCTCTCGTGAGCCTTTGTCAGCTTCACCGCCAGACTGGTAGCATTGCATTGTCGCCGACCTGCACCGCGGGGCCGCAGGCCCGCGTCGGCCAAGCAAGCGTTCAAAGGGGTTGTTGAGCGGAGCGGCTGACTCATCTATTATACGCTGCCGCCTTGCCCATCTTGGCTCCAGACGCCTGTCAGTGGCGCCATCAACTGACCCAAGTTTGACCATTTCAGCTTGCCAGGTAGCTTTCTCCATCAGCAGGTGCTGCAGCCCAATGCAGCCTGTTGTGCGTCGGTGTTTAACCGAAAGCAGCCTCTATCATTTTTCTCAAATTATTGAGTGGGTAAACGCATGGACCCTTCTCCATGCAGCCATGCTGACATCGAACCGTCTGGCAGTTCTCCAAGATGTCGGCGCAGTCCTCAGTCAGGATTTGGGGAGTACCAGCATAAGCACCAAGTTGAGCTCTCCCAGATCCGATGGCCAGCAGTGGGAGGGGGGCGCCAGAATTTACAATCTCCCTGTTACAAAGAAACGGGTGGGTTGCGCTCACGCGTGAAAGGCAATATGGCCATCGTCCGGGAGGCTATCCCGGTGCCGGGACCCGGGGAGGTTTTGGTACGCGTCACCCACGCGGGCCTGTGCGGGTCAGATTTGCGGCTCAGCAAAGCTCGGGAGAGTGGCTGGGATTTTTGAGGTCTGCTGCGCCATGACCTTGAATGCCGTTCCCTGAAGAGGGTGCATGAGTGCGTGAGCTGTCTCACTGTGCCACTGAGTGATCAACTCTTGAACTTCAAGGATTCTCGGTTGCCATGGCACACGTGACGACAAAGCTTTCTCTAGGAACAGGTTGAGCATGGGCTTGGCTTGGGGCTCCTTTCTGAGAACACCACGCTGAGACGCTGAGGCATTACTTTCGGCACGGTGGCCTTGGGACCTTCAAGGTGGACCTGCCGATGTACATGGGCCATGAACCAGATGCCCAGCCGCACCGGACCGGGGGCTGTCTTGTGTCATCCTGGTTCCATTCTGCCTTGGGCCCCTAGCCAGCTTCGGCTGCACAGCTGCCTGAGGCGGGGATCATAGCGGATGCCAATGGCTGTGAGGGATGGCAGCTGGGCGACCGCGTGGCTGTGGTTCCCAACTGCCCCTGCCTCAGCTCCAGGATGGCGATGCAAGGCGGGCGATGTGGGGATTGGGCTGGAGATGGTTTGGGGCCGGGGCCCGTCGGTAGTTGCCCATCAAAGTCAAAGTGGATGCAATGGATGCAAACATTTGTTCTTGGGAATGCGTAAAAACAGAACAACTTGTAGAACGCATGGTGGCTCCAGTGGCACATGGATAGTGCCTGCTAGGCAAGCAGCACCTTTGCGAGCAGGGCACCTTTATGGGAGCTGGAGGGGTCAAGGGGTGCTTTGCCGACTTCGTGACTGGACTGCAAGGCGGATCGGCATTGTTTTGCGCTCTGTCATGCGTGGGTTGGGGAACCCCAGCCTGGTTTTCCGTGTGAGGTTTGTGTCAGCACGCTCCAATTGGTCCGGGTGCCTGCGCACGTCCCCTTGGACCTTGCCATGATGACAGAGCCCTTGTCGGTTGCTTTGCATACGCTGCTTGCTGGCAAGAGTTTTGGCTCCGCCTTCGCTGCGCGTAGGGGGAGATGTTTGAGCTCTTGCGAGGTTAAAGCTCGCGCAAGCCTCCATATTCAACATCCTGGATGGGGACGTGGCCATTATGGGTGCGGGCGCCATTGGCTTGTGCCACCTTCTGCTGCTGAAGCACATGGGCGCCAGGCATGTCCATATGATAGAGCCGCTGGAGGAGAGACGCTCGCTGCAAATGCGGGGCGACGGGTTCCTGGACAAGGGGCAAATGGAAAGTTTCAAGTTAGCGCCTTGGGAAAGGACAACTGTGGTTCGGGTCACGGCTAGTCTGCCCTTGGGCAAAGAACTCTTTCGCCCTTCAAGGCCCGCTAGGTCTTGCTGCTCACCTTCGCTCCAGACAGAGAGAGAGAGAGAGAGCGGGAGAGAGAGAGAGAGAGAGAGAGAGAAAGAGAGAGAGAGAGAGAGAGAACGAGACACACACACACACAACCATAATCGTAGAAACAAAACACCCATGTGCACATGCTCCCCCTCAAAAAAGGGAGAGAGAGGAAGAGAGACAACGCAACTCAAAGAGAGAAGCACATCAGCACAACACCCATGTGATGCCCCCCCTTCCCCCCACCCTTTTCGTGCTGCTGCAGGGCGTGAGCTGGCCAAGCGGTTGGGCGCCGCCAGCGCGGTGGGCCACCCCGGCCGCGGCGCGGAGCGCCCGGGGGGGCGGAAGGGCTGCGAGCTGGTGCTGGACTGTGCCGGCACGGAGCAGCCGCTTGGGCGCCGCATAAGGATTGAGCCGCCGGCTGGGGGCTTTCTGCCGTTTGCAGTGTTGTCTTTGGCTGTGGCGCCCTAAGGAGCTTCAATATTGCTTTGCAGGCGTGGGCGGATTGGGGAGGATGTCCAGCTTCTGGGGCTTTGTCAGGTATCACGCTGGCCTTGATTCTCGTTGCGGTATGCAGATCCCGGATTCAGTTTTCAGAAGGAACCCAAAGGGGGCCTGATCTCAAAATGAGATTCCTTCAGGGTGTTTTTTTCTTCTTCTTCTTCTTCTTCTTCTTCTTCTCCATTCTCTAGTTCATTTTAGGCTTGCTACTTGGCATGCCTGTTCGCACAGGTGGCCGGCCTGGCAGCGCAGGTGGTCCTGGTGGGGATCCCAGAGGTGGACTTCCTGAAGTACAACCCCCATGTGGCCCGCACCAAGGACAGAAAGAAACTCGAGAAGCTTCACTGTGCGTGTGTGTCATGTGATGTGATGGGTAGCCTAGCGGAATGCGATATGATCTTGGTGTGTATGTCCTTTTCCCTAAGCTTTCTTAAGAGCCTCACCCGGGTACCTAGGAGGCCGTGCAGAGCCTGGTGGGGTGTACCTTGTACCTACACTGTTTCGGAAAGGCCATTATTTTGGTAGTGGTCTAAAATTCCGTCATGCACTGTGAGGGTTCAGAAGGCCGCCGAATCATGGCTAAGCTTGCCTGTTCTTAGTAGGGGACATGGGAATGACCCCACAAGGATCCAATTTGCAGTGGGAAGGAATTCATTCCCAAGTAAACCATGAACTCAGCCACTTCTAGGCATCCTCATGTTTGCTTTCCTTTTCCAGGGCTCCCACCCCAAGGGCAACTTCCAGGGAGGGCTCCCTTCAAATCAAGCTTCAGTGCCCCAATTGAGCCTCCGCCTTCTAGGAGCTGACGCTGCTCAACGCGCGGAGGGCGAACCAGACGCTGGCGCCGTGCCTGGACCTCCTCGCGCGCTCGGAGGCGCTCAGGGAGAAATGCCTCTGCCTGGTGACCCACCACATGCCGCTGGCGCCGCTCGGCTCGGTGTGTCACTAATTGAGTACCATACCCAGGTGCCACAAGCCGGTTCTCGCCCAAAGAGTGCTTGACACTGGGATACCCAAATTCGTCAGAATCCTCGTGGGTTAGATGTGCCGAGGGTGCTTTTCAATGTCCACTCCGGATTCAGAAGCCCGTCCGATGTTTTCAGGGGCTTCTCCTTGAATCGTGCATTGAAGGGGGGTTGCCGTTGCGGTCCTCCAAACCAACCTGAAGTGGACAGTCAGCGTGATTTATTGCAAGCTTTCTTTGGGTGGGGGGCTGTTTCCCGGGACATGTAAGGACCCCCGCATGTGAACATGTCGGGGTGTCACCAATTCTGCTACCCAACCTCATGACAGAAAAGCTTAGCATTTGGCCTCAGCACTTGGAGGATCTTTTTACAAAGGGGCCACGCTGTTCAGCCCATGATTTTGGCCATTCCGAGGCGGGCCAGCAGACAACAAGGTTGTCCAAAGCTGACCAAACAAAAGGAATGTGCTGGTGCCTTTATTTAGGTTTGGTGTTGTTTGGTTGTGCACTTGCCAAGTGTTGTGCCCCTGGTCTTACGGAAGTTAGGGGACGACAACAGCCCAGTTTCAACCCTCCTCACAGGACTATGCAGTTTTCCTTTGCAGGCTGTGGCTGTGGCCTGGCTCAAGCCATTTACAAATATTGCAGCGAGTGAGATGGCCACAAGCCGAGGAACATTCAGGAGGCTTTCGAGATGGCCTCCTCCTACACGGGTGGAGCGGTGAAGATCGCCATTCTGCCCGAGAACGAGGCACATAGCTTTAGGAGCGTGGGGCTCATCGGCGGGACCCCGCACAGCGTCGAATACCTGCGGCACCTCAAATCGGAGGGGCTGGAGGTGAAGTTTGTTGCAATTGCCGGTGGCAACTGGCCGCAAGAGGCTAAAATCAGGGAGGAGTTGCAGGAGCTGTGCCGTTTGCACGGCATCCCCTGCTTCGACGTGAAGGATGTGCCGGCCAATGTGCAGGAGAGCGATTGCCCAACAGAAGGGTACGTCCTGGGCCCTGGGTTTTTGCACCCAAGCGCTTTGTCATGATTTCATGTGACTTGCCTGCTTGGAAACCCCAAACCTAAAAGAACCTCGAAAAAAAGCAACAAGAAAAACAAAGTTCTAGGAGAGATGCTTGGTTCTACTCACTTAAAAACCTCAAAAACACTTTTAGAAATCGAACAATAAAAGTTATAGGAGAGATGACAGGGTATACCAGTAATGTCCTCTGCAAAAATGTGCTGTTTGCTTTTTAGATTTCTCGTTGTTTTTTCTTTTTCTTTTTTTTTTGTTTAATTTTTAAATATTCCGGTTTGCTATACATCCCTGACTGCTGGCACAAAAACACAAAGTTCCAGGAGAGATGACAGGGTATACCAGTAATGTCGTCTGCATTTTGTTGTTTTAAACAATAAACTTATCGAGTTTTTGTTGTTCGGTTTTCTGTACATCATAATCCTCATGCACATATAATGATAGCTACTAGATCTAGAAAAGGTCTAGAGTTGAGCAATAACATTTGTTGGTCTAACTGCCTTATCTGTAGAAATAAGCACAAGTGATTCAACACTAGCTTTAATAGCCAAATCAATAGTATTTTTAGCATATTTGCCTCAACTGAATGCACATGTTTGTAAGCTGCTGCATGAAACACTACATCTGGAAAGTAATCACTAAACGCATTTTATAATGATTCTATTTCACAACGCAACATAAACTACTTTTTATACTATAAAGAGAACATTCTTCAGATATGTGTTTATACATCAACATCCACTATGATCGAGCAACATTTTCTGCTTAGCTTCATACTTAATTCATTCCCTAACAATTTCAGAGCCAAAACCCCCCCTGCCCCTGTAATAAGGACTCTTTTCTCCTTATTAAATTATGAAATAGATTGGTTGTAAAGAGTTTTCGAGTCTCTAGAAAGTAAATCACAACGTGAAGCAGGCTTTAGCTGTGACATACAACTCTCATCTTGAAGAACATCGTCTAGAGGTGGCATTATCTTTATTCGTTTAAAGTCTTTCTCTAAATCTTTTGTACAGTTTTCTATGGTCAAATTTTGAAGATATTTGTTGTAATTCCATTTTTGAGACAACTTTTTTACCATCTATGCTTCTATTTTTGGATATACCTTTTTGCATCAAGTTCCTGAGCCATCTTTGTCCCAGCAAGATCTGCACCATGATGATTTTTCATGATAAACTGTAGTAAGTGAGAAGTTTTTTTTCAACGCTAGGATATAGGTCTTGACCAACGACATTTTGAAAATCATTTTTGAAAGTACTGTCTAAAGCACTTTGTGTTTTCTTTCTTGAGCAGCAGCATAGTTGCTTCTTTCCTATCATTTCGGTTTCATTTAAGTTTCTCAATATCTTGATACCAACTTTCTATAAATATATCAATGTCACTTAAGGTATTAGTATTTGGAAATCTTTGTTGATCATATCTTTGCAAAGACATCCACTATGGTTAATTTCTTTTGGGCGGTATTGTTCCATTGAGATATAACTTCAATCAACAGTTTAGGGCCAGTTTCAACTTTTGATTGATTAATGGTACCACATAGTGTTACATGTTGCTTTACTGTTTGTGTTGCCCATTTTCTGAACTTTGTACCTAACATATAATTTATCCTATACTCTACAGATATGATCACATCAAGGTTATACTCTTCAACATGTTTGGAGTTGTTGAGGTGCAGATTGGTGTTGAGTCAGTTGGTTTGCCTTGAAGTAACCTCTTTTTTTTTGCACGTCTGCAGCAAACCATTCCACATGGAAAACACTAGGGCCCACAGCGTGCCCGTCTCTTGCCGAATACCAATTTAATTGAGCGGGGTCCATGTGGGCCATGAGCTGCCCTGCAAGACGAGGTTGCTCGTTTCAACAGAGTGCAGGGCACATGTGGGGAGCAATCAGTAGGGACTCCTCCGCATTGCTGTTGTATGTTGTGTTTTCATTTGTTTGCAACATTAATTTCAGTCAAAGGCGGGTTGGGGGTGCTGGGGCAAGGACATGCAGCCAGACTTGCTGATCGATGCCGGGTTCAGTGTGGACGGCCCCACAGCAGCTTTGCCGCACACAGTGGGGGATCCGCGGATGGCCCGGTTCAAATTTGCGGGTGCCTTGGGATCTGCCTTACAGGCAATCACGCAAAGCATGTCCGAGTGCTGGTTGGTACTTGTGTGGTTCTGGGCGTGTGAACAATGAGCATGCAACCCTGCCTGAGCCTGGGGGCAGGCAAGCTCGGAGACGGCTCCTGTAGAGGCAGCCCCCATTGCTGCATTTTTCTGCGGGGCAATCGATTAACGTAACAGACCGTCACCTCCCAAGATGCGGCCCATTGCGAGGCTTCCTGCTTGCCGGCAGCACTGCGCTGCACCACGGTGCTGGGACTCGGCCGGCCCTTGGGCTGGGCGCTGCTCGCGGGGGAGGCCCCCGGTTGCGCCAGCCGGGGCCCTGGCGCGTTGAACGTGGGCAGTCAGGGCGAGGGGCCACGCTGGCTGGTTGCTTTTGTGGCTGTCCTTTTTACAATGAAGAAACAAGAAGAAACAAAAAAACTGAAGGGACCTTTCGTTGTCGGTTGGCCATTGTTTGAAGAGCATTAAGTTTTGCAGCGTGCAGCCGAGGCTTCATTGGAGAGGACGGCCGCATGACTTGGAACTCCACGCATGGCACATACAAACGAATGCTGCCATAGTGCCGTGCGCGATACCGTCCGACGGTGCCGCTAGGACCGTGTTGTTGACATCTTCACGGAGGAAATCGGTTTCCCATGCGGGGCGCGGAAGGCCTTTGACTTGCGCCTTGGCAGCGCGAAGCTGTGCAACGACTCGTCGTGCGATTTTGTTACGGCGCTTGGTGCCTCATCTTCGGCTTGTTTCTGGCTGAGATTCGTGGCTTTGCGCACTGCAAGCTCAATCAGGCTCTCGCGAAGGGCGGCGCAGAGGTTCCCCCAGTGGCTGCGGGCTCTGCGCAGTGGGGACTATGCCCCGCGCCTGGATTGTTTCTTTGTGCCGCGCATGCTGCTGGCTGAAGGCACAGGCGATGTAACTGTGTAACCAGGCCGAGTCTTTAAAGCCGCCCTGAGGCATCAATTTGCATTCAATCGGTTGAAGTGCCCTGAGGACATGTCCATGCTGAAGGCCTGGCGCTCGGCCACGGCGGGTGCTGGCCAGACGAAGCTGAGCCGCAGTGGTTCCTGGGCTGCCAAGTTCCCTTCTGAAGGGAAGCGCGTGCATCTCTTTGTTTTGGGAGGGGTGGCGATTAGATCAAAACATTGTGACTCCCCAAAAATTGCAAGGCCATGTCCAACTATATGGACCATATGGGGGGACAACCCGACCCAAGCACACTCCTTTGCACGACGACTGTACCGCGCATCCGCAGAAAGCGACGGTGAACGTTCGCAGCGGCCGAGGTGCGGCTCCGAACAACGGATGGGTCTCCTGGCGCTGGCGGGGTGGGAGGCTCAGCTTGGGCCCTCGTGGCCGCATTATTCGCGGCAGCTGTCAGGTGGCAGGCCTTGTTGCTGTTTTTAGCTGATCCAGGTGTCAGTTACAAAAGGGGAACCAAACTGTTCACACCTTTTTGCAGTTGTTCAATGACTTCAGGAGCCATGTTCTTGATAGCCTCGGCCGCGTGGCCAGTGCGGAGGCGGCTTCATCCACCGCTTCGCCCTGTCCCTAGAGCTCGACCCGCGCGGCGCACGGGCCAGCCGCGCGGACGGCAGTGCCCGGGCGCCCAAAGCAAGGGACCACAGGTGATCCAATAGAACCAACATTTTGGCATTGGCGCACCAGAAAAACCACATGGCCGTTCAGGCGCCAAAAGGCTTGCCAAGCCTAAAGAACAGCAGCCAATCTCCTGAAGGGTTTTCAGGGTTTCCGCGTGTGTGGCTGCCTAATTTGTAAGATATGTGGGCACCTTGATAGGGACTAAAAGGACAGGATAGGCAACGATAGCCTCGAGCTCTGTTGTTTTTTGGAGCCAGCCGGCGGCAAATAAATGGACACCAGGGCTGTGATGATCCTCCATGCGCCATTCTTAGCCCAACCTTTGTGTGCGTGAGCTTTGGTTTAGTGCCTTGCATTGAAGAAGGCACATTTTCATGTTCCAACCTGCTTTTCTTTTTTTTTGGCCGGGCTTGCGTACTTTCTGTTGGTTTTCGCTTCGAGACTAAACTCATATGGCCACACGCATCCACACCACCAATTTCAAGCCACCACACAGAGAGGACGCGGCGCCAAATGCTGGCTTTGGAGAAATGTTTTTCACGCCCAATTGTTGTAGCACAGAATCGACCAGATCTGCCCTTTTTGGGTTTCGCATGGTCTGCGCAAATTTACACAAGCTCACGGGCTCCAAATGGCGGGCGTGGCACTGTTTGCGGATCTTTTGCAATTTGACAATCGAAAACCCGGGGGTTCGGGCGCGTTGGCAGCTTTGCCCCCCAGGAGGTCACATGCAGCGTAGAGCACGCCAGGGCCTCGGGGTCGCGTGCGGCAACCACCAAATTGAATCGGACCCGTTTTTCAGCGAACTTCACTTTTGCTGCAGCCAAGGTGAGCAGCATGGCGCCCCAGCTGCACTGTGGGACGGGCGCGGGTGTTTGCAGACTTCCAACACTTCATCGTGCCTTTTGATTGCTGACGTGGTCAAAGACCCCTGTGTCACAAGGCGCTTTTCCGTACGGGGCCTTCCATCAATCAACGGCTAGCCCTCCCCCCAGCCCAGGAGGAGCTCCTCGCCAGCCCGGAGCGGCTGAAGGTCTTTGCAGGGGCGCGACCCGGCGAGGCCGGGTGCCCTTTTCCCGGGGTGTTGTGGCAGCATGGAGAGAAGAGGGACGACGCTTGACAGCCTTGAAGAAGCGCAAAGGGAAGCAAAGGCCCGCGATGTGGAAATTGCGGCCAAGGTGAACGCTCAGAACTTCAGGTATAGTATTGGCACCACACGGCGGGTCCCCGCAGTCTCCAGCTTTTTCACACATTCATGAAACAACTTCAGCTTTTTCAATGTTGCACGTTGTTCATCATTTGTTCGAATTCCAGTGGCCTTGGTCCTTGTGGTTTGCATCGTGTTGGCTTCGGGGCCAGGTTGTTGAGGCCAAAGCGCAGCGAGCCTGGATTCGAGGCGGAGCACCGTAGTGTACCAGCAGACATGACATCACCCCCTAACTTCTGACATCACTAACTTCCGAAGATCCGGAGGGGGTGGGGGGTGGGGGGACATAGGTGTATTTGACTTGTTGCTTTGCATTTTTAATAGATGAGGTGGGCGTTGTGACCATTGGTCACGGGGTTATTCTGCAACGGCTTGAGGGTGGTCTGAGCTTGCTAGTGGGGGTACAATGTTGAAGTATTTCCGGGTACCCCGGTTGAAGCATGATAATCTCTCGCTGTTCTCTCTCTCTCTCTGTCTCTCTCTCTCTAGACACACGTTTCATACATATATCTAGAATATACGTATATGTATATACATTTGTATTCGATACACACATGTATATATATATATATATACAATACATAGATAATGTTTCTTCATGAATTTATACTTACCACCACCCTTTATTAGGGTGTGTGATTTTGCAAACAGGTTGGCTCGTGCTCAGGTCTCAGGGAAAGTTCTCTATGGCTTCCAGCAAGTGCCATGCGGCGCCCTTTTCCCTCTTGGCCAACGCTCAAAATGAGGTCCCCTTCAGTCAAGTGGCAGGCTCCGAAATACCAATTCAGAGCCATGCTGAAGAGACCAGTTGAAGTTGTGCAGCAAGCTAAGTTGGCATTCATGGGAGATCGCGGACAAGACTTGGAATTTGCTTTGCGACCATGAATAACGAGGCTTGCCCACCAAAGTGACAGGTGCGGATGCCCTGCTGCACTGCCATGTTTCCGCGGCATTGAGCGAAGGAGCGTGTGGCACGCGTGCGCGCAAGCGGCGCAGAGCTGTGGGTTTCAAGAAGCTGGAAGCAATGCCGGAGAGAGGAGAGAGGCACTTTGGCAGGAGAAGTCCTTGCGTCGAGAACTGACGGGGCGCACGGCATCGCGCTGGATTTCCAGGGCGCGCCTCGTCTTCAGCTCTTTCTTTTTACAGATGGGGAGGGCAGGCACCCGAGAACCACGCAGCAGCACCTCACTGACCGTGGCCCATGTCTCTCAGGACACCTGGCAGCCCGCGGCTGGTCCAGACACGGGGGAGAGCGCGTGCCCGCGCGTCGAGCGGGGCCCCCGGGCATGTGCGCAGTTCTGCTCAGATGCATTCAGATATATCGAGATCAATCGCCTGCCCGATGGTTGCCTTTGCCTCCTGCGACCTCAAAAGTCAAAGGTCTTGGATTTTGGCATTCGAAAGGAAGAGGAAGCAGAAGAAGAAGCTGCTAAGTTGGCAGCCTGCTTGTGCTTTGTTCCTACTCAGGCAGGCAGCACCAGAGCCAAAGCAGCACAAGGTGTCAGTGCCTGAGGGGAGGGCCTGTGTTGCAGTGAGATGTTTGCTGACAGCCGAAAGCAGTGCAATAGCAGTGCAGTGAGGCCCATGTTCCAATTGGACTTTGAGCCTGCTTTTGTGGATTCCTTCGCTGCGGGCGCCCGGGAAATCCTATGCAGCGGCCGCCCGCTCAGCGAGAGCGTATATGCCAGGACACCTGCATGGGTTACATAGTGCTTAGGTGGCACAAAGAGTTTGCTTTTGGCGTGCACATTGCAAAGTTGCTTCTTGTTCAAGCAAGGAGTTGCATGAGAGCGTGAGGGCGCCCAGTCATCCGCAGGAAGTTTGAGCAGGCCTTTGCTCAGCTGGTGCATGCCCCCTTCGCCTTGGCCACGACGCGCCTGAGTTCAGTTGGACGTGTTGCCTGTTTTTGACGTCTTCGAGTTCTTTCAGCTTTTTGATGACCAAGCAGCTGACAACCCATATTACAGGGGTGCCAAAGTTTGATGATTCATATGTTGTCTGAGGTCGGGCACGGTGGCACTGGATATCGCCATGCGCGGCCTGGGAGTTTCGGGCAAGGCAGCCATCGTAAAGTGACAGTTGCTCATATCAGCTGCAGTTTTGCTTGCTTCCACGGGTTCGCAGGTGGTGGCCATTCCCAGCAACACCTTTTTTGCCACCCAAGTGGCTGCGCTCAATGCGGGCGCGATCCTGGCCGCTGGGGCGCACCCTTCAGACCTGCTTATCACGCGAAGCTAGCCGGGTCGCGTGCTTGGGTGCTTATGGAAGCTGCGTATAGACCAGGAGTGGGTGGACATTGAGCCCGAGTACATGCAGGCCTGGTGGCGGTGCGGGCTTGTCCAGTCGGTACTGCCCGAGGTGTGTCCCAAGAGCTTGCAGGGTCTCTTTGACCGGCGCCGGGGGTCAGTGGCAGCCGTAGTGCTCGTGTGGCTTGGCGGCATCCTAGCCCTGCATGCCCTGCCCTACACTACACATCCTTGCCAGGCACATAGCTGGAATCATTTCCCCTCACTTTGGCGCGATCAGAGACCTGTGCCGTCAACATGGGGCAGCTTTGGTGGAGGACGTCTGCGAGTCGGTGGTCAGATTCAGGATTGTGAAATATTGTTGATGAATATCTGACGGGAATAACAACAATGAATGCCCTGTTTGGGAATCTTTACGGCTATGCGGCCATGCTGCAGCCACAAAGGCTCACCCGCTCGAGGGTTGCTTGTGGCTTCTTTGTCGCAGGATGCCGCGCATGCGCATCTTGCGCACTGCAGCGAGGGCCATGCAGGCTATGGCAGGGCTTCCCTTGTGATGGGTGGGCAATCCATTGGGGGCTTGTCAAAAACATGGCCTTGTTGTGGACCCTGGTGCCGCCTTTGTGCCGCCGTTTAAGAGTGATGCCAGAAAGTGTCTAATTTACACCCCCCCGATTGGCTGCCTTTGCTGGGACCAATTGGCCACCCATGAGCCTTGGCAGTAGCTCACTGGCCAGCAAGAGAGGCTGTTCCCTTTTTCTCTCGTCGCAAGCCGGGGAAGGAAAGAAAGGGACACAATCTTTTCGCGACAGACGAGTAGAGTTGGAGTAGCGTGGCTTGCCCTGAGTTGCGCAGGTTCCCTGGGAGATGTTGCCGCTTTTTCCTTCTTCCCGACGAAGGCGCCGGCACTGCATGCCACTGTTGGGATAATGATTCGAATCATTGTGGCCCGCAGGCGCTGTTTTTGTGTGTAGATCTTTCAAGCAAATATAGAACCTGTTTGAGACCAAGTGCCCCGTTCGCGAGGTGATGACGGCTGGGGAAGCCGGCATGATCACCACGCGTAGTGAAGCGCTTCTCAAGAAGATGCAGAGCGTCAAGGAATTTGGAAAGGAGATGGGGTTGAAGAGAGCCACCGCCTCGCACTGGCATTCAAGAGTGCTTTGTTTGGTCTGTCGGGGTGCGCTCAAGCAGTTGGCAATTTCCGCAAATTGGCAGCCTACCTGCTCGTGAGTGTGCACGTAAACATTTGCAGGGGTACAGGTACTCTAAATCTCAGTTCTTAGGACACCCAGTTTAGGTTTTGCCTTTGTCTCCATAGGACGTCACGGGGCCCAAGTCCCGGCTGGTGCAGCTGCGGGCGGACGCCACCAACGGCCGTATCCCTGAGCTCGGGTGCCTAGGGGAGAGGCGGAATGTGGCACGCGCAGGGGGTCGCAGTTCGCAATTGCAAGGCCGTCTTTTTTGGTGGTTTCGTATCATCTAAGGGGCGATGCATATGCAGCCTTCGGCATCCGATGCGATTTGGTCCGGGTTTGTAGGAAACGATGGCGGTGACACTCGAACAAGCATGCTGAGAAGATAGGGCTTGATCAGGGCATTTCAGTGCTCTGCTTGCGGATGCACAGCATGTTCCAGATCCTGTGGTGAGTATGCCGAGGTTCACAGGCTTGCTGGGCTACCTCGAATGTGGCCGTGTGAAGGAGAGGGTTGATCGCTCGGGGCTGAGCTGGAGGCTATTTCTAGGTTTGGGTGCGGCACCGGGTAGTCAATTCCTCCACTGTGTTCATGCTGGAGAGTGAGAGCATGGTTGCCCTCATTCGACCCGATCGGCAAAAGGGTTGGCTCTCGAGAAAGCGAAGCCACAAGAACCGACACATGGTAGAGGGAGCAGGTGTTGGAGTAAAGGTTTGCCAAGGCGATGGGGAAGTCATACCACGTGTTGACGCGTTGAAATCCCCGAAAGCATGGGCCATACTCTGGCCTTTCCCTGGCTTGGGGTTGGCAGGTCGAAACTTGCTGCTCGCCCGCTTTGTGCAGAAGCTGGACAGGCAGCGGCTTGGCCTGGCCGTTTCATAAAACAAATCCCACTTGTGAAATTATGATTTTGTTTTTTGGAAGTTGGCTCCTGTATTGCACACATACCGTATGAAGGCTCCTTCCCTCGCTTGACTCAAGAAGGTTCAAATTGGCGTTCGGCCCGCCTACCGACTTTGGGCATTCAATTTCTTGGGTTGACCCCGGAGAGCGACATTGAAGTGCCTGAGGTTCTTCCATGTGATCCAGCAACCAGAGGGCACGGGCCTTGTTCCAGTCGTTGAGGGCTTATGTGTTGGGGCTAGCTTAGCGCCGACTGAGTGAGCTTGGGTGGTACTGCGAAGGCACGGGCAGGGTGTGAAGTTGCTGGTGCAGTCTGGGAACATGTTGGAAAGATCTAGCCCTGGGCCTGCTTCCTGGGCTCAAGCTGGAACTCAGAAGGAAGGAAGGAAGGCTGTTCAGACATGCACAGACTTTTGAAGCATGCACTGTGTTCAGCTCTCAAGCTCAAAAATATATACGGTATGGACAAGCGCAAGAGAGCATGCGGTTCTCGTTCAGACCAGACTGGATTGGATAGTGTCATGCGACGCTGCCATGTTGGCAGTTGTGTTGGCGCTCGTCGTAGGGGCGACGCTCTCAGTTAATTTCAACCTGCAGATGCATGCGTTCCCACCATGTGCAGCCAACTGCTGCTGTTTTCAGCTGTGGTGTTTCGAGTCGGGCTGCCCTGCAAGAGGTTGCAGCACGCAACCCTTACACCGTGCTAAGCCTGAAGCCGGGTGCAAGCCAAAAGGACAGGCTCGGCCAAATCGCGCAAGAGGGCTTAAGGATGGTTGTCGGGTCAGTTGTTGCTTGGGCAAGTGCCTGGCCTAGACCCGACCCTGGCAAAGGATGTGAAGCGGGCATATTTGCAGGCTGCGCTGCTACCTGGCTGCAGATGGTCGTGCGATAGATTCTGCTTTGTCGGAAAGCCGGGGGCTGATAAGTATGATCCACCACCTCCAGAGAGGAAATTACTATGAAGAGACGATGTTGATCCTTAGAACTTAGAACTATATTATATGATTTGAGTTCTCTCACACATCAGATTAATTGTCTCCATGAAACCCTGGACAAAGCTCTGTGCGGCACCGGGGGGTCCTTGGCTCGTCGCTCAGCTCAAAAACAGGGACGCCGCGAGACTCGCTTTAAGCCACACGGAGCCATCGCTTTCACCACATCCGGGCTCACTTAGCCGGCTCAGCGCTTTAAGCTTGAAGCAACAGCCGAAGCGACAAAGCGACGCAGCTTGCCCAAGCGCCGTCAGCACCTTGAAACCGCCGTGCGGTTTGTGCCCGCCATGGGCCGGAACCGGCAGCCCCGGGAGCCGGCCTTGGGCCCGGAGGCGGGTCAAGGCTTTCACCCAGTTGCATCCTATTTTTTTTGGTTGAGGCATTCTTCTGTGGGTTTCCACATTAGGGTGGTCCAAAGCGCCTGGGGCCGTGCGCGGGAAGGTGGGTTGGATGCTTTTGCGCATGTGCTTCTCCGGGCTGAGGCCATTGGGGAACGTGGTTTCTTCTTTTTTTCATTTTTTTTTTAAATGGGGGGGCAGCTCATCAGTGGTTTGCAGGGCACTTGTAGAACATATATGAACATTTTCATGGGTTTGTAGTCTCCCCTCAGGTCCTTTTACGAGCTCCCCTTTCAACTTTCAACCGGCCGGTTTTCTGCCCGGAGGATCGGAAGGGCAGCAAGGAGCCCCGGCACGGGCCCGGCAAGAAGCCCCGTCGCGCAGTGACGGACCTGGAGGAGGACCTGCCCATTGCCATCCGATTTTTCTTTGGGTTCTGGTTCTTTTGGTCTTCTTGGAGTCAATCAAAGATGGAATCTCGTTTTTTTTTTTTTCCCCTTCCCTCCCCGCAAGCAAGAGGATGAGGAGGCCGAGGTGCTGGGGGAGGAGGCGGAGGAGGGCTTGGAGGGGCTGCTCGGTCCTGAAACTGATGCTTCCTTTGGCGAAAGCTCCCAACAAGGGGTTACCCAAAAATGGATCCCCGGTCTGCACTAGAGTCACTAGGCTTAGCGAGGCGGCCACCAATGACTATGCCATCGAAATACTTGGCCAATTTGTCCTAAGCCCCCGGTGCAGTTTCCTGAGGCTGGGGGTGCCCCTGGACTCTGTGGTGAAGGTCTGGTGCGTGCACAGCACGCCCAACTTCTCTCTGCCCTGGCAGCGACGACGGCAATACCGCTCATCCGGCCGCCCGGCAGGACAAAGGAAGACGACTTCTGGGCTCTCACAGGCGAGCGGTAAACAGTGAAAGCCGTCTCGCGTTTTGCTACAGTCGCCCTCGTGTCCTGATCCGGGGGATTGTGTCAGAATTGGAGGTGGGCGTTGGCATGCTTTTCCAACTAATCTGACCAACACTTGCCCATGGCAGTGGAATGGAGTCTCTACAGTATATGAATGTGCGTACATGGGGTGTGTGTGGAGGGAGGGAGGGGAAGGGAAAGGGAAAGGGAAGGGAAGGGAAGGGAAGGGAAGGGAAGGAGGGAAGGAGGGAAGGAGGGAAGGAGGGAAGGAGGGAAGGAGGGAAGGAGGGAAGGAGGGAAGGAGGGAAGGAGGGAAGGAGGGAAGGAGGGAAGGAGGGAAGGAGGGAAGGAGGGAAGGAGGGAAGGAGGGAAGGAGGGAAGGAAGGAAGGAAGGAAGGAAGGAAGGAAGGAAGGAAGGAAGGAAGGAAAACGAAAGACATAATGAAGGAAGCTACAAGGAAGATATACGGAAGGAAATCAATAAATAGATAAAGAAAGAAAGAAAGAAAGAAAATAGAGAAAGAAAGACAACTCAGTTGGCAGGCCGTTGGGCCCAACCACATGCTTTCATTCTGCAGGTCGTTGGTACTCTGAATTTGTTACTTTCATCCTCATGTACACTCTCTCTCACTCTCTCTCTCTCTCTCTGTCTCTCCATCTCTATCTCTCTCTCTCTCTCTCTCGCTCTCTCTCCCTCTCTCGCTCTTTATCGTTGCCATTTAACCTTTATTGCCATTCTTCTTACCTTTTCCCAATGCATCTCTCCGTGTTCAATGTTATTCTAAGAAGAACCCCATCCTGTCCAGATTCGTTCCATTCCTGGAATTGTCTATTCTTTTCATCACTATTACTTTCTTCTCAAATTATTTGTTTGCTATTTTCCCGCCCCTTAGCCTCCAGCCAAGGCTCGGGCTTCGTCATCGATGCGAAGCGGCGGGTCATCTTGACCAACGCCCACTGCATCGAGTGGCACACGCAGGCTGTGTATGGAACCGCGAAAGACGCGACCAGCAAACGGGGCCACGTTTAGCATTCCAAGCCTCAACCAAAGAGCTCGAGTCATTTGAATCCGTGTGACATCGTGTGACTAGACCTCGCCTAAATCCTGTTCCTGGCCAGCAAGCGGCTTCCCCACGCCTCTCCAATTTTCACCCAACGTTCCTTTCACGCCATCTGAAGTCCCTGGGTGTTGGCAGGCCACTCCTGGAGCATCATTCGAAAGAACTATGGCGTACTCTTGATTTCCCAAAGCGAGCCTGCAAGGCACCATTCAGCGTGGTTGACTTGAGGCACACGACCCCATACTTGCAACATGTGGAGGGTGCCTGGCACGTAACTACTGACTAAAAGCCGTGGCCTCTCAGGCCGCAGCCCTGCAAGCCAGGCACCACCCAAGAAAGACATTCATTTGTGAGAGATGTTCAGGGTGTCTTCTTGCTCAGGGGCCGCTTTTCACGGAAGTACGGCTTCAAGCCGCCTTTTTCCAAGGGTCGGCCTTGGCCCTTTCAGGGCTCTGGGAGCGTGGGCTTTCGCCAGGTGAAGGTGCAGCGGCGCGGCAGCGACACCAAGCACCTGGCGAAGGTGGTGTCAGTGGGCTGGGAGGCAGACTGCGCGGTGCTCACGGTGGAGGAGGAGGAGTTCTGGCAGGACATCAAGGCAACGCGCCAATTGGCCCCAGGATCTGAAGGTATGTGCGCTCTTTAAAGGCGCCGATGCGCACATGCGCTTTGAAGGTGCAAGTGGTGTCATTCTGGTTTTCATTCTTGATACGGTCTTTGGATGCTTCCGCCCAGGGATAATGACCGAATGGAACCATTCTTTTGGAGGATCTCTTGTTTCAGATGGGTGTACTAGATTCTGCATGCTCCACGGGTTGCAGTTGCGTGGCCCTCTGATGCTGAGCTGGTTGGAGGATGAGCGAGCAAGCTGCAACATGCTGAGAGTATGTTTGCACCATATGATCCTTCTTGTTCAGGTTTTTGCGAGCATGTCCGAGCAAGCTGGTCAAGCTTGCAGCTTTTGGTCCGTCCGTGGTCACCTCAAGCCAGGTCGGGAAAGTGCTCTGAGCCCCAACCCAGCCACGCCATTTCTCAGCACATCTTCGATTTTGGATAGTTGCAGCGTTTCCCCACACTTTTTGTGCTTGGTCATCCTTTGCAAAGGCCTCTGACATGCCGATCCCTTTGTTTTGAGTGCGAAATTGGTGTCCCTTTGCAGCCAGGTGGTGCAGCTCAGCAAGAAGGTGCCGCACCTTGAGGAGAGCGTGCTGTGCGTGGGCTTCCCCGTGGGGGGCGACACCATCAGCGTCACCAGCGGCGTGGTCAGCCGCGTTGAGGCCGTCGCACGTTTTCTGGATCATGCGCATGATTGCCCCCCCCCACCCCCCCCCCCCCCAAAAAAAAAAACACGGGAAAAAAAGCACGCGAGCGTGCGAACTGCAACGCAACAAACGAGTTGTTATGCCAGATGTGAATGTTCCTTGAGATTTGCATTTTGTTGTTGAATTCGGGAGTGGGAGCATCGCGTTGAGCCTATTTTGAGCCCAGGTCCCAGGACACCACCCGAAATACCAGCATGACTCGAGGTCAAGCGCTCCCCTCCCAACCCCCTCCTCCCCCTCCTCCTTCCAACCCCAACAAGAGTTCCGCATCCCGGCGCTAGCAGGTCATGACATATGCGGCGGCCTGCTCAGAGCTGCTGGGCATCCAGATCCTCAGTGCAAGTGGTGCCAGTTGTGTTTTCCTTTGGGTCGCGTCGGGGGTCGGTTTCCCATGCAAGCCAACTTGCCAAACAAGCATGAAAATGGAAAGCAGCCATTTTCATTTGATTCTAGTTTCCCCTTAGACTTGTTTTGGGTTGCACCCGCTGGGCTTCAGTTGGGTCCAGGATCGACGCGGCCATCAACTCGGGGAACTCCGGGGGCCCGGCCTTCGACGGGCGCGGGGAGTGCTTGGGCATGGCGTTCCAGAGTTTGAGCTCGGACTCCGCGGAGAACATCGGCTACGTGATCCCCACGGTGGTGATCATGCCCCTGGCCGGAGAAGATTCTGGGGGGGTCCTAATTGTCCTACTCGTGAGAAAGGTGCTGAGAGAAGGTTCTGAGAACCTTTCGGCTTTCGGGTGGGCGGGGGTCGTAGGTGGTCGCGGGTTCGCTTCGGTCCTAGTTGCTGGTTCGCTTCGGTCCTAGTTGCTGGCTCGCTTCGGTCCTAGTTTTCATCTCGCTTCGGTCCTAGTTTCCTTACTCGCTTCGGTCCTAGTTTCTTCGCCGTTGACTATGGTGTTTGAGAGGCAACATCCTTGTCGACCCCACCCCACCCGGCATGTCTTGTTGTTAGGTGTTTGAGAGGCAACATCCTTGTCGACCCCACCCCGCCCGGCATGTCTTGTTGTTAGGTGTTTGAGAGGCAACATCCCACCCCCCCCCGCATGTCTTGCGAGCAACATCCTTTCCCCGCCCGCCATGTTTCGGGCAGGTGCAACGTTATCGTTGTGGAAGAGGCACCATTTGCGTGTGTCCTGTTGTTAGTGCTCAAAAAGCTATCTTCCACTGCGCCTGAAGTGATCCAAAAATTGCGACAGAAGTGATCCGCAAATGCTCAAACTACGACCAAAGTGAGTGGATTTCAGCTGCGACCAAAGTGATCCAAAAACTGCGGCCAAAGTGATCCCCCCGCCGTCGTAGGTCGCGCGAGAACTGGAATTTGGGAACTGAATGGGAGCGTTTGCTCGAAACCAGCTGGGAGAAGCCAAATGCGCAAAATGGAAAACCATTACAGGGCGAAAGCAAAGGGCAGGGAAGGGGGTCGAGGTTGATCCAAAAGGAGCAGAACGGACGGCTCAGAGATTCACACAGGGCAGGCGCTCTTCCTATTAAACAACGGTTTGCGGAAAGAGGAAATGAGGAGATCGCTCTTGTGCCATTCCTCAGTTGAATATACAGTTTGGTGACTCATCGCTAGGGGGAGTGGGGCCCCTGAGCGGAGTGAGGCACTTCCTGAACGACTTGCTGAAGCACGGGTCCTACACAGGTTTTCCCACCTTGGGCATCGAGACCCAGACCATGGAGAACGCCCATCTGCGGGAGGCGTTCGGCATGGCGCCCAAGCAGAAGGCGCCTTGCCAAATGCCGCCCGCTTTGGAGAGAGGGGCAGGCCTTACCCGTTTACTCGTTTGGTTGGGATGGTCAAGAAGTCCCCTTAAGGATTCCTATCAACTGGGTTCATGAAAGTGACATCCTGGAATTACCCTCTACACCCCCCACAGGCACTTCAGCACAACCCAGATGGAACCATAGCCATGGCCCACTTAGCCCCACAGGGCCTGCTGGTGAACAGGGTGGCGCCCACCTGTGCAGTGGCCAAGCTGCTGAAGGCGGGGGATGTCCTGCTGTCCTTCGACAAGGACTTGTGGAGCCTCTCCTCATAGGCGGCCCACTTGGCGAAGCGGAGACTCTATCTTGGAGGCATGCCACTCTGAGCTAGTTGCAACCGGCAATCTTTTCATAGTGTTCCCTGATCTCATCTTGCATTTCTGGGCCCGCAGGCTGTTGCCAGCCATTTTGGAAGGAGGTGAGGCGTCATGTGAAAGTGCTGCCTCCTCAACCTTCAGCAGCCCGTATTGTCACGAGGTGCTGTTGTGTTTTTGGCTGTTGTGAGCGTTTTCATGTTGCTGGTTTCGTTTTCAGGGATGCCCGTGCTCAGTGGCTCAGCGCATTTTTCCGCAGTTGCGGCGCTCGCAGTTGCGGCGCTCGCCGTGCGTTGGGATGGCCAGGGATGCCTTGACAACTTGAGTTCCACCTGTGCCTCTTCCCACGCCGCCCGTCCGAGTCCTTCTCGCGGAGGAGCCCATCGCCAACGACGGCACGGTGCTGTACCGGAAGCACGAGCGGGTGGCCTTCTCCTGGCTGGTGGCCCAAAAGTTTTACGGGGAGCCCGCGGAGCTGGGAGTGCTGCGGGACGGCCAGGTGCTGGACCTGCATCTGGAAGACTTGCACCCCCAGGCAGGAAGAGGAGGGTGGAAGGGTGGCGGAGTGGAGGGGTGGAGGGGTGGAGGGGTGGTTCTGCGGATGGGTTGCTGCTCAAGTGCGTTTGCTTGTCATGATTGTCTCTTTGAATCATTGGCAGAAGAGTGTGCGCCTAAATACCGCTAGAGTTGTGTCTCAACACAGCAACTTGTACTTGGATGCTCGGTGGAGGTAGTGGGCAGTGACGCCTTGCGTGGGCTTGGGGATGTCAGCCCTTTCCACGAGTATTGTTGCCGAAGAGCTTCCGAACATCGGCTGGCCGGTCACTGTCAGGTGGCGCTCGTGCCGGTGCATCTCTTCAATACGAAGCATCAGGCTGCGAGGGCACAGGGTCTTGAAGAGAACGTGCCGAGGCATGGAAAGGTATCAAGAACAAGCCGTTGAGCTTGCCACATGTGCCTGCCGATTTGAGCAGGTCGGTTAGAGTCCGTAGGAGCGAGGAAATTGGAAGCTCTGATGGGGGAACAAAGTTTTTGTTTAAACATCTAATCTCGAGGGGATTGCGTTTGGGTGGGTGAATCCGCCCTATGAGTCTGCTTGTCCAAAAGGGTCAAAATCCCAAGCGTAAAGACAAGCCTGCATCCCTGCATGTCAAATCAACTTGCATGGACCATCATGGAACGGATAAAGCTGGGCTTGGATTTTTACCCCCCCCCCCCCCCAATCCACTTGTTATTTAAA
This sequence comes from Effrenium voratum, assembly GCA_963377175.1. Taxonomy (NCBI): domain Eukaryota; class Dinophyceae; order Suessiales; family Symbiodiniaceae; genus Effrenium; species Effrenium voratum. The sequence goes on along the minus strand of CAUJNA010003295.1, from coordinate 492,311 downwards.
AACACCACTCGGAACCCAGGGCCCGCTCCTGGGAGGTGCCCTCCTACCTCATAGTGGCGGGCCTGGTGTTCACCACCCTCTCAGTGCCCTTCCTGCGGTCGGAGTTCGGAGAGGAGTGGGACTGCGAGGCGCCCATCGACATCGTGCACCGCATCATCCACCAGCGTGCAGAGGAGCCGAGAGCTTGGCTCAGTTGCTCAGTTGCTCATTCAGCTTGGGGAGTGGGAGCAACGCGTGGGCTTGCAGACTTGGCTCAAAACATTGTTCTTGGGTCGAGTGGATGTCCCCAATCGGGACGCATGGCTCGAAAGAGGATGGTGCTGTTGCTGCGAGTCAATGGCTCTTTGCGCCTCGACAATGGGCATGGTACTTGGGAATACCCTATCAGGCTGCCTTTGACCCCCCATTGCTTCAAGAACAGGTGCCAGTGTTCAAGTGCAATTCGGCCTGTCGGAGGGAGAGGTTCCAGAAGCCCAGTGCTTCGGCTCCGAGTGCCTGGCCGACCTCCCAATCGCGTCAGAGGCAACAGGCCGAGCACCAGATGGGACCCACCAGATCGACCCACGTCACCAATGTTGCGCTCTAGCTCGATGATTGTCACCGAGGCGTTCTGTGCCAAAGAGCGGGTCAGCACCAACAAGGCGCTGACCCGCCCCATTGCCAAGAGCACCACGGTGACACACGTCTACTCAGGGGGAAGGATTGGGGGCGCCAAGAGATTGCAGGAGCACATAAAGTCAGAGACACAGATGGACCCACGTCACCAATGTTGCGCTCCAGCTCGACGATTGTCGCCGAGGCGTTCTGTGAAGAGCGGGTCAGCACCAGCAAGGCGCTGACCCGCTCCATTGCCAAGAGCACCACGGTGACACACGTCTACTCAGGGGGAAAGAATGGGGGCGCCAAGAGATGGACCCACGTCACAAATGTTGCGCTCCAGCTCGACGAGTGTCACCGCTGCGTTCTGTGCCGAAGAGCGGGTCAGCACCAACAAGGCGCTGACCCGCTCCATTGCCAAGAGCGCCACGGTGACGCACATAAAGTCAGAGGCGCAGATGGACGCACATCACCAATGTTGCGCTCCAACTTGACGTTTGTCACCGTGGCGTTCTGTGCCAAAGAGCGGGTCAGAGCACCACGGAGACACACGTCTACTCAGGGGGAAGGATTGGGGGCGGCAAGAGAGGCAGAGATGGACCCACGACACCAATGTTGCGCTCCAGCTCAACGATTTTCACGCCAAGAGATTGCATAAAGTCAGAGGCACAGATGGACCCACGTCACATCACGTCACCAATGTTGCGCTCCAGCTCGACGATTGTCACCGTGGCGTTCTGTGCCAAAGAGCGGGTCAGCACCAACAAGGCGCTGACCCGCTCCATTGCCAAGAGCACCACGGTGACGCACAACTACTCAGGGAGAAGGATTGGGGGCGCCAAGAGATTGCAGGAGCACATCAAGTCAGAGGCGCAGATGGACGCACGTCACCAATGTTGCGCTCCAGCTCGGCGATTGTCACCGTGGCGTTCTGTGCCAAAGAGCGGGTCAGAGCACCACGGTGACACACGTCTACTCAGGGGGAAGGATTGGGGGCGCCAAGAGATTGCAGGAGCACATAAAGTCAGAGACACAAATGGAGCCACGTCACCAATGTTGCGCTGCAGCTCGACGATTGTCGCCGTTCTGTGCCAAAGAGCGGGTCAGCACCAACAAGGCGCTGACCCGCTCCATTGCCAAGAGCACAAAGTCAGAGGCACAGATGGACCCACGTCACCAATGTTGCGCTCCATCTCGACGATTGTCCCTGCGGTGTTCTGTGCCAAAGAGCGGGTCAGCACCAACAAGGCGCTGACCCGCCCCATTGCCAAGAGCACCACGGTGACACACGTCTACTCAGGGGGAAGGATTGGGGGCGCCAAGAGGTTGCAGGAGCACATGAAGTCAGAGGCACAGATGGACCCACGTCACCAATGTTGCGCTCCAGCTCGACGATTGTCACCGTGGCGTTCTGTGCCAAAGAGCGGGTCAGCACCAACAAGGCGCTGACCCGCTCCGGTGACACACATTTACTCAGAGGGAAGGATTGGGGGCGCCAAGAGATTGCAGCAGCACATAAAGTCAGAGGCAGATGGGCCCACGTTACCAATGTTGCGCTCCAGCTCAACGATTGTCACCGTGGCGTTCTGTGCCAAAGAGCGGGTCAGCGCCAACAAGGCGCTCTCCTCTGCCAAGGGCACCACGGTCACACAAGTCTACTCAGGGGGAAGGATTGGGAAGCGGGCGCCAAGGACAAAAGTCAGAGGCACAGATCACGTCACCAATGTTGCCCTCCAGCTCGACGATTGTCACCGTGGCGTTCTGTGCCAAAGAGCGGGCCAGCGCCAACAAGGCGCTGACCCGCTCCTTTGCCAAGAGCACCACGGTGACACACGTCTACTCAGGGGGAAGGATTGGGAACGCGGGCGCCAAGGACAAACTCGCGATTGCAGGAGCACATAAAGACAGACGCACAGATCACGTCCCCAATGTTGCGCTTCAGCTTGGCGATTGTCACCGCGGCGTTCTGTGCGAAATAGCGGGTCAGCGCCAACAAGGCGCTGACACACGTCTAGTCAGGGGGAAGGATTGGGGACGCGGGCGCAAAGGACAAACTCGAGATTGCAGGGGCACATAAAGTCAGAGGCACAGATGGACTCACGTCACCAATGTTGCGCTCCAGCTCGACGATTGTCACCGTGGCGTTGTGTGCCAAAGAGCGGGCCAAGAGCGCCACAGTGACACACGTCTACTCACGGGGAAGGATTGGGCACGCGGGCGCCAAGAACAAACTCGACATTGCCGGAGCACGTAAAGTTTCATGTGTAATTATACTTCACCAATGAGGTGATGTGCAACCCAGCGAGTGCCTTGCTAGCCTTTTCATGCGAGAGGCTGGGCTCGATCTCGCGTGCTCCCTGAAACTGCAGGAAGCAGAGAAGATCCAACTTCGGTTCAACAGGAGGATTCTGCACTTTTGCACGTCGTTTCCTTCACCAAGCTTCACTCTTTTCAACGGCCCGGCATCGCGCCAGAAACTTGAGCCATTTGTGCGCATGCATTTTTGGAGCTGGGGCTCGTTTTAAAGGGAAACCAAAGGGAAACCACTCCTTTTCGGGGTTCCCCCATTTGAAGACAAGCGCGCGCATTGGAGTCCGCAAGGGAAGATGAGCAACATGATCGACCAGCATCCCATGTCAAGCGGAATCGTTGCGGTGGCCCTCGCTCCCAGTTGCCTTCAGGAGAAGGGGGAACAGTTGGTGATCCTGACCCAGGTCCTCGCCCACGACCTCACCGTAGGCTACGAGGATTTGGAGAACATGCTGCCGCCCGGTTGGCAGATCGATGTCTTGGACCTTGGGGGTTTTCTGCTGTTTGGTGTGTTCAGCAAGCAGCTCTTTTTGACACCTTTGCCAGTTTGTGACACTTTCGCCCCGATTGGCCGTTTCAAATCCACGGGGCCATGCTTTGGCTTCTGCCAGCAGCCGTTCGACTGCAGGCTGATCTCGGTGAACGAGGTGAAGGTCAAGAACCTGCCGCAGGTGAGAAGTTTGGTGGAGAGCTGCCAGGAGTGCTGCGAGCAGTTTGAGACCGCCCATTTTTTTCCAAGCCGTTTGGCTCATGAATGCTTTGCAGAGTGTTTTCATCACCTGCCCAGCCCCACCCCCCCCCCCCCCCCAATTGAGCCCGTAGACGAGCCAGGAGGAGTTCCTGAAGTTCACCCTCCACAACAACCTGGTGCTGGTCCTGAGGTCGGAGGATGCCAGAAAGGCGACTCCAGAAGCGCTGGAGAAGCATGGCATCCCCTCGGCCATGAGCCCCGACCTACAGACAGAGCCGGAGGCTGCCTGAAGCTGACGCATTCCAAGAGCCCTTTCTAAAGTCTGCTAAAAGAAGCAGCGGACCTCCGAACACCTCCAATGCTCGCACGGTGTAGCGTTGCAACCGGTGCAGCGCAGCGGGCCAAAATGGGCGCATGCGGAGGGGAGAAGTCGCGGTTTGAAAGCCTGTTCGGCCAGCCGCCAACTCCATTCGCATTGCAGTCATTGCAGTTGTATCCAAGGAAGTGGCACCCCGTGCCTCTCCTGCACAGAGGGGACATGAGGCTTTAGCTTGGCTTTGCAGCTGGTTTCTGCTACCCGCATTGCCAACAAGCGGCCAAGGACAAGAATCCAACAGAGGAGGCTCAAGCAAAGTTCATTGAGCTGACTGAGGCTGGGGATTCCGGCAGTTCAATTGACATGGCAAGTCAGGATTCAGCTGAGTTCCGGGTGCAGGCCTACAACCAGCTTACAAAGGGGAACTCGAACAGCGGGCGCGAAAGGGCACCCCGAAGACGGACAACGCCAGGACTTCTGAGGGAAGCTGGCTAATCGGTACAAGGTTCCTTTTCTTGCTGGAAACGCTTTGGCGTTTTCAGGGGAACCCCTTTAGTTCAGAGTTGCTTGCCCCTGATCTGGGCTGCGGCACAGGCATCGCCAAGAATGAGCCCATGGCTTGGTTTGCAAGAGCCCGCGCAGGCCGGCCAGGGGCAGGCGCCTTCAAGGTGAATCTGGACGAAGCCCTGCGCACCTTTGCCGCGTCTCTGGGGGAGCAGCCGCCTTGCCAAGAATAAGGACCTTGCTTTTAAGTGCGAAAGGCCCCGGCGCCAGCACCAGGGCGGAAAGACGTTTTTGAGTTGGGGACCAACATGGAAACACCATCAGTGGATCTGAAGGTGGGGAGGGATTGGGGATAGCCTCCGAGGCTCCGCGTGTTCCTGCGGTCGCTGAGGTTCCTCAAGGCCGGCCCGGACGGGTCGGAGATCGACTGGGAGGCGGCGGAGCGCAAGGTGTCGGAGCTCCTGTCGCAGGCGGTGGATTCCGTGGAGCAGGCGGTGAAGCAACGCTACCTTCACGAGGATGGCGCCCTGACAAAAGAGTTGCGACCCGAGCTTAAAGCTTGGAGCTGCTCGCATGTCCAAGCTTTAAGCTCGGACGCATGTTGGGCAATTAGAAGGAACAAGGCCAAGCCTGTGGCTAAAGCTTCTTTGATCCTGAGCTGTGTTTGGTTCCGGCCCGATGCAAGGTGCGATCAAGTGGAGACAAGTGTTGGGCGCCTTGGACCTCAGTGCGGTCACTGCATGGCATGGGCTCCAGTTTTGGCTGGCTGCTCGTCACTTTGGTGCCGAAACATCTGAGGAGACACGGCGGTGGCAGGGGCAGCAGTGCTGACAGCCGCTTGCTTGCAGAAGGCCATGGTGCCAACTTTTGGCTGCAGCAATGTCGTGCGTCAAGTGGCAAAGTGAGGCCCTTTTCAGCCGGAGCAGTGAGGGGCAGGAGGAGATCTAGATTCTAGATTATGACTCGTGACGACTGCAACGTCAGTAAGCAGCATCCGATTTCCGACCCTGGGCCAGACTAAGTCCGATGGCCGAAAGCGCTCGGCCCAGCGGCCCGCATCTTGCCGCGGCCCCTTTCCCCATGAGAACCTACTGAAGGTGCACGTAAAGGGCCTCCGGATCGCGGTGCAGGTGCTTGCGCCGGAGAAAAGGGTGTGCAAGGCTGTGCTCCATTCGGCCCGCCGGGAGCGTTCACAAGCCGCACCTTTGAGGCCAAGGTGCTGCTTACAAGTGTGCCGGGCACTCACGGATTTGCACCCAGTCCCCTTAGCGTCGACCCCTTGATCAGTCCAGAAATGCGGGCACGACCTGGGGCTTTTGTGGGGCAAGCCGTGCTGAGCGATCCCCAACTCTCAGGTGGCAGTGTTGGAGGGCCGTTTGCGCGGCCGGCGGGAGGAGCTGCGGGCCTACTTGCAGGACCGAGGCGTGGGGAGTTCTGAGGGAGGGGGGGGGGCATGATTTGTGGGGGGATTTGCATCTTTTGATGTAGTACCGGCATCTTACCAAGGGAGAGGGCCTTTGGGGTGTTGAGGATGCCCGAGCTATGGATCAAGAAGTCAAGAACCAAGTTTGTGTGGTGTGATTTGAGCAGATGGATGTGCACCTTGTTTGTTGCCCAGCGCAGTGGGTCTGGTGTTGATTGAGGTACTGTCAGTGCTATGATTGTTTTTGTTGATTTGCTTTCGCTTTACGTCTTGGCCAGGGATCAGCTTGACTGGGGAAGTCTACTTCAGGCTGGATGCAAAGCAACCAGCACAAGTTGCATGTGAGACCTGCGGGAGGCCCGTACACCGCATGCCTGCATATGCGAGCACCGAAGCTGCGTCCGCACATCTGCCTGTTACAGATGAGCTGTGCCAGAGCCTGAGGGATTTGTGATGGCAACGGCTGCATTTTCGCGCGCAGTCGCATTGCGCCGCATGTTTGAGGCGAGAACCATGTTTGCCCGCCATTGTACCCAGAGCTGAGCTTCGATGATGTGGACTACACCTGTGAAGTGATGCGGGGCCCTCAGGTCGCAAGCCACACCTCGGTGCCACCAGGGTGTCAGGGATGCCAGGGGGTGCCTTCGAGGAACGCTTTTGCCTCGTCGTGCTCCGATCAGCCCTCGGCCAAGAGGCACAAGAGTGGCTAGGCGCAAAAGGCGTTGCGGGGATTGGAGCGGTTGTAGGGGAGTAATGGGGTTGGAGGGCCAGGGGGGTTTGTAGGCGGTGATAGGGGCGGCTGCAGAGCGTTTCGTTTGCAGGGGTTGCAGGCGGTTGCAGGCGACAGTTGATGACGCCTCCGCCGCCTGGAGATTGCTGAGCCGGGCAAGTAACAAGCGCTTGGAAGCTGCTGGCATATGGGCGTGCCCTTGTATGGCTCCTGTATGGCTCCCAGCGTTCCGAAGCTGCGCTCTTGGTCACAAGTTGCCCGCCATGGTCCGAGCTGCTTCTTCGCTCACTGCGCCAGGAGCCTATCTTCCCCATTGGACCGGACGGTCGGTCAGTCGGTCGGTGCCTCGTTGGGCCGGTGCTTCCTCCAGGTTCGTGCTGGCACTGCCGCTTTGCCTCCTGCTCCACACGCAGAATGGATTCCTGACAGGACGGGCTGTGGCCAAGCCGGGCCTGCAAGCCATGCAAGCGCAGGGACGGATGCCCACAGATGCGCACAGGCAGCCGGCAGCAGCTTTAGGTCAAAACTTGCTGGTGGACAAGAAGGAACCGCTTTTTACGGGTGTTGCAGTTCGTTGTTGCTGGCAGTAAAGACCCCACCAGTTCCACCAGCCACCAGATGATATGGTTGAGGGCAGGGGGCCTTGAAGCTCTGATTTAGACATTTTGGTTTCCTGATTGAGGCAGGATGTGGCGGCCCAACCGCCCAGCCATGGTTTCATGCCCCTGCCTGGCGCATGCCCATTTGCCACAGGCACCTTGGCTTTCACAAGAAAGGTTCCGTGGCTCCGAATCCATTTGGGTCCTGGGTTTGCAAACGAGGAGTTCCTCACATTGCGTCGAATCCTTCCTTGAGACCGTACGATTCCAACCTTATTTCTCAGGAGCGGCAGCTGTGGGGTCTAAGCCAATCCTGGGTTTTGGGGTGGCCGTTCCTGGGAGTTGCAAGCGATAAACGGCTGCTCAGGCTCTCTCGCGCGTGGTGGTCCCTGGGCGGCCGGCGCTGGGATTGCAGATCTGCGGGCTGTTGCTGTTGCCAGCCGCCGGCTGGCCAAGGCAGCTGCCCGGAGATTTGCCTAGGTCGCTTTCCAATTTGTGTTTGCCCTCCTTTCCCACTCGCCTAAGAAGGGAACATACTCAGATATATGCAGTGCTGTCAGTTGTGGTCACTGGGGCTGCTCGCAAAATGCGAACTGCTCGGCCTGCACTCGATTGAACATTGCAAGATCATAGAGAAATAAAAGAGTCCACTAGACTCATAAGATGTTGTTCAAATTCTTCAGCTCCGGAAGTGAGGTTTTCCTCCCACTGTGGGAAACCCGGGGTGGCTGCACGCGTGAACGCAAGGCACCGACGCTTTGGCTCCGAGCGCGGTGCGCGGATCCGGGCTGCGGCAACCCGAAGCTCGGCGAGAACTGCGGATCCTTGAGCAAGCAAGCAAGCAACAAACAAACAAACAAATAAATCAATGAATAAATAAGAACATAACTTAACATAACTAAGCAATACATACAGTTAGTACAAAAGTCTCTCCATGGTTTCGGCAGAGCAAGCTTTGCCTAGACCTGTGCCACATGCAGTGCTTTTGTGGAGGACCCCAGGTTGAGCAGTGCATGGACTCATTCGAGTTGCTGAGGTGAGGCCGTGATTGATGGCTCAGAGGTGGTGATTCGCAGGCTGACGCAGGAGCTTTGGGAAGAGGCTGCACAAACTGGCATCGCGACAGAAAATGAAGGCTCCAAGCACAAGGTACCGTACATTTCATTAGGTGCGGGCTCTCAGAGCTCAATGGATGCCATTTGTTTGTAGAAGTCGCGGCGGCGTCATGGTTGGTTGATATGGCGCCCACAAATTCGTGAGGAGCATGAGCTGGATGTGGAGCTCATCCAGGGCTTGTTTCAGCCCTTAGAGCTGGAGGATTGTGGTCCGAGTGAGCGGCTGTGAGCTATGTTGACGGATCACGAAAACTTGCAGATTGATAGAAGGGCGTCTGCTTCTGTTTAAGCTGGACTGACCCCATTAATCAATCCACCAGGGGTTTAGCAATTTGTGCCCAGGAGCTGGTCGCATTGTGCGACGCTCGGCAGGGCTTCCAAGCAAGCAAGCAGACGCTGCCGTCGGGCGAATTCATCACTGACGAGCACCCTGGCTGCCGTGGCTGGTTTTGAGTTTCTGGTTTGAGTTTCAAGTCTCATAATATTATTGCACGTTGCTCATTGTGCAAATGACCAGTAGGGCTGTCAGCTGGTCACGTTTTACACGAGGCGGCGCACATCCAGCTCGTGCCCCATGCTGTGGCCGCTGATGATGCCGCCAGACACTTGCCTGGGAATGCAAGATTTCAAAAACTGCATCGCAAAGGAGGTGGACAAACAGCATCACGACTGTTTGTTGCGCCATCACTTGATTTTCTTTGAAGGGTTTTCGGGCTCCGCGGTGTGTTGTGATGATTGTGATCGCTTGCAATTGGTCCTCCCAGTCTAGCGCCGCACTCTGTCGTTGAGAGTTGTTCTCGGACTCTGTGGCTGCAATGCCTTGGGGTATGCGTTGGACCGAATAGACGTATTCCTCGGAAAGGGAGCCTGTGTGCTTCCACGTGGTCCATGTGTGTTGGTGGGAAGTTGGAAATTGGACGGCCTTCATTGCTGCACAACTGGCCTGTTATTAGTTTCCCTTGGCTTGCCTACCACGGGGCCAGCAACCAACCGTGGGCACCTCTAACTTGGGGATGCCCAAGACGCAGCCAACATCTAGGCTTTCAGGAGTCCAACAACTCTGGGTTGGGCCCAGGATCTCCGTCCCCCCACTTCCTTTGCTTCCATGCGCCTCCTGCCAGGGCTGCCCATATTTCCCTGAGGCCATGTTCACGGTTTGGTTCCAGATTTTGAGATTTGCCGCCCACTCGATTTATCGAAATGAAGGGGATCACGTGGTACCCAGGCTAAACCTACAGGCATAGTTGTTGAGGTACACCATTCCTGCACCTATCATTGTGCTCCTCTGGGGGAAGTCCCTGGTCCTTCGCCACGTCCTTGGGCCTTCTAATTTTCCAGAGCGGGGTTGGCGTGGGTCAGATCAATGGCGGTCGGGTGGCTTCAGCCACCCTGTCAGGAGGGTCTGTCACAGCTGCCGCCGGCTGCGCGGGGCGGCGTGGAGGCGGAGCTGCAGGCCGTTCTGCGGGTGCAGCGGCGCTGTGCCGAGGCCTCGCGACCCGACCGAGGGCTTTGGGCCTTCGGCTTGAATGGTTCGCATGACTGACTCTCGCGCGAAACGTCTGGGGTTGGGCTCCAAGTTGGGGACGGAGTGGTCAGGCCTGGGCGATTTGGCCTTTGGTTCTATCATGTTCTATCCCGTTTATTTGCATTTATGGCAATGGGGCTTCTCCCCAACGCATTTCCCAATTGATGCGTTATTTCTTCGACGAAAAGTCATGGGTCAATGTTGGCAATTGGAAGGGGGGTTCGCCCCTGGAATTGCATTTGTGACTCCATTCTTGTCATTTCTTTTTTTTGTAGAGTAGTCTGGACTTGTGTAGGGTAGTCTGAAAGAATGGAATCGCGGGATGCCCCGCCCAGCCTCCCCAAACAATTAGCGAACATGTTTAGGTCATCGGCGTGGAAGAAGGGCGCATCGAGCCGCTTCAGCTGGTCCGGTACTTGCCTGACCAGTTTCTTGGTCTCGTCAGGTGGCGGGGCGTCGAGGTGTGCATATCCCCTTTTGGAACCCTGGATACGTTGTGCTGCCCAAAGCCGACAAACAGTTCTGGCCAGTTGGCCACTGTGAGCTCAAAATGAGGAAGGACAATGATAGCCTTGCAACAAGGAGCCTGGATTTGCGCTACCAAGGTACTACAGGCCTCACATGGATACCCATGAGGAGCCGCACAGGATGTCCTCCTATGCCGGCCGCGTGCTTGGCAAGACTCGTTGCAGTCTCGACGGTTGCGGTCACGAACGCTGGCGGGCCACCCCTTGCGGAGGCGTGCGCACTTGCACGAATGCCATGAGGCGAGCAAAGAAGTCACACCATGCTGGTCTTCCTGAGCGATGTGCCCGAAGACGATGGCGGCGGCCACCTTCACTTTCCAAAACTGGGCGGGCGGCTCAAGACTTGAGCCCTCTGTACGGCGTTGCAGTCCAAAGCGCGTTGAGCAGCCCACAGTATCCGAGCCCTTGGCGCACACGGTCCGGGGTCGCCGCCGGCGAGGTCTCAAGGTGCTGCCGCAAGCGGGGGAGGCGGTGCTCTGGCAGAACCTAAGAGACGGCCAGCCCGACCCGCCGGAGCCTCAAGAGGGGTGTGATAGCGGGGTCACAACCAGGGGTCGTATGTTAGACGTGGAAGCGCGGAAATAGCACCAGCCAAGGCGGGCCTTGCACGAGGGTGTTGCGCCTACAAGCTGCCAGAAGCTGGTGCGGGCTTCAGGTGCTTGTTGGGCCCTTTGCCTACTGCCTGGCATTGCCTCCTCGCATTTGTCAGCTCTTGACCTGAGGTCATGAATGTTTGGGTCGCAGATCGGCCCTTTTCAATTGCGGCCATTGCTGCCTGGTGGCTGGGCAGCATGTGAGTGCACGTCAGCTGTGTTTTCATCAGCTTGAGCTATTTCTCGCTGCCTAGGGGAAGGCGGCAGAAAGAGATGCAACCAGAGCCTCAGCCAACTACCTCACAATTCCTGGATTGAAGAGGGCTGAAAAAGGCGCTCCGTGCCTCTCCCGGTTGTCCCTCGCAGCACGGGGTCCAACAAGTTGCCGCAGCATGCCACGACCTTGTCTTTCTGAGTTAGACGAACAGTGGGGCTGGTGTTGCGCACATGTCAAGCGACCTACTATTATGAATAATATACGTATAATATATATATATATGTATATATATATATACATTTTTTGATTTATTCATTTATTGTTCTATTCATTTTGTTGTTATTTATTTATTTATTTACTTATTTATTTAATTATCTATATCAAAGACATAGTATACGCATCTCGGCATTCTTGGAGCAACCGCAGCGACGCCGCCCATGGCGGTGCCCATTTTGGAAGCACGGCGACTTGCGCCCGGCCCCAGGAGCTGCTCCGCTTCAGCGACGGCTGCGGCACGCGGACCGGCTGGGTGGGCTCGTCAGACGCACGTGGGAACCAGTTGAACCAGTTGTTCTGGAGGAGAGCCCGCACAAAGAAACATGAGTCATTCGGAAGAGGTCTGACGTTTGGTTTTGGCAGCCACTTGTTTGCCAAACCTTGGAATACTCGGATGTGGTAATTAAGCAACACTTAGGTCAGTTTTAAATCCTATCTTCTACTTACCTGCCATTTGGGCGAGGATAGCACCCGCGCAGCTCCTGAGAAAGCTGCGGAGGCCGTGACGACCAGCTTGCAACCCATCCAAGCCGTTGATCACTTCCGTCTTTCAGATGATGACCTGAGACATGACGAAACGGGTCCTCCAAACGGCTGTTTCCTCAAAGAAGTGCGGGTACAGCCCCGGCTTGCGGCTTGGCAGAGGCAAGTCTGCAGCCCCTCGCAGCTTTCGCGCTGGTGACCGCCTTGACAGCTTGTGTTCGTATCTTAGCCACTTACTGGGACGTGCTGCTGGGGTGCGCCATTGCATCTTCCAAGGCTGGTCGCCGCATCAGGGCAGGGCGCTTGGACGTTTCCAGTGACGTTGCCTTTGGAGACGCACATGGGGTGGTCCTCGTGTTTCCAACTTTTGCTTGAAGACTTGCATGGCTCACCGGGGCACCCCACCTTCTGCCCACCTCTCGCTTGCGCTTGATAACTCGACCGCGCCTCTCCTGAAAGCCTTGAGGTGAGCTGCTCGGCCAGAGCAACGCGCACGGCGGCGGCGGGCATTGCGCCGGCACCCGAAAGTCGGACAGTGCTGGCTTCCCGTATGTTTGCTTGGACGCCGGGCCACGGCAACTTCTTGCTTTGAGAATGCGCAGGGCAACCCAGATCTCCTACTAATATGCAGAACGCGGAACACCCAGCTGTGGTTTCGGATGGCTCAGGCCCACTGCTGATGTGAGTGATGTGGCGAGCCTACAGGAGCCTCGCGTTCTGAGGGTCGGGGAATGTTAGGTAGGGTTTTCCTTTGTCACATGCCCTGGTTGACCTATTGGGTTGCATTGGGTTGCAGTACAGTTCCAGTGAGGAGAGGCTCTCACATTCTGCCAGGATGCACAGCGTCAGAAGCCAGAGGCGCGGCCTTTGGTACTGTTCGGCTTGCACTTTGGGTCGCCCGATCGAACCTCATCTGTTGTTTTGCGTGTTTTTTTTGCTCGACTCTGCCCCAACAGGTGCCTGCGGAGCTGCGGGAGAAGTACGGGCTCCACCTGCGACTCATGGAGAAAGGCTTCAGCAGGCGAGGTGCAGCTCAGGAGAGGGAGCGATCCAAGGGCGGAAAATTGATTGCGGCTAGGCTGGGCGAGGTGGAGGAGAGTGGCTTGCTGGACCAGGGTATCAGGCCGAAACGATTCGGAGATGCCGCTCGTGCAGAGGTTCCCAAAGATGCTTGCCTTTCTCCCAAAGCTGACATGGCTTTTGCTTCAAGCAGGCAACAGCCGCCCAACCCCTCCCCCCATATTTCTCAGAGCGCGCATTTTGCCTTCGCCTCACCTCCGATTTCAGGCTCACCATCCGAATCCTGCAGAAGACGCTGGACTCTGCCGACGTCAAGTTCCGGCAGCTGGACATGGAAAAGCCCAAGGCAGGCCATGTTTGAAGGGACATGCAAAATGGGTATGAAAAAGCTTAGCGCAGGCCGCAGGCGTGTTTTTCCCCCCTTTTTACGCACATGTTTTCCAAAACGGTTTGCGAGGTATTGTTTTGCAGCGATTCGACGCCTTAAAAACCTGGCACGCCACTCTTCATCATCAGGATGACCCCTTGAAGCTAGATCAAGCTAGCGCTTCCAAGAGGCGGTTCAATGAGGTTCTAAAGCCTATTGAGGTGGAATGTCCATGCCAGCTTGGGAGGTGGCTGGGATTTTGTGCACGCCTGGCATCCTGGAGATCTTCGGCGGCACAGGCCGGAAGTGGGCCGTGGCCAGCCCGACGCGCAAGACGCGCAAGACGCGCAAGCGCAGGCTGGGTCGAGGAGCGCGAGTGGCTGGTCCTGCCGGAGGGTACGCCATTGGAGCCCGGGCGCCCGAGAGGGAGCAGAACGTGCATTGGCGATTCTCGTTGCAGTTGATACACTTGCAATACTCGATGCGATCTCAGTCATTTCTCTCATCGTGGACAAAATTCCATTTTCTTAGCGCCGGCTGTGAGAAGGAGGCTGCTTCCACTTTTTGGCCAAATCATGCAGCCTGCATAACACATGAGGTGCTTGGTGCGGCAGAGAGAGGGAGAGAGAGTACAGCCACAGGATCGCTTCAGTGTCAGGATCAACATGGAACATGCCAAGCAAGCAGTCCGATTCAATTGATGGCCTGCCAAAAACGATGGCTTCCAATTTGAGCGCACCTCACAAGAAGTCTTCATAACCAACTCGTAACTGGTCACTGTATCCATAAATAACCTCCCCCGCAAACCCCCACAAAAAAGGAGGAGCCTAAAACCTTGAAAGAGGATGCCTGTCCGAGGAAGGTTGATTTTCACCGGGCCCCTTTTGAGTTCCATGTTTGTTCTTGAGAGGATGCCTGTTGCCCACGCCAGGCTGTCGCAGCTGGCCATCGAGGGCCTCGAGAAGGAGGAGCGGCGCCGCGCGACAGCCGGGGACCTGCAGAGCTTGGTGCAGCGCCAGTTTTTGGCAAAAGGACACCTTGGAACAATGAGGCTTTGAGGGGAAGCTGAAGGTTTCTTGAGGTAAGCGCCTCTGAGTTGGGGATGCTAGTTTCAGTTGTTTCCCAAGTTGAAGGCTAGGCGCACCTGAAAGGAGCATTGGCAATCGTCTCATATTTTAGGTGGGCGGTGGAGCAGCCCAGTGCGGTTTTGGTTCACTCCGGCTCGCCCTAGCCTGGACAGAGGTTCAGAGCACTGCGGAGAATCCGAACGAGCCCGCGGCTCTGAAAATCCAGTTGCAGCGGTTGAGTGGTCATCTTTGCCTTGTGACCACTTGAAGTTGAAGTCTTCTGTCAATCTGAGTTTCCTATGTCTCCTTTTCCATGCCCGTTTGCTCGGAAACTGGGCCCGAGGCGCCGCTTCAACCCGTGGGATGGGAAGGTCTACACCTTCCAGGACGGCTCCGCCAAGGGCTTGAGTGGTGCCCGGACTTGCGCGTTTGCCATTTGGCTGATGTGTCTCTTATTTTGCCCAGGTTGTAGACGGAAGTTAATTCTCATGGCTGGAGTAGTGGGTTCAGCACGCATACGGCGGTTGTTTTGAAGTTCGCACGGGTCGCAGGAGTTGGAGAGATGTTTGGCACGAGCCGACCTCACAACTGGTGAGATCCAGGAGCTGTATCTTAGATTTTCTTTGACCTTGTCAGGGTCTGCATGCCCCTCTCGACTCCCCTTCCCTTCCCTTTTCTGCTGCAGCTGCGAAGCTGGAAGCCCGACTGTGTGAGACACTTGCATGCAGGAGCACTGGGCGCACCGGTGCCGCCCCGTGGCCAAGAAGGCGACCCAGGGCACAGCAGAGGTGCCTGTGACGGAGCCGCAGGCGTGGCTCAGGGGACCCTCACGTTGTGCTGCGCGTGGGCGGCGTGGGCGTTGAGCGCGATGGCCAGGTGGAAGCCTGGCAGAAGATTTGGCGGATCCAGTCTTTGAACCGCATGTGGACGGCGGCGGATACAGCGCACGCCCGGGGCTTAGGCAACAGGCGTGGGTTTCGCTTCGCGCCGGGGAATGCTAAGCAGCTTGGCCATGGCGGGCCAGGTCCATGCAGTCTCGGGCGGCATCTACATGTTCCTTGGCGCCCCTTGCACGCTTATGAAAGGGCAGAGGTGCTGAAGGAAGACGGCGGGTCACTGGCAGGTGCAGCATTCCTGCTGGACACGGCTGTGCACGACGCAATGGCCCTGAACGGCTCCGCATGGGTGAGGAGCTCAGAACTTGCTGCAAATGTCATGAGCGCACTTCTTTGACTCCAAGGAGCGCGTGTTGCCCTCGGAGGCAGGGATCCTCATGAACGAAAGTTCAAAGAGTCAATGTACCATCAAGGGACAGTGTGCACCGGTCTGCTGCGTGTCAAGCTGGCATTCTGCAGGTTGGACTTCTTGCGCTTATGGCCGGAGTGGCCAATGCCCTCAGTGGGCTGCAGCCAAGCTTGATGAAGTGTGGCCCCTAGGAGATACATACTTTTTTCTTCAAGCCAGTTGGCCAAATGTTGGCCGCATTAGAATCTTTCGGTAGGCTTGGATCTCGGCTACTGAGGCGCTTCGATCTGCAGATGTTGGGCTTGGGGCCGCAGGGCGACATCAAGTCTGGGGGCTTCCTGACGCTCTCCTGCGCTCAGCCACCCCAACCCTTCCGAGCAGGGCACAAACCGAATGCTGTTGCTTTCTCATATCCTGGTTCCCTCAACTTCCTTTTGGTTGGAAGATTGCATGCACGGCTCAGGAACGCGGCGGCGTTCTATTTGGCAGCCGCCTCAAAGCGAGACAGCCACTTTTGCGGAGTTGCTGCGCCTTTACGCAGCCTTCAAAACAGAGGCAGCGTGTGAAATGCAGGAATCCCACTGTATCTGCCATGCTTCCAACTTCAGAATTATTGAAGCCCGCTCAAGTAATCCGTTCTCTCTAATAATAAACCGCCCCCCCCAACAACACAAACCTCAGAGGGTTTTTATTGATAAGGGTCCCCTGGTGTTTGGTCAGAGCTGCTTCAGATTGGCTTGTTTAGTATTGGGTTACAACTGGCGAAGTGGGCCCCCTTTGATTTGCACAACAAAGGGCTCAAAAGGCAATTTGTGAGAAAGAACTTTGATAGCAAGAACCTTGAGTTGTTTCAGAGGCGAAGGACACAGTGTTGCCGGGTGACCCCTAATAAGCACATTACGGGATTTACCGGGCTTCCAGAAAGTTTAGTATCGGTTTAGTATTCGCGAATTTAAAGTTAGTATTGGCAACTTTTGTGTTTGGCCAGGGGGGTCGATTGTTGGCCTCCAGTGGCTGCTTCAGGCGCGGAAGCGGTTTTGGCAGGGTTGGTTGGGAGAAACCTCCTAGAAAAGGGGAACTGAACGAGTCAGGATGTTTTAAAGGCAACTAGCTGCTTCGTCATCCGGCATGGCCCAAGCCGTTTCTCAGGTGCTGGCCTTCCAAAGCGCGCGGGGCCTGGCGCCGGAGCTGGGCTTCCTGGACGTGCCGGTGGGGCTGGTCACGTTGCTGCTGGTGGCGCACCAGGCGAAGCCCTCGGGGCTGGGAATTTGGGGGGTTGGGGGATGTTGGGGGATGTGGGTTTGAAGGGCGTGGGGCCCAGAAGGCCAGCACGGACTTTTGGTTTGGCGCTTTGTCTTTCTGGTTGCCGTGGAGGGGGGAGAGGCTAGGCTGGCTCGCGCAAGCTGATTTGGGCAACCAGACGTGCTAAATGTATTTGGACATTGGCTCTTGCTGTTGATGTTGCCATTTGCCCAGGCTTTCATCTTGAACAGCTGGGTCTCTAGCGGCAAGATGCACCGAGTGGACGCTTTTCTGGTGCCCGGCATCTTCAACCTGCCCGCGGGGTTTCCCAAGTGGCGATCGTCCGGATGGGTAAGAGGTGCGGTTCAGCTAAACAAATTCTGCTATGCCTCCAAGCGAATGCTTGGCTTGTTTGAACCCAATTTGGACAACACGGGACGAATGCGCTGTGGTCGTTGTTCAAGCCTGACGGCCTGCTAGCCCACGGAATCTTCAGTGATTCTTATTGGATACAAGCTCGTATCGGTGCGCAGGGGTTGATCAGTTCGCCTGCAGGTGTACCGTAATTATGGATTGGATTGTTGCCCACAGCCACACCCCTTTGTGGACATATACTGCAGGTGGCTCTGCACTTCCTGAGCGGAAGCCAGGCTAGCTGAGGGCTTCTCTGGCATGGCTGTGTGGGATTCCTCAACTTATCAGATGCCTTTGACACGGCACCTATCAGCACCTCAAGCAGTTAATTTGTTCGTAGTCTAGCAGTGTTTTCTTTTCATTGATGGTAGGCTTTTCTTCGTTTCCCCCCCCCCCCAAGGTAATATATTTTACAATTTGGTCGGAATGTGTTGAAAGCCCGAATCCGATGCAGAGTGTTGACACCCCTCCGAATCTTCATGCAGACTCATACATCTTGAATGGCTATGCTCGTCAGGCAGGCACCTGGTTGTGGGGCGGTTTACCTATGACATTGTGACTCCTTGGTTTATGCCTGGCAGGCCTGGTGGCAGGAGATGACTGCGCACTTCAGTGCCTGGCCGGAGTTCTTCTTCGCGGGGAATTTCGCCATCGCCTGGGCGTGCCGCCGGCTCGGCCAGGGCGGGGCGGGGCGGAAGGGGGTTGGGCCGATAAGAAGTTCGTGCCAGAGCCGCCCAGAGCTCATGCCGAGGTTCTATGGTGACCTTGGTGCTGTCAATGTACGAGAGGAGCTGAAGACCCCGCCCCTCCATCCCTTGCGTTCTCCAGTCGTGGGTCAGGAGGGTCATCAGCTTGGAGCTTCGCAGCCTCCTGATGCTTACCTTCCCCGCTATTGTTTTCCTGACGGCCCACGCCCCAGGAGGTTTTAGGCTGGCGGTTTGATGCTACAAGCGGGCACCTCTGGTTTAGTGTCCCGTGGCGAGAGACTTGCATCACTCTGACTTCTGGATTCCGCACAAGCATTGCGCTCATTCTCAAAACGACAGCCACTCTTAATCCCCAACGCTTTTCTCTGCCCAGGTCCTCCTGCGAGCTGAAGTTCTGCTCCCAAACGCAGAGAGCAGCCTTTGGCTCCTGCTGACCCTCAACCCGTAACAGCTTGGTGTGACCGCTGCACAGTTCCGCGCGCGTCGCGCGGGCTGCGGCAGTTGCGGCCAGGGAGTTTTGAAGTCTTGCGGGGCTTTCCATTTCGCTCGCCCGGAAGCACGGGCGAACTTTCAAATGCGCCTGCCAGCCACGGTTCCCTGGCAGTTCGCAGGTTTCAAGTTTCCGCAAGTTGCGACGGCAGGCGTCAAGGGCGCCTTTTTGCAGCTTGCGCTGCGCTACTCATGTTCACGTAGGCCACGTGATTCCCGTTGGTCACTGGATCAATTGGCAAGTCTGACAGTGTTCCAATCACGCAGCCACTGCTTCGGCAGCTCGATGCCGTTTCAGCGCTTTTTAAAATTGCCCGAAGCCAGCGCAACGTTTGCATGCCACATGCCGGAAGTGGGGGGGACCCCACATCCAGGGACAAGCTCAAGGTGCTGCTTTTGAGGGCTCGTGTTATTCTTACTCCAACCCTTTTGAACCCCTGGTAGGGGACTGGGAACTCTGCTAAGGCTACGTTCGAGGGTGCAACGCGACGCGAAACCACTTAACTGTCATTCCCCAGAAATTTGGAGCACGGTGGATTCCCTGCCGCAGGTGCACCTTAAAGACTTCGAAGTAGAGGTACGGAGCTCTGTGGAGCTCAGTCTCAATTTGGCGGGCTGGAAGATGGGTACCAACTCAGACAGATTGAGGTTCCCTTGCGAAAGTCAGTGTTGACAATCCCTTGCAGAAGTTGTTTTTGTTGGTTTCTGTGCGGGGGGGATCACGGGAAGGTTGACATGCTTGTGCCAGGATGGAATGCAAGGGCAGGGTTCAGATCAGATGTTTTTTGCTTTGTGGCACACAGCTGTCAAGGGCAAAATGCAAAATGAGCGATGCCACACTCATCGACACCCTGGCCACTGGTCGCCCATTTCGGATTTGCGCAGGTTGTCGCATTTGTCTCGGACGGTGCCCGGCTCCCCGGGTTCTTTGACTGTTGCCGCTGATGCACCTAGACAAGAAGAAGCAGCTTCAAGGGCTGTCTTTCCCTGGTGGAAACATGTTTCATCCGATGAGAACCCAGGATTCACAAACTCCTGATTGATGTGGGATACATCTGAATTTAACCTGGGATCCTTCACTTCTTGCGGGAACCTGCTTTTTCGTGTCACACCCCACCAATCCAAATTGAAGCGCCTCTTATTCATGATCCAAGCCTCCCGAACGCACCCTCACCGCACCTGCCTAGGTGGACGAGCTGGCGGTGGCCGCGGGCACCAGTCGGTCCCAGCTGGTTGGCAAAGCGGAGATGCCGGGGGCTCGTTTGGGCCTTGTTGGGGTCGTTGTCAAGAGAAGCACCCCCCTCTCAGTTTAGAGGGTTTGCCAAGCACAAATGCAAAAGGGAAGGGAAGCCATCCTGAAAGCTGAGACAGGCGTAGGGAGCAGCACCCTTTGGAGCCAATAACGCATCTCCACGCAATGTTGTGCAAATTGGCACCATGGGCTCTTGGGATTTTTGATTTCCACAAGGCAGCAGATTGTGAGCCACTCCGCGTGTCATGGCGTGGCCTGCAGAGACTCTTTCAACCCGAGAATCAGACGGCGGTGAGGCTGGTGCTGGGATTGCGGAGCGCAGGGACTCGTTGCCGCCAAGCCTCCCTGAAGATTCAGAAGGCGCTGCAAGACAGTCTTAAAGCACAGAGACCTGCTTTCTATAGTTGACACCTGCCAAAGAAAGCAGATCCAAAAAAAGGCTTCGCACATGCCGGCGATTCGGCGACTCGGCGACTCGGCGAGCGACGGATCAGGGGGATCTGCTCTCCCGGGCGGATGACACTGCCGCGCTCTGCGTGGCACAGCAAGCAGTGGAGCTGCTGAAAGGTCAGTGTCGGGTGGACCAGGGACGGGCTCCATGTGCTGTGCAAGCTGGATCGACGCCCAAAGACCCAAAGAGTCTGCTGGATCTTGGTGTCCAATGGCCTTGGGAGACTCGGATTCGGTGGGGGCTTGTGGCGGCCATGCAGCTTTATATTTGTCTGTCTTCTGAGTTGTTGGCTAACATGTTGCCTGCTTAAAGCGGGCACCTCAATGTTCCTGCTTTTCCCCCGTGAGCTGAACAACCGAGATCCCAAGCACCTCAAAGCGCAGTGCGCCTTCCAAGTGTGTCCTACAGCAACGACAATACTCGCCAGCGGATCCCAACCCCTTCTCTCCCAGCCCTCCCTTCTCGTTTAGTTAAAGGCCAAGGAAGGGCTGTAGGGGGCGGAGTGGGGATCCATGGTGGTTGGCACCAGCGCATTGGCAGAGCTGACGTTCAGGTTGATATCCCGATATTCGTTTGGTTTAGCCAAACAGTTGGGTCGGCCAAGCTTTGCACGTTGCGTCAGATTGTCGATCCGAAGGCGCCCACAAGCATGGAGCTCCCTGACTTCCCATCTTTGCTCAATCAGGCTTCACAAGGGACAGTTGGCGTGGGGTCAAATTCAGAGCCAACAAATTGATTTGTCTCAAAATGAGGACACCTTGTTTGATCAGCTCAAAGGGGAGTCAAAAGAAAATCCACCCTTTCGAGGTACCTGTTTCGGGATTTGCAGTCAGGCAGCAGTAGCTTCTCTTTGAGCCATTGCGGCTACATATGGCCTGCGATGGACGCGTGCTGTGTGACCAAAGCTTCTGCCGCAACGTGCTTCGGATATGACGGGTTGGGCAGTGCGGACGCCAGGCAGCCCAAAGTCTACTGTAAAGGTGCAGATGGCCGTTTTGTTTGAGAGCCGGAGCTGGCTCGCATGGACACTGTGCTCATCACAAGCATCCCCAGGTTCCATTAGAGATCCACTGCCTCTTAAAAGACGGCCATGCCCAAGCTGTGCAAGCTGTGCAAGCTGTACCCAGGCTCACCCGCGTGGAAGCCGGCCTGGAAGGCAGCTCCGAACCACTTGAAGGACAACCCAATTGTTCGAATCGGCCGTGTCGATGTTAAAGTATGTTAAAGCCGCGAGTCGTGGCCCGGACAGCCCACATGTCATTTCCGAGTCGTGCGAGGTGCAGCCAAGGTCTAAAGACTCCAGACCCAGATTTGGCAGACCGCTTGGCTGACCCTGCCAATGGAGCAATGGAGTTCCGATTAGCTTGTGGAGGTTCAAACCAATTGTTGCCGCCAATCATGCTGCAACACTCCACAAATCATTCCCTTTGGGCCGGTTCGATGGTGCAGAACGGGCATCACAGTCATACTTCCGCGGGATTTCGACTCCGCCAGGATCCGACTGGGACTGCGTGTGGTCCATATCTCCGCTCCATGCGGTCAACTCGGAAGCTGCTGGGCTGACGAAGCCATCGGAGAGCGGCCGAAGTGCAAGTGTTCTCTCCTTTTTGCATTACATGCACGAGGGTTAAGTCAGTAAAGTGAAACAGTGCGCTTGGCTCTCAGCCGCGGGGTTCCTTTAGAGCATCTCGGTCTAGAGGTGGAACGTTTGAAATTCCAGTTGCTCACTTGGTTGCTATTGGTGATGCATGCAAAGTCGAGCAGAGCGCAGAACCTTCTCACAACAGGGCCCTGCTTGTCGTCATGGCCGACCTGTCCAGAGGCAACTTTTACTTTCTTCGTTGACGAGCTGCGTTTGAAGTCAAGCGGGCGAGTGCTATCATGTTTTTGTTGATTGCTGCGCTGAGGACAGTCTGCCACCAGTCAACTGCAGCCCTCGGCGCTTGCGGAAGTCTTTGGGCGACTAAGCCGCAATCGGCGTTTTGCGGTGTCCAGAGTCCGGTCAAGGCTTGTAGGGATCATCATCAGCATCATTGCTGGGGTTCCTACCAACATCAAGAGACACGCGACCATGGACCAGGTAAGGAGCTTCGTCCCGCACCTAATCCCGCCATGTCCACGCGCTTTGCCCTGCGTATCGACCATAATTTGGCCGCGCGTGTTGCTTGAGTTCTGATTGTCTTTTTGTGAGGTGAGGAGTATTGGAGCCTGCCGTCTGTGGGGACGTGGCTCGAGCCCAAGCCAGTCACCTTGAAGAAACGCACGCCGCGAGCCAAACCATCCGAGGCATCCGGGCAGCACGTTTGGGGTTCGATTGGCATGTCGCTGGCAGGGACTCGTGGAACCATCCCTTGTTAAAATTCGCATCCACCCGTGGAAATGCCACGTTAAATGGTCCCAAACTGAAGTTCTCAGGATGAAGACTGTGTGCTTTTTGGGAATGCGACGCCAGATCGCACGTTGATGAAGATGATGTGTGCAATGATCAACTGCTGCTGGATGGTTGTCTTTCCTTCGCATAGCTCGTTCCAACTGGAGATCAGGAATGGGAACTGTTCAACATTCTAGACATGACAGCAAGCCGTAGAGGTCTCGCACTCATTTCCTTGTCCAGCCTTGGCCAAGCTAAGGTAATCCTGGTGAGAGAGGCGCGGCGTGTCGAATGATGTCTGAGCTTCGGAACAATCAGCGAGTCATTGGCTACTGCTTGCTTGTCTTTCAAAGCCTGACCTGACAAAGGCTGAGCTGTGGGGTGGCTATATCTGGCGCTGGTCGCCATGCGCCCTCCGCCTCCATGCCGACCGCTCCTGGGACAGCAGTTTGCAAGCATGGATGTTCAGGCGCTGCTCAAGTAGCAGAGCACTTCCAACATGCTTGGCATTGCTGTTTGTTGTTTGCCCCACTGTGAGCTAAGCCAACCCAAGGTCTGGTGGTGGAGAACTTGGCTGCTTCCAGCTCGGAGGCCTGGGGTCCCCATGAGAAGGGTGGTGGGTTGGTGGCTTGGTGTTGCTTCAGGTTGCGCATGGACGCTGCAGAAGGGTTGCGGCTTTGAATCCAGCTGGCAGGATGCACTCACAGAGTGGTGGCTTCCTGTGGATGTTCGGCAGGCGGGCACGTCAGTGATGCCGCCTGCAAGAGTAAACTCGATTGTCCCATCACTTCAGGAATTTGAATTGGTTTGGCTTTGGGTTTGAGATTTTCTGGCATTAGCCAAGACCTGCCGCACGCCAGAAAGCGATGTTCTGATAAACGCGCTCGATGACTCTGCCGGGTCTCGTTTGAGGATGTGATGGGCGATGACCGACAAGTGGTCCTATCCACGCCTGCTGGGGAGGCAGGCGAAGGATTCCGCCGAGCTGCCACAGCTGCTTTCTTGTAGTTTGAAGGCACTGCCGGATGAACGTACAAGAAAGGATAGCCACTGAAACAGAGGCGCCCTCTGGTCAAGCATTGCTTTTTTGGTTTGCCCCGGCCCGGGCGATGCGAGGCAGCGTGAGTTCAGCCAATCCATGCACATGTGGAATTGTCCCTGGTTTTCCTTTGCAGCAAGTCCGAAAAGGTGGCAGCTTGTTGGCTGGATTGATTTGTTGACAAATGTCAGGCCAGCAATCCAGCAATACAGGTCACCAGTGCTTGTTACGGTAGCCTTTTCCCCCTCATGATAAGCACTTCCGACTGTACTGGTGAATGTTCCCTGAGGAAAAAGACGTTGGGGCTGCACTTGCTTCTCGGGGTTTCTTCCTCACGTATCTCATTTGCAAAGCGTTTAAGAAAATACTTTCTGAGATTTCCAAGCATTTTGGATTCTTGGATTCCCTGAAGTTTGGAAAGTTCAGTGGGTGTTCGAGAGGCGACGTTGCGCATGGCGGGCACAGAGTCTGCGGCCGAGCTGGTGGAGAGCCTTCAAGACGCGGGTGAGAGGCGAGACATTTGAAGGTGAATGCCACAGCGCTGCTTGCTGTCCCACGTCCCTGAATCAGATTGATCAGAACGGGCAAAGGGAGAGGGCCAGCCAAGAGCTGTAACTCGTTCATTCTGAGACTTTTGATGAGACAAGCCACCGGGCAACAATAATCAACTCTCAGAGGCACTAGGTGCCCATGTCGTCCTTCTCCTTGCTTCTTTGGCCTTGCCAATCTCAAGCTCTCGACCCTTGAGGCTTTTGCAGAGGATTGCCGACAAGAAGGCGTCCTTTGTCTATTTGAATGTTTACGCGCCTTGGAATCTTTTGGCAACACCCACCGTTGTTTTGGTGTTGCGGGCAGGCCGGACGTGTCCATTCTTGGTGGTTTTCAGTGCCATTTCATGCTCCCTTCACACATGAGGATCTCTTCGATTGGCGGGTGGGCTTGATCAACAACGTGACCAGCACTGTGCTGGGCAACGGCGCCTTCCACGCGGGCGTGGAGGTCTATGGGGTCGAGTATGCCTTTGGGGGCCTGGGCCTGGGCCGGCATGAAGCTTTGTAGACGCTAGATGTGAAGCCGACCAAGGCTCTGACATTGGAATCGACGGCAGCGGGACCCTGGGCAAAGTTGGCGCCGTTTGGTTCATTGGGCTATCGCTGAAAGCTAGGCTCCCTCCACACGTCTGGCTTGATGTTTCGGAGCTATCCCCAGGGCGGGCGCGTGCCTCAGCGAGCTCAGGATCAAAAAATGGGGGCCCAGATGCTGTCCAAAGCACTCCTTCCGAGAGAGCCTATGCTTGGGCGTCACCACCAAGTCGGCGGAGGCAAGATGCGCTGCATGTGGCAGGAGCAAAGTGCCGAGTTGTGGCGGTGTGCATCGCTGAGGAGGTAGATGAATTGATTCGGAGCATGGCACCGCAGTGGTCTCTACAGGACTGATGCTCAACGCATGGGGCCCTTTTGGGAGAAGCCCCTTTTGCTGGCCATTTTACAGGGGAGGCCACAAGGACTCCTACTATCGAGGGTATGGGTAGCCCCAACGACCAGAAGTCATCATGTTTTCTTTCAACGATCAGGCGCAGGTAACACTGAAAGCCACCCAATGTTGACCGTTGGATGGGGACCCTCGTCAAAGGGCCAACCATTTAATGCCAACCATTTGGGCTTAATTTGGCTAAAATGGGGAGTTAGCCCCACTTGCTTCCATGTGTGATGCGCCCAGGACTACGAGATCCTGGGGCCGAATTGCATCACGTTCTGCCGCTGCTTGAGCCACAGCCCTTTAGCTGAAGGGGCAATGGGGCTCCTTGGCGGGCGCTCGGCTGGTGCGCTGAGGACTTGAA
This sequence comes from Effrenium voratum, assembly GCA_963377175.1. Lineage (NCBI taxonomy): Eukaryota > Dinophyceae > Suessiales > Symbiodiniaceae > Effrenium > Effrenium voratum. The sequence continues at coordinate 466,901 of CAUJNA010003295.1, read as the reverse complement.
GTGAGGAGCATCCCTCAATGGGTGGACTCCATGGTACGCAGCATCAAGGAGAGGGGCGCAGTGGAGTCGCACCGGGATGAGCCTGCCACTATTTGGTTGGTCTGGTGGGCCGAACACGGGGAGCACATTTGTGTGATGGGCACGGTGCCTTTCCCTGTTTTGCACTGGAGGAGCGGCGGGTCATCTCAGACCCCTCCACGCTCAGCTTGCCCGAGCAGCTGGGCTCCTGCCCGCAGGGCCACCTCTGCCGCCTGCCGCCCGCCGACAAAGCTGGCCAAAGACTAGCCGGGGTTACTTTTAGCACTTGGCCAACTTGAGGCAACTTGAGACCGCTTGTGCCAGCAAGCGCGCTTTGCTCGCGCACTTTCCGAAATCATGCTGCGTTCCGTGTGAGAAACGGTGGGTTGGAGTTTTGGTGGAGTTTTGGGGACTGAGTTCCATGCAGGGTAGGCATCCCTCTTCATACTGGATGCGACTTCAGGCATTCCCTCCACCCTTCTTGCTAGTCGATCATTTTAGAGGTGTCCTTTCAGGTGTTCAGGTGTTGCGGGTTTCAGAAGACTACATCAATGGAACTGGAGGATGGTTGCGAAATGTTGTGAAAAGCAGACACAGCCCCGTTTCCGCTTGGTGGAGGCGCATTGCTCACGCCGTGGAATTCAGCCACTTGAACATCTCGCATGCGGCCCGCTCGTGTTTTGACTCCCCAGGCAGGCGCAGAGTTTGCTCGCGGGCTTCGTGGAGGTTCTCAGCTGCCAGGCCTGCGGGGAAGCCTTAACCTCGGAGCGTGAATCGGGAAGAGCTGTTGCGTCGGTGCAGGCAAAAGGCAAAAAGGGCGGTCTGGGACCATTTGGGACTGAGGTCATCGAGGCTGGCGAGGAGCACTGGCACTGCACCCACTGCGCCATGGAGTTTTGCTGCTCCTGCGCAATGGGCAAGGGCTTGCTAGAGCTGTAGCCCATGCCCGACCTGAAGGGCCAAAGCCTCGTGTTTCCCTCAAGCGAGGGGCTCTCAAGGATGCCAGGGTGAGTTGTCACCATTAGGTTTGGGGTGTGTCTCCAAATTGGGACCCCTCCCTGAGGTGCGTGTCCCCTTGGCTTACTTGTGAACATTTGAATAAGTAGTTCAGTCCAATGCTGAGAGACACCCTTTCGCAATTCAGAACCCGGAGGCCCTCAGATGCTTCTGCATGCCTGCAGACTTTAGACACGTGGCTGGAATCCCGCTCAGCTCTCTCGTGAGGGATGGGCTGGGATCCAGCCTTTTAACCTGCATTGAGGGACGTGACAATACACATGGAGTGTTTTTTGTGTCAGCTTGTGATTGTGGCCCCGTGCCCTACGGCAGTGGCATCAACAGTCACGGCGGCACCCCTTTAGGGTTGAATTGCGCTGGCCAGGGGCCAATTGCTTTGGGTTTGCGCGCATTTTCTTGGCCGGTTTTGCGTGGAACAAATTTCCATTTCGATCAGCGGCGGGAGTTGGGGAGACACGAGGACGTATTGCAAGACCATCGCTTAGGTTGATTCGAGACATGAGGCATTCTCAGGCAGCACAGCAAACTTTTAAGCAACTGTTGCCCCCAGTTCGGGGAAAGGGGGCCAGAAGTCCACACGCGTGGAAGGAATTCTTATCCGGTTTTTCTGGGGAGCTCACATTGCAGCATGTGTTCTAACAATTTACCACTGCAAACAGAAGCCATTTTCTTTCTGTGTCCGGAGCACGGCAGGTGAGCCGGGGAGCGTCAAGGTGTGTCGGCCTCGGGGGCGGCTTGCTTGAAATGGGTGCCTTGGGCCTTAGCACGTCACGGGAGCTTTTGCCACAGCGATTTGCGTATTTGCCTTGAAAGCTTGTAGCAACTGTGCCAGAGTTAGATAAGTTTGAGGCTGGATCCCATGTGTGGCGTGGGTGACGAGCTCAGGAAGCGGCCTGTAATTGGCATCGAGTGTTTGACCCAGACAGGCTCAGGTATTTGCATGCGCGGGCCCGAAACGGACCCCTTGGTTTGGATCCTTTGTCTAGGGCGGTAGGCCGGTAGGGATTTCTGTGTGCTTCCTGGCTTTGGAGGCACATACCTCTTCGCCTTGCAGTGGGCGATGCGCCGCCCGGCTCCCCAACATGGCCTTGGAAGTGTTCAGATGCAGGGCATTGATGGTGTATGCCCTGAGACGGCAGCTTGCCCCCAGGTGCTAACTTGACGAGCGCGGCCTTCTGGGGCGTCGCGGGCCCAGCGCAACGTCACAAGCGTGACACTCCCCCAAGCGGCGCAGAACGAAATGAACAGACCGCGAGTGACACTGTTTTGCCTGAAAAGCCTTGCCCGAATGCGAAACAGGTCTCGACCTCTGTGCTATGTTTTTTATCCATCCTTGACTGCCGTTGTATCCGACTTTCATCAAGCTGCGAAGGTGGATGCTGAACGTGAAGGGCTTCTTCATGCACAGGCGAATGCCAGCCAGCCAGGCGCGGGCATTTGGCTGCGTAGCTGGCCATGCAGCTTGAAACGGCCTTGGAGGAAGGTGGCCGCAGACGCCCGACTTCGTTCTTGGGCCGGGTGCTTGGGTTTTGGGTTGCAAACTGCCATGGCATTGAAGACTTGGACAGATGCGAAGCAATGCAAACCTGTGCCCTGGGCCATTGCGGTTCAAGTCATGTGGCCTGCCAACCTCGATGAGATGTGCTAGGACCTTTGCCATGCCGTCATAGAGAGTGATGCTGCTCGGTTTGCTCCGTCTCGCGATCAGGAGGTTGATGACCTCACTGAACAGGGTTCATTTGTCGCCAATTTGGAGCAGTGGGCAATAGAGATACAGAGCTCCCTGCAAGCCCACTCCTGGTGGACCGCTGTGCCTGGCACTATAGAAACCGGCTCCATTGGCCACGCGCAGCCTGAAGCAAGTTTAATGGAGGCCGCATGGTGAAAGCACGTATGGCTCCATTGGGCTGCTTTGACTTGGCAACCAAACAAGGAAGTCGGGGTTCTGCCATGAGACAGTTGGGCAGGACGTGGCGGCTGGCCGCATGGCTTCTGCTTGCCTGGCTTGAGCCGGGCGTGGCCGTCGCGGGCCATGCCGCTGCCGCTTTGGAGGCCGATGGCCGCGTGCGGCTGGTGCGCGGCCACGGCAAGAAGGCGCGGGAAACTGCAAGCTGCGGGCGACCGGATTTCGGCAAAATCCATTGACAAACTCTGGCAAATGGCAGGCAATCGCGGTTTGCAGCCACTGTGTGTAGGACATGAACGCATGTGGTTTCTCCGTGCAACGCGCTTCCTCCCCTGAGGTCCGCGAAGTTGCCGGCTTCATTCTGGTAGCCGAGCAGCGCTCCGGGACACACTGGGTGACGCAGGAGCTCAACCGACATCCGTGGCATGGCAGGAGTTAGCTATTGGCCGTGGGTCGCTCTAATTAAGGGTCGAGGGGTCTCGCGTCCAAACATGGCCTCCTCAACAGGCGCTTTTGACAGGCTGCTGGTGGGTGCTGAGGGCCTATCTCTTTCCGTCCTTGTTAGCACAAGCTTGCCAAATATCATGCCTTATATACTTGAGTTCACTGGTACAGGCACTTGTCCGCACAGCATTTTCCTTCCAATCTCTGCAAGCATTTAACACAGAGGGCAGAAGCCAACAGCAAAGCAGTTTCGGAGCATGATTGCCAGTGGCTGTACCCGGAAGGCCAACAAGAATTCCTGAAGTTTGACCATCCCCAAGTCCACTCGTCTCGCTTTTGCTCATAGCTGCTAGGCTGCAGGTCCCAACCACGCGCCCATGAAAAGTGCCCCTGCAAAAAACCATAGGCTTGTTCAGGGACATGTACTCCCCCGTGCTGACACAGGAGCGTGGGCTTATTCCCTGTAGACTCCAGGTGCATCACTGCCGAGTCCGAGCTCTTCTTCCGCAAGCGAAGCTCGGCCCAATAGTTGGCCGATGAGCGATGGCAACGAGACTAGGACCCCTCCCGCCAAGATGCTTGTTCTTTTTGTGGTTTCTACTGGATCTACTGGAATCCTTCAACTCGAGGTTCCTAGCGTTGCAACACCCCCACAGTTGTGAAACGGCACACATTCGCGACTGGACTCTTAGTTGGTGCGTTCAATGTATGCGCCGTGTGTGTGGAGCACAAGGCTTCGACATCAATTGGACCTCGGAGCTCCGCCAGCGCGCCGTGCGCGCCTTCTTCGCGCAGGACAAGGCGGAGACGCAGGGGCTGCCAGCAGGACGCCGAAAACCCGGTGATGGACAGACAGAAAGAGAGAGAGAGAAAGAGAGAGAGAGGGGGTGCGATAGAAAAAGAAAGTGGACAACAAATAGGCTCAGTTGTGAGAAGTTGTTTTCTTTGGACAATAGAGTGACGTGCAGAGCAATTCCACATCTGGAAGCGTTTGCCAGCAGGATGGAACGATGTCCTGCGAAACAACTCTCGGCTTGCACGTGAAGGGAGCCACTTGTTGGCAGGCCTAGTGCCACATTCGCAGAACAATGGAGGTTGCTTCAACAGCTGTTACCCTGGACATTAGATCAGATCTGCTTTTCCAACTTAGTTGCTTTCCTTGTCGGCGTTGGGCGAGGCCTGTTTTCCGCTAAAACTAAGGAGTGGTCCGGGGCTTCAACTGGAAGGTGAACCAAGGCTTCCTTGACGACTGGCGTCCGCTGCGCGCCTTTCTGGCCGCCCGCCGGGTCCGGGCCCGGGCCCTGGGCCCCGTTGTGGCATTTCTTGTCTAAATGGCGTTGAGAGGCTTTCGGTTGCAAGGGGCCCATTGTTTTGCATTGGAATCCTGCTGAACAGATATGGCACCCTCTTGATCTGACGGGCCTTCGAGGAGTTCAGGTATGTTTGTGGGAAGGGGTCAGGTCCTATGGCTGCGGCGCGCCAACTTTCTGCGGCGGATCTTCTCCAACGAGGCGAACAAGGCGCTGGGGCCGAGGGCGCGGGCTCTGGACATCCCCTGGGTACCCGGGGAACACCGTCCCACATGGTTGGTGGAATGGATCCCTCCCCCGCGTATAGATCATGAGCTGATCCCCTGGCGAGCGCCAAGGACACTTCCTTTCAGGGGCACCCCCACGCCCAGACCGAGATCAAAGTTCAGTGCCAAGGGTGGTCTTGTAGATTGCATGCTGTTTGACCGCGCTCCTGGCCTTCAGGTGCAGGCGCTGTCGGCCACCAGTAGTCCAGCAGAAGCCCGCGAGGCGCGAGAGGCCAAGGTCCGGGTGGAGACGAAGACGTTGATCCAACAGCTCCACCAGGAGGAGAAGCAGCCGATTTCCTCATTTGACGCATTCGTTTGGACATATTTTGCTATTTTGCACTTTGAGTTTCACTAAAATATGTAGCAGGACACAAAAGTTGGGGGGCAACAGCCGAGCTTTTGGTATTGTTTGTATGGAGGTGACAAGGGGCTGGGTAGGGGGCTCTCACACGCTGGCTCTCCCGCACTGGCAAACCGAGCCTGACGGGCCAATGGATTTTTGACTTAGAGAGAGCCGAGAGATGATCATTGGTGATATTGATATTCGTTGCGTGTAGCAGCCCATGGTGATTCATGTGGTTGCTTTTGGGGCTTAGGCTGAAGACGCTGTCGGATCTCTTTCGCGACTCCGAAGACGTTGATGTCCTGCCCATGTTCTACGAGAACATGAGCCACAGCTTCAGCACGCTTCGCCACTTCCTCCTCGACAACTCCACGTGCACCACTGGGCCCGACCTGCTGAGTGAAGAGGCCCCATGCGCAGATGTCCCCAATTCTTGTTGAAAAGCAAATGCTCGCAGACGATCGGCTTGCGGATTTGTTCCCCCCCGTTGGCACCTGGCATCCGGCCAGGCGAATGGACTGGTGAAGCTGCACCCGGGGCGGCTGGAGGAGCTGGTGGGCAACTGGCCGGAACTTGAGCGCACCTTGAAGGGCACCCAATGGGAGTGGATGCTCTACGACTAGACCCATTTGACCCCAGGTCTCCAGGAGTGCCAGGTTCGTGTGTGTGTGTGCTTTCTATTTTTGTTCATTTAATGATGACAATCAAAACGCATTCTATTTGGGGTGAGCAGCTGGAGACCAGGGTGGGGGGGATCGGTGGCATCACCTCGGATCAAGCTGGCCACAGCAGCTACAGGTGGAAGACAGAGCGGTGTCAAGACTGTTGCGGGCACCTTTTCGTGTTTTTTCTTCTTTTTCATCTTCTAGAAATCAGTTTCTGGGTTGGTCTGTCTCACATCGAGCGCTATCCTGGCGAGTGCCCTTGGGCCTTAGGTAGCCTGAAGCAAGGGGATAGTGCCGCAGAAATTGGAAGCGCGTGCCTGAGCTCATGGCTTTACTTAGGCCATCAAGAGTCCAAAAGGTTTCATTTGGGGGGGGGGTGCTCGGATATTGGAGATTGATGGGACGGCCAGGGCGCGTGAATCACTTCCACATTGCTCAGCATATTGCTTGGCATCAAGTTGCAGTTGCATTGGGGTAGCGCCACACTTTTGAAGCAGCACATGGGATTTTGATGGCGCTGCACCCTTCGCACGTGGCCTTTCAGCAGTAGGCAGATGGCCAAGCCAAAGGCATTCAAGAGACATGTGCCCATAAGTGCTGATTACTCATATGCTTTGCAGAGTCGAGGGACTTGTGTGCCCCGAAGAGACCCACCATGATGACCTCTGAAGCAAAGTTGCGGCAAACCGCATGGACCCCTCAAAGTTGCAAGCACACCGCCACAAGCATGGCGGACTACACAGGGACCCGGAGAAAAACGAGGAGAGTACTAAAATTACCCACACGTTCCATTGCACCCAAGAAACAGCGGGTCCCTGGCCCTTCCCTCTCCCGACCCGGGCGCTCCAAACCGCTGCGGCCGATGCTTTCCTCATGGCGCGGATCTGGGACTTCTCGGCGAGCTTCGACCCGGCAACCCTGGCGGGGGCCATGGCGCGGGTGTGGAGCCGTGGCAAAGTCAAGCCCGGATCGGATGGGGGAGGTTCTACCCTCCCCGCAACCTCCTTCCCCTCTTCGGAAAGCCAATTTGATCATTTCACAACTATCCTTCAAAGTTCCATCTCAGTCCAAGGGACAGGCCAGGACAACCGTTAATGGAGGTGGCTGCCGGGGGATTCTTTGACTGTGTTTGGGGAAGGCGATAGCCCAGGTTCTTTTAGCTTCCCAGCTCTTAGCAAGTAGCCTTCTTCAATGGATGCTGCATCAAGCTGACACCCAATTGCAACGTTGGAATCGTGTGTTACCACATCCTCGTGAAGGGCTTGCACCGTATTTGCGAAAAAGGGGCTTCCGATCGACTTGTGATTGCGCGCACCCTTGAATGCTTTTCGGACGACCCTTGAAAGCTCGCATGCAACAATCCCACAGGGCAAGGACACCCACAAGGTTTTTACCAAGAATTGAATCCTAGTCGTTTGGGCACCTGTTGATTCTCTCTCCCGCTGTTGATTGTACGCCCGATTTGGCGCTTGCCCCGCGAGGGGAGCATAGATATGCAAAGTCCGGGAGGAGTCCATTCATTGCATGATTTCGTTAAGTACTTTGACTGGGAGGCCCCGATCCTTTTGAAAAAGGTCAGGGGGCACCCGCCGCTCTTGAGGAAGTTGGATGGCTGGAAGCTGCTTGGCCAAGTCTTAGACTGCTCTTCTTCGGACAGCCTCAGGCTTGTCAAGCCATGGGAGATGCAGCTGTTGCGTTTTGTGTGCATTGCCGCTTGGCAAGCCCTGTGATGGAATGCGCCCTGATGGGTGCGTCCTGAAATGCCAGGACCCTCTACAGTAAAACAGTGTGCTTCAGTTTGCCTTTGGACACCCTGTGAAGGAGATCCCTAGAAGACAGGGGCTTGTCAAGTCAGCAGGGCTCCTATTCATTCACCAGCGTGACCAATTCCAGGGCCAACATGGCTGAACATCTGCTTTTCTGGATGCCGGTTCGTATGAATTGGCTGAACTTGGAGGTAAGCTGGACCATTTTCACAGAGCTCCTTGGATGGTACCATTCGTCAATCTAAAACAATACCTTTTAATTTTCACCAGACCAAGCAGAAACAGTCCAAGTTCAGAGCAGCTACTTTTCTGGGTTGCTCAAATAATATTGATGCAGATAGTTTCGTCCAACCCTTCTTGAGACATATGTTCCTTTGGATGCCAGTGAATGCGACCTGGTTGCACTTAAACTTGAGCATTTAGGAGGGACTATGAAAGGTACAATTTGGCCTTCAAACAAGCAAAGGTGTTCCATAGGGCAATGCGGTGGACAATCCAAGAACCCCGGTTCAGGTTCACCACTTTGCTGGACGCCTTCCAGCGGCCGGTGGACCACTGCCCCATCTCCCTGGAGCCCATGGAGGATCCGGTGCTGGTCTGTGACGGCCACGTCTACGACAAGACCTCCATCACCACATGGCTCTCGGAGGGCAACAAGCCCCTCTCCCGGTTGGGACCGTTGAAGGCCAAATGTCCAGGTCCTTTGGGCAGGGGGAAAACAAGGGCAGGAGATGTGCAAAATTTTGCGGGGGCTTGAGTTTACAAGAGATCGTCCTGCAAAGAAGGGCCAGGAAGGAATTGAAAGTTCGAGAGGGTGTTGCTGGCTTTTGTTTTTGAGCCTAGGGGGGTTGACTGTAGAACTCCTGATGGGTATTTTGTCGTGGTGCTGGTGTTCGTGCGCATCCCGCTGCAGGGGCGGAGGGGGGGGTGCTGGTGTTCGTGCGCATCCCGCTGCAGGGGCGGAGGGGGGGGCAGCTGAGGCTTTCGCCATGCACAGGGGAGGAGTTGGCCCACACAAAGCTGTTGAGGATCCAACCCTTCCGTGCGGCCACCGAGAGGTTCCTGAGGCCGAGGGGTCGCCCTGTGAATTGGACATTTGGCAGCTGATGGATGCTGATGGTTCTTTCAGTGGCAAGTGGCAACTACATGATGCTAGGTTCCCTTGGATTAGGGTTGGCATTGGCGCTCCTGGTTTCTGTGCAGGCAGCAAGGCTGCGTGACGGTGGCGGAGCAAGAATCCGGGAACTCATTTGAAGACAGCCACTCGCCTGGGCAATTTGACATCGGGCTTGTCAATGCCATGGCTCTCCTTGTTTTGCTCAAAAGAGAGTGGAGGGCCTCTCGGAGAGGATAGAAAGTGCAAACCGCAGTGAAGCTCTGGGATTCCAGCTGCAGCAGGAACGGAAACAAGAGACTGCTTTGGCCGAGCATGTTGGATTGGCTTCTGGCTTCGCGTGAAAAGGGCGAGGATTCCGTCTCATGAATGGAACCAACGTCCAACGTCGCAGGTCCTTTCCTTGCAAGTGATCATAATTTCAGCTTCAACATTTGGCCTGCCAGCTGAAGCAGGGTGCAAGGTATTTTGACAAGTAGTTCTAAACCTCTATCTGAACAAGCAGCAAGCTGAGGTGGGCAAGAGGCTGTGAACATCCAGTTTACACTTCCACCATTTGGCCCGCGCTCTTTTAAATCGAAGGGTGCTCATACCTATGGTGCCCATGCATTGGATGCTTGAAACACTGAGCAATCGCATTTTGCTGAAATCACGGAAGATCGCTCTTTGGTTCCACATCCTTGTCCGCCGGCCCCAGGTTTCAGCAGCATGCGCCAACGTGCAGAGGTAGCCGTGTTGGTGGAGCGGAAATTGAAGAGGAGGCAGTCGGAGGAATCCATGCTGTCAATGACATGGTCATGGCTTGCTTGCCGAGGATCGGAAGTGATCTGAGAACCATGAGCGATGCGATGAGTTCTTCCCCATCGGACCACCTTCTAAGATAGTCCTGAGGAAAATTGGGGCAGGCAACCGCTGCATATATCATTATTATTATTATTACTATTATTATTATTATTAATATTATTATTATTATTATATATATATATAGAGACACTTGATCAAGGGCCAAAAACCCTTGCTTTGTCTTGGACAGGTTTGCAACCCTCTAAGGCACTGCTAACGGAAAACCTCGCGGCAGGCTGGAGAAGAAGGGGAAGCTGGAGGACAAGTTGCCTGACCGGCGCCTGTTGGCCGGTCGCCTGGCGTTGGACGCCGCTCGGTGATTATTCAGCGAACCGCGGTCGGTTGGGAGCTCCGGTGTGCTCAGGCCCTGCAGGGGTCCATCGACGCAAGCCAGGCGCTGCAAACGGGGTCAGTGCTCGGTCTGCTTAGCGTGAGGTGGTCGGATCATTGGAGCCCTTCCCCTTTTCTCGAACAGGAGAGAAGGTCACGTTTGGGTTATTTTGGTTGGACTTTGGCTGGCACCAGTTCCAGTTTCGTTCCACTCATTTACTGGCGCGTCAGTTTTTCAAAAAGACAGCTAGTATCAAGGACGGGGCCCCGCAATCGGGTTTTTGAGCCTTGCATGAGCTGCAGGCTCGGATCGATGAGCTGCAGGCGGAGGTGCAGCCTGGATGCAGCCCAAATACATTTCCTTGACAGGAATCAGGGTTTCCTCCCCAAGGTGGCGAGCCAGTACCGGTAAACTAGGTAACCGCCAGGTAACCAGCCTTCTTCCTTTAGCTGCTTTAGCTTGTGCAGGGTGGTCCTCTCAGTTACCAGCATAAATGGAATCACTGGGTCATCCTGACGCGTGAGTCAGTGCTGTCTCTGTTCAGGAAAGTCCTGTTTTTCCTGTCCGCCTGCAACTAAAGAGGCAGAACTCAATGACGGAACCGGTTTGGCAGAATGGCTGTGTGGGGCTTTTCCGACCTCACCAGAAGCTAATTCGTCCTTGGGCTCGCGAAATATTGATTTCAACTGCTTGCACCAAGACTTCCTGCAGCTTGTTTGAAGGCCCAAGGACAGCGCCTTTTTGGAAATGACTTGGAAGGACGACCTTAGAAGGACACCACCTTTGGCTTTGCGAGGGTCTTTTGACTTAGGTCCGGCGCACGGCAGCACCTGGACGCGTTGCAGCGCAGTTTGCAGGAGGAGGCGGCCCTGGTGGTGCAGAGGTTTCTGCTGCTGCAGCCGGGCCGGGAGAAAGCCGCGCAAAAGCTGCAGAGGCCACGAGATGGGAGAAAAAGGGGGAGACGGTTTGGGCGGTTTAAAGATGTTTAAAGACCAAAGCAAGAAGGCATATAGCAAGAAGAGCTATGAATGGGTGATTGGACCCTCTGGTGAGCATGATTTGCATGCTGGGATTTTTCCTTTTCGACGTCGGTGGCATGGCGAGGGCTCCTTGTGTCAGGGCGCGGGTTCTTGAAACAACCAAAGGCCAGGGCCAGTCATCAACGGTACCTGTGACCGCCAGGCACTTCCGCCGGCGCGGGAAGCTCCTTGCATGGAGAGAGAGGAGCGAGAAGCTGGCAAAGCACTGCGCCATTGCGGTGGCTTCTGGCAACGAGGACTCGGCTTGCTTGCATCAGCTCGAGGGGTTACCTTCCCTCCAACAATCAAGGAAGCTGACAGGAGGGGTTTTGGAAGACTACTTTCCCAGCCCACTTCCGTGTTTGATGGAAAGAGCCTATGAAGTCAGATGAGGCTAACAAAAGTTCCCAGATTCATCCTTTTGCCCGAAAGGGACAAGGAAAAACACGGCGAATGCAGGCATGTGTTTGTGGATTTTGCTGGGGGAATCGATCAACCCTGTAGCTGGCCCAAGTCCTATCAAGCCCCTTGTTTTTGGTTTCTTTGGGCTTTCCCCTACCCCTCAACTTGTTCCGGGGGGGGGTACTAAGAACTGCCCCACAGTACAGTGCAAAACAGCTGACCAGTGAAGACATCCACCGTAGGGCGACTAGGCACTGTGACCTTGTGAATGATTAATGTTTCTGCGTCAAAAGCCAGGGCAGGCATGAATCATCCACCCTTGGCCATTTGCATGCGAAAAATGTGCCAGGAGCTCGTGACCAAATTCCAGTCCAAGGGTGTTGCCTAGCTGCACTTCAGCCAGCTCGGTGCATGGCGGTCTTGGGCGTGTGCACCTCTGGGGGGCCCAGGCAGCCACACCCCAAACAACGTCTTCAACCCCTTGCTTGTTCTGAAGCGCATGCACAGGCATCCGACAGCTTAAGGGAGTCCACATAAGCAAGCTTGCCGCTTTGATCACGCATAGGATTTGGACTACCAGATGGTTCTCAAGTTCCTCAAGTCCAGCACGAATGTGAACCGCGCTCTTGCAAAAGGCCTGTTCGCACTCCACAAGGCAGCCGAAGCGGGTCGCTTGGCTTGTTCCGAGCGCCAAAGGATTGTACTAGCATGGCCCTGCTATTGGTACAAATCTGAGGCCACACCATCAGCGCACGCTTGTTATGCAAGGCGGGTGCGGACAAGGCAGGACAGTTGCGCCCTGAAATTGCGGGTGCAGATGATGTTCTCGGACTTTCACATGAGCCTCACTCGAGACCACTCGACCTGACACATCCACAGCAGACATTTGTGGGACTTTGTGGGGCTGCTTGCGCGCTGGCAGGATGCAATCAGCTTGCCCCTCCACGCGATCGCCAGCTCCGAAGAAATGAACTCGGTGCAGCGGACGCCCTTGTACGTGGCGGCGGAATGTTGCTCGGCGGCAGCTAGGCCGTGGGGGAGGGGAGCAGGCCATCACATCCCTGCCGTCCCTGTTCCGCCAGCTGAGTGCTAAACAGTCAGCACGGGCCTTGGGCGAGATTTGCACTTGTGCCCTCCGCTCCCAACTCTGAGGCGGCCATGTGGGGGTGGTGCGAGTGTTGTGCGAGGCAGGGCTCATTGCATTGAAGCACACTGACGGGCCGTTCTGGAGCAGTGACAAGACACGGGCCAAACTCAAAGCAGCCACCGGGAGATGAGTGCAGAAAACGTGAATCGCCTTTCTGCAGGGGGTGAATGACCATCGAAGACTTGAGGGGCCTGGATCCTCGATTTTGCGTTTTTTGGGCCAAATCAGCACCCCTGGGTGTCTGGGCCGTCCCAAATCTGGGCATGTCTCCAATCTAATGCGCCATCTTTCTTGTGGCCACTTTTGAGATATATCGGTCCGTTCCCGCAAGGCCCGCGCGGACCCCGACAAGGGCGCCTTCCTCACGGGGGCCTCGCCGCTCTTTGCCGCCGCCGAGATGGGGCAGCTGGCGGCGGTCCAGGCGCTGTGCGCGGCGAAGGCGGACGTAGACTGCGCGCTGATGGGCGCGGCGCCCGGAGCGACGGGCGGTTTGCTCCAAAAGCGTTCCGCTTGTTGAGGTTGACTCAAAGCGCCGAATTTCCTTCGACATTGGGGTCAAACTATTGTCACCCTCTGACTGTTCTTTGTGTTTGGGTGGGGTTCCCCTGGCAACCTCAACAGGCAGAAAGAAGGTGTGCCCTGCTTCCATGGCCGTCACTTTCTGAAAACCTTTCCAGATTGAGATTTATGTTGTATTATTGTGGTTTTCCCGTGGAGTTGTTTGTGTTCCTGAACAATTTGTGGGACCCTCCGCTGCCCTGTCAGCCCTGTTTGGTCATTGTCTGTTCGGCCGCGGACTGCAAACTACTGCAACAGAGAAATTAATGGAAGTCAAGTTTTTTCCTGCCGAGTAGTGCCATGACTGTTCCAGCGGTGGCCTTGAAGCCGGCTCCATTGCAAGCCAGTCTAACCTGAATTGTTCAAGCGAACTGTGGTATGCCTGGGGGCTGTGAACGGAATACTGGCGAAGCAGCACAAATGGCAGTAGCTTGAGTCAGGAAACAACCCAAGAAGCCGTTTCTAGAAGCTTGTGACCCTCCAAGATCGTGCCTTATTTTAAAACCTGGCACCCCATGGGGGGGATCCCCAAAACATTGGCAGAGCGGCCAGTGAGGCTCCGGGCTGGTGCCACTGCATGCGGCGGCCAAGGGCGGGCATTTGGAGGCCAGGGACCAGTTGGTTCAAGAAAGCGGGCCCTGGAAAGCGAGATTTGAAGAAGGCTTGAGTATAAGTAACAGTGGTTCAGCTCGCCTCTCAGGCTCTTGGAATTTAGACTTTATGTTTTGCGAAAAGATCATTTAGTGATGCACCGTTTTGGCAAGGGTTGATGATCATGTGTAGCTCTTAAACATGTGGCCATAATTTTGGTGCTTGATTGCGTTGACACCTAGTTGCTAGGATCTTGGTCCTCACACTGTGGATTGGCTGGATTCTGTATCTACAATTTCAAGCAACTCCCCACCCAGCCTGAGCGCTCACCCATGCACGTCTTGAGAGAGGGACCTGTTTGAGTGTTAATAGGGGGGTCCTTCAAAAGTCGTCGGTGGACATACATCTCCACTTAAATGATATCCACCAGAGGGTTTCCAATACTTATACCATAGCCCCGCACGCACACAAATTCGCATAGGTATATGTATGACGTGCATATATGTGTATGTAGGCAAATGTACGTCCATACATATTTCCCACATATATGTATATACATATATATAGAGGTATATTTATATGCATATACATATATATGTATATATATATGTAGGTAAATCATCCCCATTGTTTGGGCGCTATTTTTTTGTTTTGCTTTAATGCTTTGTTCGTTGATATATATATATATATGTATATATATATATATGACCATATGTGTTTGCTTCCTTGCTTGCTTGCTTGCTTGCTTGCTTGCTTGCTTGCTTGCTTGCTTGCTTGCTCGCTTGCTCAGTTACGTAATGTGAATGGATGTGAATGCATATGCTCTCACCATACAGATGCACATACGTGCATGCGCGCAATTATGCATACGTGTATCGTGGAAACCTGCTGCTTGGAGGGTGGTGATTTCGGCAGGTAGTGCAGTACCTGTGCCAGCGCCGCGCGGACCTGTCCAAGGCCACGGAGAAGCCGGAGGTGGAGCCCCCGAAGTTTCTGAGAGAAGGTGCCAGGGGCTCACTGCTGCCGGAGGCCGTGGCCGGGGGTGGCGTGGTTTTGACTGAGGAAAGCAAATAACAAAGCTGTTGCGGGGTCAATGGAAATCCAACAGTGTTCAGAAGATCGAAGGGGCATAAAATGAATGAGGTTGTGTTCCCTCCGGGATAAGGATCTATTGCGAATACCCTTTGTCTTAGTTTCTTCATGTTTCAGCAGATGGCTGGCTCACCCCTGCAGGTGGGCATCACGCCTTTGTTCCTGGCTGCGCGTGGTGGACACCTCGAGGTGGTGCGGTGTTTGTGTGAGGCGCGGGCGGACACCAACCAGTCCTTGCCGGACAGCGGCTGCACCCTGCTGCACATGGCATGCCGCAAGGGCCACACCGATGTGGCCAAGTTGCTCATCGAGGCCAACGGGGCGGTGAACGTGCCTCTGACGGCAGAGAACTGCTTCACGCCCCTGCATGCAGCCGCGTCGGCAGGCTGTGAAGCGGTGGTCCAGCTACTCTGCAATGTGCAGGCTGACCTCGATGTCACCACTGGTGATCTGGATGTGACTGCTCTCTACCTGGCCTCGGCTCAAGGCTTCCTTGCGGTGGTGCGTCACTTGTGTCAGGCGCGGGCGGACATCAACAAAGCGCCCGCAGCGAGCAACGCCACGCCCTTGTACATGGCATCGCTGAATGGCCATGCGGACGTGGTGCGCGCCTTGTGCCAGTCGCGGGCAGACATGGACAAGAGCGTGCACCGCACAGCACGGACGCCCCTCTTCATCGTGGCCCGGGGCGGGCGCCTTGAGATCGCCAAGATCCTGTGCGGGGCCAAGGCGGACCTCAATCGCAGCGCTGCAGGAGGTGCCACGCCCCTACACATGGCGGCCATGGGCGGGCACTTGGAACTGGTGGACAGGCTGGTGAAGAGTAAGGCGGAGCTGAACTGCATCTCCAACATCGGGACCACTCCTTTGCACCTGGCGGTGTTGAACTGCAAGGCTGAAGTGGTGAAGTTTCTGTGCCAGGCCAGAGCAGACAAGAGCTCGGTAGCCAACAAGCCGTCCAGCACTGCACTGATGATGGCGGCCCTGTGTGGCCATTCCGCCGTGGTGGACGTGCTTTGTGACGAAGAGAGGCGAGTGGGCAAAGTGAAGCTGCCGGCGATGATTTTGCACGTTGCCGCCCGGAATGGGCACGAGGCCATTGTTGCACGCCTGTGCCGGAGTGGTGCCGCCGTGAATGAGGTGGTGACGCGGGAAGGGCTGAAGTGCCTGCACGAGAGCGAGGGCGTGGACGTGCCCGAAGAGGAATCCGAAGCGCTGCGCAAAGATCCGGACGTGGACGAAGAGGCGGCGCATCTGCAAACCGCTAACAGTCAGGGCCCGGAAGAAGGCATCACCGACGGCTTGGTGCAGGAGGAGCAAGCCCAACACTGCGAGAGGTGTGAGCTTTCCCTGCTTACGGGCGCCACTCCTTTGTGCCCCGCCTGGGGCCAGGTTGTACAAGGCTTTCCTATCTTGCATTCGCGCCCGAAAGGGCTTCTCTAAGCAACACGTTTTCCGTTGCTAACTTCCCTTTGTGCAAGCTGCCAAGTTTCCCCATGCCAGGACCAGCCTTCCTTGTTTTCAAGAAACCCAAAAACTTCGTCCAATCGGTCGCCTCTGAGGTACATGGCAGCGCTGTTTGGACGCCAGGAGGCCATCAAGACCCTTCTGCTGGCCAAGGCGCAGGTGGACCATACTGCCACCAGCGATGGGTCCACTCCATTGATTGCGGCGGCGCAGCAGGGGCACAAGCTAGCGGTGCAGGCGTCTAAATGCCTCCCGTTTGGAGTTTTTGCTCAATTGCACCTTGATTTACGTTGCACTTGTGCCGTGCATTTTTTTTTTTTTTGTGTGTGTGTGTGTGTTGCCGCCTGTTTTAGGGATGCTTTGGTCTGGCTGTGTGGATTCCTGCCTGTTTTAGGGATTCCTGCGACTCGACAGGCGCTGCTGGACGGGCAGGCGGACATCGACCGCGCGATGGACTTCGGCGGAGCCACGGCGCTGTACATGGCGGCGGCCAGCCGGCAGCAGGACGTCGTGCAGCTGCTTTGCGCCTCGGACTTCGGACTTCGGACTTCGGACTTCAGAGTTCTTGATCGTTTTGTTTGTCTCCCTACTCAGCCAGTGTACCCACACAGCCAGAGCTCCTAGCTTATCAGTTAATTGGCTATTTATTGCGGTGTGTGGGTGAATGGGTGAGTTGGCTTAAAGATTCCCAACCTGACATGGCACGAGAGATAATTCACGTGTTTGTGTTGTGCAAAGGTGTTTCACGGTTGGCTGGTCTTGGGTTCTTCGATTTTTGGGTTTTAGCGACAACCTCGGACAGCGAGTGGTTTTTTCTTTGGTTTGGTGGGCACGGGTGAACTAGTAGCAAGTAGTCCTACTAGTAGTTGCAGAAGAAGAAGAAGCAGAAGAAGAAGAAGAAGAAGCCGCGGTCATTGACAATGTTTTGTATTTACCCAGTCGGCTTAGTAGATATCATGGCGGAGAGTCCATTTTTCCCTCAGTTGCTTTTGTCAGGATGTGCTTGAATATGTCTATTTGTTGATGGATTGACGTTTTGAGCAGATGAAAGGTCACAGGAAGGCGGACACCAACAAGTGCACCACAGACACCGGGCAAACCCCCTTGTTCGTGGCCACGGTGGGGAACCACATCGAGGTGGTCCAAAACCTGTGCGGGGCAAGGGCTTCGGTGAACAAGGCCAAGACGGACTCCTCCCAGGATTCGCCGTTGATCATGGCGGCTACCTGTGGGTATTTGGACATCGCTCGCTGTTTGGTGGCCTTTGGCGCCAGCGTGAACCAGGCCACTGCCGACATGGGCGCAGGGCCTTTGTTGCTGGCCACGGAGGGTGGCCACGAGGCTATCGTGTACCTGCTGTGCTATGCTATGGCTGATCCTAACCAGGCCCTGACGACGCTGGAGCAGCTGACGCCTTTGGCCCTTGCAGCCAGGAAGGGCAACAACCAGGTGGTGACGCACCTCTTGCGAGCGCGGGCGGATGCGAATCTCATATGCCCCGGGCGCCTCACCTCGTTGATGATCGCTGCCGAGCATGGGCACTGCACCATCGTGCAGCGCCTGGCGCGTGGGCGCGCCGACGTCAACTTTGCAGGGGAGGGCGGGGCCACCCCCTTGCACTTGGCTATTGCGCACAGCAGGGCGGACGTGGTGCAACTACTTTGCACCCTCCAAGCAGACGTCAACAAGGCTGCAGAGGGCGTGTCGCCGCTGCTGTCTGCGACCAAGCTTGGCGATGCGCAGGCGCTGCGGTACTTGTGCGAGGCCCAGGTCGACATCAACGCTGCTGGGCCCCGGCAGATGACTGCGCTTCACTGGGCCGCTGGCTTGGGCCATTACGAGCTGGTGGAGCGCTTGTGCAGGAAACCCAGCTTTAGCAGTGGGCCCCTTACCTTCTCTCCAACAATGGGTCATGGAAATAGACTCAGGGACGTTTTACGATGATGGCAGTCTTCTCAACATCTTTGTGTGCACTTCGTTTTCGCTTCTTCATTTCCACTTGTTGAGAATGCAAACAAAGATCATGCCAGTGATAGGCTGCTGGCTGCTCGTCGCAGCTCCAATGTGTGTGTGTGTGTGTGTGTGTGCGCGCGCGTGCTGTGAAGGTCCTTGCGGTTTTCTGACCCAATAAAGAAAGGAGTGCCCTTGGTCCTGGCTAAGGAGAGCGGCGAACGTCAATCTGGCAGCGGAGGACGGGACGACACCTCTCTACGCAGCTGTGGCCACGGACGAGGAGAACGCTGATATTGTGCGCCGACTGGTGCAAGCCAGAGCCGATGTGGACCAGACGGCCGAGGGTGCCACAGCCCTCATCGCAGCAGCAGAGCATCACCAGGTCGGAATGTTCAAAGCTGCCCTCGCTCCATGAGGGTGAGGGTTCAGTTTATGTCCTTAGGTATTGCAGTGGTTGGTGTGTGAGGTGACTTTCGCAAGCCACACAATACATATCTAGCACGGTGTGTACCCGCATGCAAAGCGGGCTGCGTGTGCCCATGACCCTTTGCCAGGCTGTGGTTGCCAGGCTCCTGTTGGAGGCCCGTGCCGAGGCCCGGCTGGCCGTCACCGTGCCCACAGAAAGAAACCTCGAGATGATCTGAGGAATTTGAATTCGAGGACGGATTCCATTGATTGGCAGGTCAGTTATCTTGCAGCTCATCTCTCAATCACTGGAGGTCGCGTTTGTTCTAGGTGCGAAGCCGGCATGCAGGATTCTAGCGCTGCATGTGCTGCAAGTTCTGGGAAGACCTGAGGTACTTCCTTTTGTTGCGTGTATTGATGGATGGCCAATGCACTGCATTGGGGAGCAACATCGCCAATCGGTGTTTATGCTTGTAGGGCGGCAACTGGCATCCAAGAGAGGTACTTTGAGCTCATCCCGCAAGCAGCTACACCAAACGGCAACAGTAGCGCACACCCACTGGTAAGGGAGGCTCGCACCTGATCGAAAGGTGGAGCGGAGCACGTCCACCGGTACCACGGCCTTGCTGATGGCAGCCGAGACCAACCAGCTGGAGATCCTGTCAGAGTTGCTGCGATACAGGAGAAGCGCAGGTAGGGCGAACTTGTGAGACATGGACGACTTCTTTCAAGGTGCTGTGCCTGGATACCTTTTTGGTTGGTGGCGTATCCATGATTGGCGCGTGGTGTGTGTGTGTGTGTGTGCGCGCCCGCGCGCGTGCGTGCATGCTGAAGGGCCTACATGAAATCCAAGCTGCAAGCCGTCAGGCCGAAACCGAAGGCAGAGTCAAACCAATTCAAAGGCTTTCTCGAGAGGAGCGATGTGGATCGTGCGAACCTGGACTATGGGGGCACCAGCTTGCACATTGCCTCAGCCCTCGGGAACCACCAGATGGTGCAGAGGCTTCTGCAGGCAAGCTTCTGGGGTTTGGCAGTTTATTTTATTTTTTGTTTTAAATGTCGCGTTCTCTTCTTGATGTGCGGATGAGGTGGGCGATTGCGATTTGTAATTACTCGGCATTTGTCTCGTCATCTTTGGGCAGTTGCACTGGCAAGGCTTTTTGGGCTGACCACCGGCTCGGTCCTGTAGCAACCAGTGCCGCAAAAGCCGATTGGTTGGTGAAGTGGTGTGCTAGCAGTAGGGCTGTCTTCGGGCTTTGCGTGGGCGAGTCTTGGGCTTTTGTTTTATGGTCTGCAGGACCCAGGCTTGGGTTAAAATCCCCACGTCTCAAGACTGGAAAAGCGGTCGGCGGAAAGACGTGGCAAGAGACTGAAAGGCCCGGGCCTCGGTGGACGTGACCACCTTCCGGGGCCACTCGGCGCTGCACATCGCCGCGTGGGGGGGCAACCCGGAGATCGCCCAGCTGCTCTTGGAGGCGAAGGCGGACCGCCAGCTCTGCGTGCGGCGGCCCAAGGCCAACGCCTTCTTCATGGCCGTGATGCAGGAGGGGCCAGAGCCGGGGGAACATCAAGTGAAGTTACAATGATATCAATCCCGAAGTTTCAAGAGGGGTTCAAAGGTAGCAACTGTTCCTCCTGCAGCAGCCACTTCCAGGCATAAATATCCCGTGTTCAACCTGTGCATGTCTCCTCTCAGGCTGCGTGTTTTCCACTTCGAGACACTAGTTCTCACGGATTCCACTGAGGCCAGCAAGGAAGAGGTGGGCTCTGGAGGGTGTTCCTAAATGTTGGACGGGCGCACCGTGATGTGGCTTGAGCAAGGCGGCTTTCCCAAGTGTGATCCTGTTGCATGGACGGTATTGTGATTGTGTATCCGTTGGGGGCAGGAGCGCATGTCGCCCAAACGTAGTCCGCAGGTTTGATACAGTTCCATGTTGCAGCTATCAAAATGCCATGCAGATGGAGGCTGTGCTTGCCAGAAAGAAGGCACCCCTTCGCAAACAACGGCCAACCTGGGAGAACAAGTGGCTTGTTTTCATGGATAGGGCGGCGTGTGGCGATTTTCATGGCCCGATGGCACACCTGGTTGAGTATGACTGTTGGCGTGGGGATTGTTCGATCATGTTGGCCAGCACCCTCTAGGTTTCATGGCAACGGCCCGTGGGTTCGGCGGAGCCTTCGGTCAGGACAACCCGGCCACCTTGGAGTGCCTCCTGCGGGGCCTGGAGCCCTCCGAGCCCGAAGCCAAAGCCGAAGCCGGGCTCCACCGCCTGCTGCTGCACATCGCGGCGCGGAATGGGCAGCAAAGCATCGCCTCCCAGCTGTGCCGCATGAAATGCGACGTGAACGCGCCTCAGCCTCTTTTCGTTGGTCGGCTTGCCTTTGCCTCTTTTTGTTGGGGGTCGGGCCTTGCAAGGAACGGGGAGGGTGGAGTCCGGCCGTGCCTGGCCAATGCAACTCAGGAGGTCGCCACCGAGGAAAGCATCCGAGACCTGCAGCACGCAGCAAGTTTGGCGCAGTGCCAGCTGCCCTGCAATGCGGCCGGGCTCAACATCCAGGAGCGCTCAGCCTTTGCTGGACAGGCAGCGACTAGCGGTGTGTTTGATGAGCGTCCAAACAGCCCCTTTAGGTGGATGTGCAAAGTAAAAGGAAACCAGCCATTTGTGGGGACCCAATATGCACAGGAGAATGTGGACACAGAGGACTTCGAGGGGGAGGAGTTTGAGGTGGACGTCATCCATGCCGGGGACGATTGCGAGGCATGGATAGACTGGACTTCGTGTTGCGCCCGTTGGTTCGTAGAAACTTGACGCTTGGGAGGCTTGCTTCGGCACCTGGGGGCCGGTGGATGTTGACCTGCCGGTGGGGTGCACGCCCTTGTTCATGGCCGCCTTCTTTGGCCGGGACTGCCTGGTGGAGACCCTGTTGCTGGAGAGGGCGGAGGCGACCTGGCGTGAGCCGGTGACATGGTATTTCTGTGCGCGGGGGGCGGGGGGGGGGGGGGGGGGGCTGGAAACCGTGTGGGTGTGACCCAACAGCCCAATGCACACATCGAAGCAGAGAGTCGTGGACACAACAGCAGCTTGAATAAACAATCCAACGGTGTTCCAACATATCCAAGGTCTAAAAATATCACGCTCAATTCCTGGACCAGTACTTACATACATTGCTTTAGAGGGGGTGGCTTAATTTCCCCCGCTTGGGCACTCGAAAGCCGCGGATGCACACCAGCCTTTGCTAGGTGAACCAGCGTGATGCCTGTGGCTCCACCCCGTTGTCCACGGCAGCGGAGGAGGGGTTCCCGGAGATCGTGAAGATTCTGGTTGACCAGCGCGCGGGGGCCCCCAGGGCTGTCCCTTTCCTGATTTGCGCACTGCGCAATGGTCACTGAAGGAGACAAGGATGTAGGGCATGTGGGCTGGACCATTAGCATTGTGTCATCTAAGAGACTTGGTCAAGGCGTGTGCGCCTTTGGGGCTGCGTTCCAATCGTGGCAACACAGTGGTCGCTACATCCTCGACTGTTTTTTTCTGACGCAGCGCCACTTCTGCATTTCACACCCAGAATGCCCAATGTAGGCCTGGTGGCCAACGACCAAGTCGGCAAAATGCAGTTCAAAGGATCCTGGGAATTCACGGTCCGGGGTTCGTTGCCATGAAGCACACGCAGTTGCAGCGGATGTCGGGGCTTTGTTTATGCGGCCTTTGGGGGATTGTGGCAGGATTTCTGAACCATCTCAGCTGCTGTGTTGGGGACCTACGGTATTGGGCTGATTGATTGGCATCCTTGGGCGCGCAGGCAGACTTGAACGCGACCAACGATACCACCCTGACGCCCTTGCAGCTAGGGGCGTCCAACGCGAATACCCAGGTGGTTGAAGAGCTTTGCCGTGCCAGGCGTGCTCGGGCATGGGCCGGGCAAGTCTGGAAGAAGCTAGAGAAAGCATTGCTTTGTTGAGTGCTATTTTCCATGAGTGATGGCAGCCAGACATATCATGATGTTTGCGTGCACATGGCCTCCAACTGCCGGTCACTGGGTTCCCCACCAAAGTTGCAATGTAAGGGTGGGTTTCAACGATTCATTTGGGGTGGCAAAGGGGACAAATTCAGGGCCCTCTGCACATGACCCTGCTCACAAACATCGCTGCCGGGGGTCCCTTCAGGGAGCAAATCTTGGGGCCCGTTTCGTGGGACTTGCAAATCTTTGAATGGCTGGACTTCCACCAAGCTGGGGTAGTGGCTTGATGCTTCGAAACATCTTGTCATGACTGTCACAGCTGCTGTTATTCTTTGGGAATGCTGACACACTTTAAAACCAGTAAGTCTGTCACTATGTGAGGCATATCTATTCTTCTATACAAATACATATCTGCATTTTTTTAGACGTATATGCATAGCTCCATTCTGCAAAGGCATGAGCCAGCCTCCGCACCCCGAGGGCGGAGGTGGACTACGTGGCCTCGGAGGGGCGCACCGCGCTGCACTTCGCGGCGGCGGGGAACTGCCCGGCGATCTGCCGGACGTTGGTGGGCGCCAGGGCGCAGCTCGACATGGCTAACGTGGACGGCCACACCCCGCGCCCCGGGCGAAACATGTTTGCCGAAATGATGTCCAGTGCCCACGTCAAGGCTGAAGGATATGGACAATTCGGGGAGGGCGGGAATGCCGAACGGAATTCCATGATTTGGGGAAGGACACCTGCCTTTTCCTTCGTGGGGATCATGAGATTTGATGCGGTCCTCAGAAAGGTTGTTTGCAACAGTCAGTGATAGATAAACTCTGGGGAGAGCACCCATCCATTAGTCCGCCTTTGCCCCTTAGAGGTTTGGAAACTGTTGGATTTATCATTGGGCCTACAGAAAGTGGAGGTTAGCCCACAAGAAGCGTCCCACTCAGGCTGATGATGGCCGCGGTGGATGGCTACGCCAAGGTGGCCAAGGCGCGAGTTTTTAACTTTTTACCAAGTTTCCATGCTTTTGAGGCCCCTCATTGGTTGTAGCTTACAACATCCTCGGTGACTACGCTCTCCAAGCGCCCAAGTGAGATGGATGCCTGCGAGGTCCTGTGGCAGGCGCGCGCGGACACTGCGATGACCTCGCAGAAGGAAAATGCGACCGCGCTGCAGCTTGCGGCGCAGCACGGGAACCTGGACGTCGCAAAGAGCCGCGGCGAAGTGGCAGGGGCATTTGTCCCAAAAGTCGTTGCCATGCTTAGCCTCCCGTTTTTTATGTTCCATCATATTCCCTACTACTAGCGATTTCACCTTTTGCTGGGGATCGGAGCCTTGAAAAATGGTTGGTTCCCTTTGGGGTTCTCTTCAAGGAAAGCCGATCATAAAGGGGAGCTCAAAGTTCGAGGAGCCCACCAAGATGCACATCCGCACTATTGCTTGAATTGCGGCAAGCAAACCAACCTCAAAAACATGATTGGCCCGCCAATCCAGCTGCAACCGAATCAGCGCGTGCTTAATGTTTGTCAACCGGAGGAGCGATGCTCAATTTTGTTTGACTTGCATGTCAATGTGTGCTGTATTGAACTTGTTCCTTGCAGGGGGAGTGCGGTTTTGCATGCTTAGAGGCTGGCGTTCAGACTTGCATTGTGCCTGCTTTGGGTCGCCACGCGGCAGCCACTTTGCGTTGAGAGGACAACCGGCAGCCTAAGAAACGTACATGGCAGATTTCCCACCCTTCAAAGGCACATTGACAAGCAGCCAGAACCCTGGCAAATTATTTTGATAGATTTCGATAGAGGATTGCGTAAATTGCCGTTTTGCTCGACCTGGAGGCCAAGTCAATCTTTCCGACCGCTATCAGCAATTGCCCCGGGAAGGCTGGCTACCCCGATTTGATTCTTGTTATTTTGCAGAGATCATTCAGTAGGAAGTAAAGCCGGAATTGGGTTCAGGGTCCTAGGCCCGAGTGGTCCCGAGAAGCGCATAGTCAGGATGTTGGAGGAGGTGGTGCCAAACGGCAACGAGTGAGAGGGAGGGGTTGCCTTGCCAGGGGGAAAAAGGTGCTGGGTGCGGCCTTGGCATATCAGGGGAGCGGCCTTCCATGTAAGCAGTGTGTAAGGCGAATCGAATGGCGAATGGGCTGCAGGGAAGCCCCAAGCTTCACGTCAACAGCAGGGAGCGGCGACACAGAGCATTGGGTGATGCATTTGCCATTTGCTTAGGTCGAGCCGCGGGCTTCCTTTCCAGAGCGACTTCTTCGACCTCATTGTGGTGGACCCGCCGGCCCCCCAGTCTATGCTGTCCCTCTTTGCTGTAGGCTGGGGGCCATGCTGCAGGCTTATAATACTCCAAAGCCAAACCGTGCATGGGACCAAGCACAGATCAAATCCTGAGCAGGCCGTCGCACAGTTGGGCGCCGTAGCTGTTCCGGAATCAGACCTTGTCCCGTGTTCAACAAACGGAGGGCCCGTTGTTTAATGTTTTTTTTTGTTTTTCAGGGTGGGTGGCTTTTCGCCTTTTTGGCTTTTGTGGCTTCTCTGTGGGTTTTTGTGGCTTTTGTGGCTTTTCATTTCGCATCATTTCGCATCCTCTGCATTCGCTGTTCCTCTCTGTTTGTCTTTGCGGTTTTTATTGGGTTCATGCGCCTTTATCCTCTGCATTGCCAGTTCCGCTGCAGCAGGCGGCTTTTTGGCTTTGTGGCTTTTGGCGACTTTCTGGCTTTGGCTTTTCGCATCCTCTGCTTTCCCAGTTGGTGTTGGCTTCCTGCATCCTCAGCATCGCCAGTTCCTCTCTGGTGCCCCCCGCCACCCCCCTTTCGATTAAAATGCACGCCAAATTGAATCATCACTTTTTCGATCATTCGACAGCTACTTTTTAGATTCTTTGCCCCTAGTTGAATCATGTTCACTTTTTCGATCATCATGGGGGGGGCTGCCGCCCCCCCCCCTCCCCCAACCCCCCCGCTGCTTTTTAGACTTATTGCCAAATCATCACTTCTTCGATCATCATGGGGGGGCTGCCGCCCCCCCTCCCCCAACCCCCCCGCTGCTTTTTAGATTTTTTTTGCACCTCATTGAATCATCACTTTCTTGATCTTCATGGGGGGGCTGTTGCCCCCCCCTGTGTTGCTTTTTGTTGCACATTGACCTATTCACACACTCCGCTGACATGATGGCTCAAGGCCCTTCAAGTCATTTGTACAGTCATTCGACTCATGGTACATTGATAAAAAGGCTTGCCGACCGCTTTACAGGAATCACAGTCAACACAAGCCACCAGGGACAATCCTCCATATTGGCATATTGGACTCTCTCCGGAATAGATCCAGGGACCAAATCAACGACCTCTACTTCCACAGGGTACCAGTTCCCTTCTGAGATAGGCACCCCGGCAGTGGGCCTCAATTTGTGGTAGCGGAGCGGGTTTTCCGCAGAGATCCAAGGGAAGATGTCATCCGATGGAGAAGGCTTCATGGAAGCCTTTTCAAGTATGGCCAAACCATCAGGCTATACGGAGGAAACGCTCAATTTATCGATGACCGCCAGCAGCAATCGTACGACGGAAAAGTCAGCCGGTTCAGGTATGAAGAACTCGTGGGCGACTGGGTGACAATCACTACGGTGGAAGCACCCAAGAGAGGACCTCTGCTCAAAAGCAGACTCACAGGAGATGCCTATATGTACAAGGCAGTCCTCCAAAATTACCTTTTGCAAACCCTGATGAAGGAGTCAACTACTTCAAGAACACGCTGAAGAAGTACTTTTTCTCATTTTTACCTCAAAATTCGAAATCCTTCTCATGAGATTGAAGGCAGCATGGATGGACTTGATGCACGTTTTCACGGCACAGTCCCCATCATTTCGACAGTCCGTACAGGACGCAAATGCAAGAACAATTGCTCGACATCAGCAAGCAGCTGGTACTCGAGTACCGCCTCCAGTCCTGCTCGATGAGGGTGATCCAACAGTCCTCAGACAGTACATCGCGGGAATGCAGGACAGACAGCGGGACGCATTTCCCTTCGGGGATAATCTCATTGCGCAGTTTTTCATCACACAGAGTGAATTGTCAGATCAGCAGAGAGAAAGACTGACCAGTGCAATGTCACTGAGAAACATTTCACTAGAGAACTACTCCTATGAGATGCTGAAGACGCATTACCATGAACTCTTCATCACGACCAGGACATCCATACAAGATCCATCCATCCGACCTCAAGGAGGCAACCGAAGCAATAATTCTTCATCATCGAACAAGGTGAATACGAAGGAGAAGAAGGCTTTTGGGTTGAGGATGAAGACGGACTTGAAGGATTCATGTCGAACAACGATGAAGAGACATTCTGGGTCCTCGAGGAGAACGATGCGTTCATAGCAAGAAAAGTGTCAGGGCGGAATTTCAGAATCAAAAAGAGAAAAGGAAAAGGAAAATCAGGAAACAAAAAGGGTAGTCACCAACGAGGTGGCTTCAAACCCTTCAGAAAAAGCGGTTCTGGCGGGAAGGCCAATATGGCCAATGAAAACTATGATCCCTACGACCAGGCATATTGGGGAAAAGGCAAAGGAAAGAAGGGAAAGAAAGGAAAATCAAAATTCCAATATCCCTATGATGGAAACAAGGGTTATCCATCCTATGAGAATGGCAAAGGAAAGGGCGGACACGACAAAGGAATATCCAAGACGTTCGCAGCCATCGCAGAGAAGACGGAGGAGCAGCCCGCCATCCAGCAGACTGCGCCATCCACAGAGCCTACCTATGCTGGTTGGACAGACCAAGATTGGGATCAATCATGGACATGGAACGAACAAAGGTGGTACTCATCCGATGAGACATCCAGCACAGGACAAGCGCTAATGGCATTCCATGACGCATATGAGCATCATGAGAAAGAGGCCATCCACGGGAAGCTGATCCAATCAAATCAGATGCAGTTTCAGAACACAATTTGTCCGTCACAACAGATCACAGCCTTTTGGCAACCAAGCTGATGGCGCCTGTCATCAACCCTCAGCACAATCCGACCTATGCGATTCTGGACAATGGATGTACCAGATCTATGGGCAGCTGGCATGCAATCCAGCGTTTTACTCAGGCCATCGAACCCATGAAAGACCTCATCTCCATCCCGGCCGAGACCAAGTTCACTTTTGCAAACAGAGAAACAGCCAAGGTAAATTGGACCTTGCATCTCCGATATCACACAACTCCTCCGTGCAGTACCAACATCGACGTCCTTGAACAAGGAACTGTACCGATCCTCCTCAGCATCAGTCAGATGCGGAACCTCTACATGACCATCGAGCACACACCTCAATGTGACAAGATCACATGCAAGGCCTTTGGCATGAACCGTCAAGCAGTTCCAGTATCCGGTACAGGACATGCGCTCGTCGACCTCGCTGGAGTTGGAGGGCCTAGCAACTCCTAAAATCATTGGGTCTCAAAAGCAGGACCATTGGATCCTTGATAAGAAGAACAAGCAGCTCATCCGTGTGCACATCACGCCTCGCAAGGCGCTGTTCACACCAAATGGAGCCAAGGAATGTCCAATCAATCCTGATATCAGCAGCCGAGAGCGTACTACGGAAATCATTGATGCATCCGAAGGTGGAGATCCAGACATCCTAGAAGACAATTGGAGACTTACATCCCAGGCAAACAAACCAATGATTAACCTGTGGATAGGTAAGACCATTTTCACCTTCGCGGACAATTCGCTTAAGGACGAAGAAGCAGGTTCAGGATCGGAAGCAGACAGGATCATCGACAAGAAGGGCCGGTCGGCCATTGAGCCAGATCCTTTCGCACCATCCTCAGAAGAACCAACGACGCTTCCGCTTGCACTAGGCAGAATCCACAAGCGATTATCAAGTCCCGAAGAGTTGAAGAAGCTCCACCTCCAGCATCATCACATGACAACAGATCAATTTCGATTTAGAACTCGCTCACTTCATTTGCCGAAATCAGCATTCGATCTATTTGACAAAAACAGAAGTGAATGTGAAGTTTGCCAAGCGGCAAAACATGCACCATCACGAAGCAAGACGGGCGGACTTCGAGCGGACACCTTTGGTGACATGACATTCATTGATCACTGTCAAGTTCCTCTTGGAACAGGAGAACGCATCATTGTTTTGTCATCCTGGATGGAGCAACAACATTGCTCACTGCAGAGGCAGTGACAACTACGCAAGAAGTCGAGAACATCACTGTCCTCAGGAACTATTTTGACCAGTACCACTTGCATCCCAAATCAGTTGTCGCAGATCAAGCCTTCATGACAGAGACATGGGAACATTTTTGTCAGTCCCTTGACATCACGCCGATATCCTTGGGACCGAACACACCATGGCCAAATCGAGCTGAAGCAGCAGTTCGACTCCTACTCAAGATCATGCTAAGTTCCATCAAGGCAGGAACAGCACCTGCAACACTGAAGAAAGTGACATACAGACAGCTGGTGAAGGCAGCTGCAACTGTCAGGAATCAGACTGTCACCTACGGGGGTGTAACACCATTGGAGCTCGCATTCGGAAGACGACCAGCAGATCTCATCCAACTCGATGTCGCAACACCAACTCAGTTGACGATTGACAGGACTGAGGAGGAGCTGACAGCCATCCAGATCCAACAGCTGTCAAAGCAAGCATTCCAAGAAGCGTCAGTCCGAAGACATCTTGCTCAAAATCTCCGAATGAGTTCTAAGCCTCTTCAGGTGAAGGACAAAGTATTTTACTGGCAGGAAGACAAATCCAAGATCCGTTCCGATGGAAGCAAGGGAGGAATATGGCTAAAGGGGAAAGTCATTTCCATTGAAGGAGCAATGGTAGGACTTGATCTTGGGACTCGGCTCATCAAGGTTAACATGACGAAGGTCAGAAAGGATGAAACCATCCCTCTGAGGAAACCTGGAATTGATCTTCTCTTGCCAGAAGAGCGAGAATCCTTGCAGAAGGAGCAAACCGGCTCCTCTGCCGACACCAAGAAGAAGGAGTCATCCGCACCAGCTCCAACGCCAAAATCCTCAGTGCCATTATGTATAGCGGGAAAGACAACTCCCAAACCTGCAGTGCCTCATCCGGCAGAGAACATGTTCGTCGAGGACCTCACATCCGTTCCTGAACAAGCACATTGAAATTGTGTACGTAAAGGAAAGATCCACGTTCTCGAGAATTTTGCAGGAAGTGCCAGATTCAGTCAATGCTGCGCACTCTCAGGTCTTAAGGTTGGGACTCCCGTAGATATCCGCACGGATTCGACGTAATGACACACATGGTCATGGAGATCATCAAGGAGCAAGCACCTGATGTAATCCTCATGGCACCGGTCTGTGGACCATGGTCAAATATGCAGAACATCCAACAAGACCAACAAAGAGTCTGGGAGAAGCGGAAAAGCTATCTTCCCATGGTTGAGTTTGTGGCATCCATTGCGCGATATCAGTTGAAGCACGGAAGATACTTCATCATTGAAAATCCTCAGACATCCAAGATATGGTATCTGAACTGTATGCAGCAACTGTTTTCAGATCCATCCGTGACCTGGGGAGATTTCCATTTCTGTGCATACGGACTGAAAGATCCTGAATCCGGACTCAGAAGTCTCAAGCCCACAAGCTTGATGCACTGTTTACCTCGCGAGCGATCTTCAGAAGGTGTAAAAATTTTACCAGCTCAGTCAAGCATGAACAGCAACCCCTAGAGGGAAATGCTGGTACTTTCGGAAGCAGGACCAAACTGGCACAGGTGTATCCTTGCCAGTTCTGTCAGGATCTCGCGCACATCCTCCTGCGACACTTGAAGGTGAAACCGCTTGACAACGAGGTGTGCCTCTTGGAGGACCTTTTCGAACCAGTCACCATCAAGCAGGTTAGCATCCTGAGAAAGGAGATGGAAGCCATTGACAAGGAGTTCAACATGACCAGCAGCAGTCTTGCGGTCAGAATCCAGGACCTCCCGTTCAACAAGGACGTTCAACCATTGGTCATTCAAGATCCGCTAGTCCAGAAGTTTCAGAAGACGACGAAGCAGTACCCGCCGGGGACTGAAATATATCTTCAAGCAAGATCCTAATGACTGGCGATGTCAGAACATGTGGAATGGTTGCAAGAAGCTGAGACAAATTGTGCGTTTCATCCACTCAGTATGATGCATGCACAGCATACGTCCACACAATCGGCATTAACATGCCAATTACGTCACCTCCGGACGATGCCATCGTATCCTTCTGGCAGCCTGATCAGCTGAAAAGGATTTGGGTCTTGCCTGCATCCAAATGCAATTGGGACAATTATGATCCGAAGACTTGGCACGCTGTGATGTTTTCATTCGTTCATCAGTCATTCTCAGATGCGCCGGCTATCAGGCCGATGCCCATCGAGACGGATCCATCGGATCCAACGGATGAACCTCAACAACCTGACACACAGCAGCCACCTGATCAACCTGACCCTCCCATGCCTGATCCAGGACCTCCAACTCCACCTGACGAGAACATGTCAGATCCTCCTCCGGGTCCTCCACATCAGCCTGATCATCCCATGCCGCCAGCACCACGCAGTGTATCACCGGACAGTCCAGTGGATCCACCACTGCCGCCGCACGACAGACCTGGCGGAGGAGATACGGCAAGAACAGTCCATTTCATCCTCACTCAATCGACTGGGGGGTGATGTCTCTTTGCCGGCACCGTCGCAATCATCCCAGCCAATTCTTCCGACTGTCGTGGTACCTTCACCACCTGCGATTCTAAGGAATCCCGAAGCAGAAGACCATGATGAAGATCTTGAACTGCCAACACTTGAGCAAGACTGGGAAGAAGAAGAAGAAGCCAGATGACAATGATGAGTCACCTGAGCATTCTCCCAGAAATGAACCTGCGTCTTCATCCAATTAAAATCCGAACAATCCAGCAAACTTGCCGGTACAATATGAAAGTGAAGAAGAACTGATCCTTCATGTTCCAACCTCATCCGGCACTGGAAGTTCAGAAAGAACCATGAGATACACTGACCAGGAAGATGGAGAATCAGAAGACTCTCAGAGGACCAGATCTTACGATGATCATCAAGCTGATCTCGTTCTTGATGAAGCACATTGGTCACTCATGACAGCCGAGCAGAAGATCTGTGCGAACACTGGATCTTTTACGGTTCCGAGAGATAATGAAGGCAACCCTGTCCTTCTTGGACGTGTGAAAGGGACCTTCAACCCATCGCCCCGATGCGGATTCTCGCATCAGAAATACACAGATCAGAATCATGTTGACCAGTTATGCAAGAACATGACCGACGATGACCGTGCACTCTTAGTCTTGTATTCACCCAAGCAAGAATCCTTGAAGGCTTCATCCACATCCGCACTCATTGGCAAGAAGCGGAAGGAAGCGACAGCCACTGAAATAAAGGCTTATCAGAAGCAATTCCTTGAAGCTAAGCAGCTTGAGTGCAAATCTTGGCTTGATAACGAAGTGTTCGACTTGGTCGACACACGCAAGATTCAGGTCAGGAACTGGGTCACTGGTCGCGTCCTTACCCTAAAGCGAGACAAGGATGGTAACTTCCTGAAGACCAAGGCTCGCTGGGTCCTCCGGGGCTTCCAAGACAAGCAGAAGAACGATCAGCAGACAGACAGTCCTGCTGCATCCAGGAGTGGCTTCCACCTTGCAATCCAAGCAGCCGCAAATAAGGGCTGGAATGTATTTCATGGATTTGAAGACAGCATTCCTCCAAGGCGAAGCGTACGATCAGACTCGTGACATCATTTGTCAGATCCCTCCTGAAATGGGATATCCACCACACATTGGAGCGCGAATGAAGAAGCCTGCCTACGGGCTAAATGACGCACCCCGCAGATGGTGGAACATCCTTGATTCGGCACTCCGTTAACCAGGGCAGACCGTTGTACATATGTATACTACGGCAAGCAGCTTCCGAAGCCCGCATTGGTGAGTGAAAAGAAGTCATCCAATACTTTCGATCTCGAAGGAGCAGTTGATTACCTTATGGATCCAGTTTCCGGTAACAATGCCAAGAATCGACAAGTTCATGGAGCACTTTCTCTTCATGTTGATGATCTTCTTATGACGGGTGATGATGTGCCGAGAAGGAAATCATGGGACGACTTCGCAAAGATTTTCAGGTTGGTTCCGAAGACAAAAATGATTGCCTCTTCGTAGGACAACGCATCCCATGGAAGCAAGACGACAAGCAGGCACATCAATGTCCATCAGAACGTTGCCATTGACGAGCTTCAGGAGATCACTTTTGACAAGCGCCTGAAGGACGACACTCCTCTTGCTCCACAAATGCATACTGCATACAGAAGTGTCCTAGGTCAGATCAATTGGTTACAACCGCGAACGCAGTTCCACATTGGTTATCAATTCTCCAGGTGTGCCTCCAAGGCATCATCACCGGCCATTGAGGACGTTCGCGCCATTAATAAGATAGTCAGAACCATCAAAAGCATTTCGCTTAGTGTGAGATTCTGGCCCCTTCGTGGCAAGACACGCATGGTTGGTTATCCAGATGCATCCTATCGCAACAATGAAGATAAGTCATCCCAGCGTGCGCGTGTTATATTTCTTGCAGAGCAAAGAGATCTTCGCCAGGGCTCATCGAACTCGAGAGGCTCATTGGTCGACTATGAGACGCACAAGATCACCACCACAACCATGTCCACTACTGTTGCAGAATTGCACGGACTGATGCGTTGTTACGGTTCAGCATTACTTTAGAGCCTCCGGCTCAGTCCGCCGACATTGTCCTCTTCCTTTTCTCCTTCTTCCTCTCTTCCTTGTCTCCCTTGTGTGTTCTGTCGTCCTCTCTCCCTCCCTCTGCTCCCATCCTCCCCATCCCCCCAAGCCTCTCTCTCCCCACTCTCTCTCTCTCGTCGAATGTATGCATGCATGTAACATATTATATATGTATGTATGTATGTATGTATTGTATGTATGTATGTATGTATGTATGTATGTATATGTATGTATGTATGTATGTATGTATGCATGCATGTAATATGTATGTAATGTAATGTAATGTAATGTAATGTAATGTAATGTAATGTAATGTAATGTAATGTATGTATGTATGTATGTATGTATGTATGTATGTATGTATGTATGTATGTATGTAATGTATGTTGTATGTAATGTATGTATGTATGTATGTATGTATGTATGTATGTATGTATGTATGTATGTATGTATGTAATGTATGTATGTATGTATGTATGTATGTATGTATGTATGTATGTATGTATGTATGTATGTATGTATGTATGTATGTAATGTAATGTAATGTAATGTAATGTAATGTAATGTAATGTAATGTAATGTAATGTAATGTATGTATGTATGTAATGTATGTATGTATGTATGTATGTATGTATGTATGTATGTATGCATGAATGTATGTATGTATGTATGCATGTATGCCATGTTTAGAGCTTGGCAGGCATTGGGTGAACATGTATCATCAATTGTTATGGGTCTGCCATTTTGGATCAAGACTGAGCCAAATTGGCAGACACCTTTTTGGTTTGGTTACATTGTTGACTGGAGTGGGACTCCGGTATGTTTGGCGCCGATGCAGGCCCTTTGGTGGCCCATTGTCAGGCGCGGATGTTGCACCCGGCGGCCCTCCTGCACTTCGAAGCCTACGTGCAAGGACTGCTGGCCCGTGGGGAACGGGACCAGGCCGTTCGGCTGTGGAGGGCAGTTGTGGTGGTTGTGCACCTCCCCCCAACCGAGACCTCTGAGTTTCGCTGGGGTCGTTGCGGGAGGTCCCCTGCATGGTGGCAGGGTGTGCTAGGTGCACAGAAATGCGTGGGGGGTTCCAGTTCCCGTGGCTCGGGATTTGGACCAAACGCGCAGTCCTGGTTCAAGCAGAGGTTGGCCCGGAGGCAGCTTGGGACCTTTACTATGCGGGCCGGGACTACTTGGATGAGGATCAGCTTCGGGCCGTTGACTCGGGCATGCGAGTGCAGCAGCTGGTCCCCGAGCACATGGCGCGCTTCATTGGCTACGTGGAGTTGGCCGGCCTTGAGGAGTGTGGCCTCGATCGGGAGGCCGTCTTCTGGGCGTGGAGGTGGCAGGCAGGCCGTGTCTCTTGGCGAGAGCCGGCATATGAGCCGATCCCCTCCGGCGACTGGGAGAGTCGCGATGGGGCCACTGCGTGGGCCGGGAGGGCTCTGGGCCAGTGGCTGGCTGGTTTTGCAGCGGGAGAGCGTGTTTTTCCCCCCCCTTGCATGCGGTGTGGTGCCCTCACACGGCACGTCATCCGGGACAGGCCACTCTGCGAGGAATGCCTCAGCTATTTGGTCTCTCTGGGGGATCCTTAGCGCCATGGCAGCTGTACCGGCCGGGATCTACGCTCGCCTGACGCCGGGGGGCAGTGGGACCCGGAGTCGGCTTTGGGGGCGGTGGGCGCCCAGCACACCGCCAGGTGGAGGCGCGAGCACGGGCTGCAGAACGATGCGGACTTTGCGTTCGCCTTCCACTCGTTTGAGGAGGCGCTGACTACTGGCGGCAGGGACCTGGCCAATTCGTGGGCGCGGGTGCGTAGCGCCCAGGAGTCCGAGCTGCTGCCGGCCGCGGCTGATGTGGTGGAGGGCGAGAGCCGGGGGACGGCTGTTCATCTAAGACGAACCGGAGGCGATCACGATGCAGGTCCAGCGGCTCGGCGAGGCACTGCAGGACATGGGGGCGATGAAGCCGACAGGAGTCCTGACGGAGCAGCTGCGGCGCGAGTGGAGAGGATCATGTACTCGTTTGGCGCAGCGGCTGGTGACGGAGGCGGAGAGGGCCACGGTGTTGAATGCCTTGCGCACATGGGGTGAGGTGATCACCTTCATGCAGGCGCGTTCTCGACCGCTGCCACCAGAAGTGGTCGACCTTGATGTTTTCCTCCACGAAGGAACAGCTGCCCCGGCCCGTGCTACCCAATCTCTGCGCTGGCTGACCAAGCAGGCGAGGGTGGATCTGGGGTTGGGCATGCTCACGCCGCCTGCGGGACAGGCACGTCGGGCGGGGCCCAGGGGGCAGGCAGCAGTGGTGGAACCGGTGATGCTGCTGAAGATGGTTCCGTCGGGAGGGGATCCCGCGGTCGCTGTCCGATGTCTACCGGATGGTCCGGCATGAGTTTGCGGACTTGGTGGAGAACCCGGCGATGGTTTCGTCATACTCGTTCCGGCGGGTTGGTACAACGGTGGGCCAACTGGTGGGGTTTAGCGCCCTCGACATGGCAGCGTTGGGCGACTGGCAGACCAAAGGTGACATCCCGGAGGATGCTCGCATGCCATTGCACTACAGCGGGGCCAAGTACGCGGCGTCCTTGTTGGCCAAGCACAGG
Organism: Effrenium voratum; assembly: GCA_963377175.1. Taxonomy (NCBI): domain Eukaryota; class Dinophyceae; order Suessiales; family Symbiodiniaceae; genus Effrenium; species Effrenium voratum. Next base: position 430,939 of record CAUJNA010003295.1, on the reverse strand, counting down.
ATGGTGGGAGCGGTGGCGGCTCTGATCCTGGGAGTTGGTACCGCCGGCGGAGGTCCAGGCGGCGGCCCAGGCTGGCCAGGCGGCGTCAGCCCAGGCCAAGCGCGGGACGCCCAGGTGGTGTGGGCGGCCCCCCCACGCCCCAAGGAGCTTCAGAAGCGCTTCGCCCTGACGCAGAAGCTTAAGCGGATAGCCAAAGCCAAGGCAGAGGCAGCTAAGCCAGCAACCACGATGGGCCTCGCTCAACGGCCGGCGCCTGACCGCAGTGATGCGTGATGGCAAGAGGCTCTGCCCGGCGTTCCAGGCGGGGCAGTGCCCCGGGGAGCGAGTGTGCGGGTTTGCGCACCTTTGTGCATGCGTCCGCTTGACGGGGAGAGCCTGCGGAGGGAAGCATGCAGGGGCGTGTGCCGGGTGACGAAGGTGGTTATGGTGGAGGACCCGGAGTCGTCCATCCCGGCCCGGCCGTCGGGGGCCGCGAGCAGTGGCTCGACTAGTGCCGAAGCGATGATGCTGTCGCCCAAGATCAAGGCGGTGCCCCAGAAGCGGCCGCCAGAGCCGAGCGGCCCTGGCGAGAAGCGGAGGAGGCGTGACGCCTGGCCCGAGGGTGACTCGGAGGCCCCGTCACAGCCTTCACGTCCGGCGGCTGTGCTCCCTGTGGCCCAGGGGGACCAGCTGTTTGATGCCCTTGCGGAGGAACGCGCCGCGCAGGTGGCTACGTGCATCTACCAGAATGCGAAGGGTGGCCGTTTGTGGTTGTCCGGACTCCCGAAGCAGGCGGAGGCGCCCAACTTCCCGCCCGTGACCCTGCAGATCATTTGCCTTCCGAGCAGCCCGGAGAGCCGGGGGGGTGTGACATTGCCGGGGGCGTTCCCGGTGTACATGCCCATCACAGGTACCGAGTCCGGCTCCCCCCGGAATTGTACCCTTCGGATGCCACCGTTTCCCGAGTGAGTCGAGAGATGTCCAAGAGGCTGCTGTGTGTTTTCGATGTTTGGAAGGTTCGTTCATTGCAATTCCAGCTCACGTCATCTAGCAAGAAGAGGAAGCTGGCGGACACCTTGTTCGTCGAGGAGGACGCGGACGAGGACACTGTGGCCAGGGATTGGGAGGGCTATCTGGACAAGCTCTACACGTTGCTGGTGGCCTACGCCCTGGCTGGCACGGGCCGAGTGTCAGGTGCTCCGGAGGCGCTAGGGAGGCCGTCCTGGGGGCCGACAGCACGAGCTTCGTCCAGGTCCCGCTCGATGTCCTCTTGGCCTACTACCACCGGCAAAACGGGTGCTCCAGTCGCTCCCGCACCACAAGCGGCTGGGATGGCTGCAGGCTCAGGACCTAGCAGAACGGACTGAGTGGGTGACCAAGTTCCGCAAGAGCACCAAGACGCTGGGCAAGGTGGTCATGGAGGTGTTTGAGGCCCGGGACCCGCACTGGGTGGTGCGTGCCGGCGAGGGGAGCGCCGCGCCGGCCACTCCAGCCGTGGGCAAAGTGGCGACCAACACCCCGAGTACGTCCCTCTTCCAGCTGGGTAAGCCAATCGGCGGTCGGGCGGTGGCCAAAGTGCTGAAGGATGGAGTTGCCCTGTGCCAAGCATTCCAGCATGGCAATTGCAAGGCGACCAAGTGTCAGCAGGGCGCCCACCGCTGCGGCCTGGTGACCAGGGGTGAGCGCGTCTGTGGGGCCAGCAACCACGGAGCGTCCAAGGGGAAAGGCTCCTCATGGGGCCCGGAGGATGATGTGGCGGCTGCATCCTCTGCGTCCGCTGCGGTAGCGCTGCCTGGTGGCGAACCACCGTTGATGGCTGATCTCATGTGTGGTCCGAACCTCCCGTTGACTAAAGCCTTTCTGTGGTGTGGATGGCGCACCATCTCCGTGGACTGGCTCCTCGACCCTGCCCATGACCTGTCGAACCCCCTTAGGCAAAAGTCATTGGCAGACCAGCTCGAGGAGGCCGACTTCATTGCGGCCGCGATGGATTGCTCCACCAAGTCATGGGCAAGGGGAGATTCCGCGGAAGTTCAACGATGGACGACCAGCACCCCAGCCCCTCCGGTCAGCAGACCAGCCCCTCGGGTGGACACGGACGCTCACACAGCTCCAGAAGCACGGCGAAGGAGGGGGGGCCTCCGTGCGGGAGAACCCATGGAGGAGCTTGCACTGGTACCTCCCCCAGGAGCAGGCGATGATGGAGTCCGGACTGTGGAAAGACACGCAGTATTCCGCATGCGTGTTTGCGGGGGCCCGGAGCAAACTCCAGTGCCTCAGACACAACGTCCAGGAGATCGAGGAGTGGCCGCCTTTGATGTGCCATCATACTCACCACCCCCGAGAGTGGGAACCACAGGAGAGTTCCGATGGCAGGTGGTGCCCGTCTAAGGCCGAGGCGGAGTACACGGCAGCGCTGGCATTCAGCATCGCGGTGGCGGCTTCGTGGTGGGCGGCCCGGGTCGGCAAGGCACGCCTGAAGGTCCCGCGGATGCCAGCGATCGAGACGGTAGGGCGCCGGGAGCACTGGTTGGAATTCGATGGACGGGCCCTACGCGAATGGGCCATGGCACCGATGGCGGTGAGCCTCGGGCTCAAGCCACCCCCATTGGCCTCGGGTGCCACGGTGCCGCGGCGAGTGGTGATCCTCGAAGTGCTATACGAAGATGGTACCCTACCCGAGGACGTGGTGTACGTTGGACGAGGGCATCACAGCCATCGAGTATCTACGTCCGACTGGAGATGCCCGTGGGTGCCGGGGCACGATTGCTCGTGGGTTGTGCAGTATGTCCACCAGTCAGGCCTGGGTGAACGGTTGCCGGAGTTGATGGGCAAGAGGCTGGCCTGTGATTGCAGCTTCGAGGAGGTGTGCGAGGCTGACATTTTGGCAGGCTTGGTTTTTGAGGAGTGTGTCCAGCAGTCGGCTGCACAGCCAACACGACGGAAGAACCGCCGAGTGCCGAGACGAGGAGTTCTGCTAGCATGGGGCGGTTTGCCGGGAGTGGATGCCAGAGCGGTTCCGTGGAGGCGTTGGACGCAAGAGGCAGTGGTGAACTGCTTCTTGAGCCTCTTTCCTGAACCCTGGTTCAAGGGCTTCCGCTTCCCCATGATTGAGGACCTCATCAACCAATCTCCATTCACCGACTATGCGGAGTGGCGGCACGGGCAGCAGCTGGATTGGGATGGTCCCCTGGGCCCCACCACGGCCCCGGCGAGGGTCCGAATCCGGTCGCGCACAGCTGAGGGGCAGCAAGCGGGCGCGTTGAGCCACAAGGCAGCCTTGCCCCCGCTGGTCCCCGGCGTGCCCAATCCGGACGACCACTTCGCTACGGCCTTGGCAATGAAGATGACACCAACTCCACTGGAGCAGGAAGCAGTGATGGATGAGGATTTGCAGTTCGTGGCTTCAGTAATGGCGGCACGCAGGGGGGACCTGCGCCAGCTGCGACGTGGCGCCATTGGGGCAGTCAAGGAGCTGAAGCAGGGATGGAAGCGAGTGGATGATCAGTTGAGGCAATTCCAGGCACCAGCCCTCCAAGCAGTGACAGCACAAAGGGACATTGGATTGCTGGGCCTGTTTGTGATATTGCTGGCGTGGCCCGACGTTTCATACCCCCATGGCCTGGTGTGGGCCTGCCAGCAGTCGGCTTTGCCCCCCACTATGGCGTTTTCCCCCAGCAAGACGCGCGGAGGATTATCTTTGAGGAGGTCCTGGAGGGGGCGGGCGAGAACAATCGTCTCGTGCTAGCCAGTTTGCGTCCGGGCAAGGATGACACTTTCTTGCTGGAGCAGTCGCAGAAGGACGCTGATCGTGGGTTTTGCACGGCCCCGATGTCCCTGTCCGAGCTGCAGCGGGAGCTTAGAGGGCAGGAGTTCCGACTCATACAGGTGTGTCATCACACAGTCGTCAGGCAAACAGCGAGTGATCGACAACGCAGATACAGGGGGGCAATCCCTCCGATCATCGGACGCCAACAAATTAGTCCTCTGTTCACCGTTGAGGCCAGCTCAGCACATTGCAGCGGTGATGCAACGCATGGATGAGAGCCAACTTCGCTCAGCCTGCGAGGGTGACTCGTGGGAATCCGGAGGGGAGGATTGGCCAGATGCCTATCGCCACTCTCCTATGAGCAGTGAGGAGGCAAGGGGCTGTATCGTTTGTTTTTGGCATCAAGGCTGGGGGGCGCCTGCATTTCAGCGGTATGCAGGGTTGCTCTTTGGCCTGCCGTTGGCAGTGACCAGTTTCAACCGATACTCTAGGCTGGCGGAGGCGCTGGCCAGACGACTGCTGGTCCTTCTGGTTTCGTTCTACTTTGATGACGCCCACATCACGGATTGGCGCTCGGCCGGTGGCTCCGGCCAGTGGGCGCTGGAAGAGCTGAACCGGCTCCTGGGCACGCCATTCTCCGAGGACAAGAAGCAGCCGATGGCAGCCCAAGGCCTTTTTCTGGGGCTTGACCATGACCTATCTCAGGCACTGCACGACGGCGTGGTGTCCTTCTGGGCTCGGGAGCGGCTGCGCGAGAAGATGTCCGGGATGATCCAGAAGGTCAGGACCGAGGAGAGACTAGCGCCTGGCCTCGCGGCCAAGATCTACGGCCTGGCTAACTTCTTGGAGATGGGAGTCTATGGCCGCGGTGGGATGCGGAGGATTGGGCTCCATCAAGATGCGGCAGGCTGAAAGATCATCTGAGCTGACTGAGCCTATCAAGGCGAGCCTTGAGTTGCTAGAAGCAGTCTTTGCCACCCAGCCACGGCGAGTGCTTCCGGTTTTGCCAGTGCCATGTGAGAGGTTTGTGATCGCTTCGGATGCGGCTCTTGAGAGCCCGCGTCAGGGGACGGGAGGTTTCCTGATGGTTTGGGCCGACGGCTTCGCCGAGCGACGGGAAGCTTTTGTAGCCGACATCCCACTTGAGCTTTACCAGTTGTGGACTCCGGGGGACCGGAAGATTGCTCAATTGGAGCTGTCCATGGTGTTGTACGCCCTTCTCTGCCGACCGGATACATTCCGTAATCGGCGGGGAGTGTGGTACATCGATAACACCGCAGCCCTGATGTGTTTAATCCGTGGTAGATCCAGAGAACCCGATCTGGAGCGAATGTCCCACGTGATACACACAATTTTGTATGGGCCGAAAGTTTGGATGTATTGGGAGTGGATCCCTTCCAAATCCAATTGGTCAGATGCGATTTCTCGTTTAGGATGGCAGGACCCATGGGCCCGCCAGAATGATTTCTCAATGTCTACTGCTTTCTGTTTCCCCATCATGTGGAAGCTGCCCTTTCGTGCCGTGCTCGCGGTGACGAGCTTTCTGTAGTGCTTTGGGAGTTGATGAAGTGCATTGGGGAACTTTTAAGGATGTTAGAGGCATCCCAACCAGAGTTGACCGGTGGCCCCCTCTAAGCACAGTCCATGCAGGAGATGCATGGAAATCCAAAGCATCATCCCTCAGGCGATGAGGGTTGTTACAGGCACGGGCAGTGCAGACTATGAATGATGAGAAGGGAAAAAGAATTGGGGTGCGTTGCAGCCTAGCAGTAGGAACGATACGTGACACATTGATGTATGCCATGTTTAGAGCTTGGCAGGCATTGGGTGAACATGTATCATTAATTGTTATGGGTCTGCCATTTTGGATCAAGACTGAGCCAAATTGGCAGACACCTTTTTGGTTTCCCCACCCAACCCACCCTAGTTGTCTGGCCTGGCGTCCAGTAGCCGACAACTTTGAAGGTCCCGATGGGACTGGGGTTTGCGCAAGGGCGCACTGTGCTGTTTCGAGGGGAGGGGAACTTTTAAGGATGTTAGAGGCATCCCAACCGGAGTTGACCGGTGGCCCCCTCAAAGCACAGTCCATGCAGGAGATGCATGGAAATCCAAAGCATTATCCCTCAGGCGATGAGGGTTGTTACAGGCACGGGCAGTGCAGACTATGAATGATGAGAAGGGAAAAAGAATTGGGGTGCGTTGCAGCCTAGCAGTAGGAACGATACGTGACACATTGATGTATGTAATGTATGTATGTATGTATGTATGTATGTATGTATGTATGTATGTATGTATGTATGTATGTATGTATGTATGTATGTATGTATGTATGTAATGTAATGTAATGTATGTATGTATGTATGTATGTATGTATGTATGTATGTATGTATGTATGTATGTATGTATGCATGTATGTGTGTATGTATGTAATGTATGTGTGTATGTATG